>ML179136.1:64381-141100 GCA_004369135.1 Dendrothele bispora CBS 962.96 | reverse complement strand
ACAATTCTGCAAGTATGGCTTCGATTGCACTAGACAGGGCATATCTCACTGCCATCTGGCTAGAGACTCTATTCTATGGTATGTACTAGTGTACTTATGCAGGCATGGTCTACCTCTGATTCCGAACAGGTATCAACTTGTCGCTCTTCGTCTCCTACATGGCCATCACCAAGTTTAAACGTCGTGGTCGTCCAATGCACAAGCTTATCGTGATCACTGCGATACTGATGTTCCTGCTCTCCACTACGCATGTATCCCTCGGCTTTTACCGTCTCATCGAGGGCTTTATTGTGCTGAGGGACGAGGCAGGAGGACCCGGGGCATTTTTCTCCGACGTTTCAATCCCGGCGAATGTGGCAAAAGTAACGATACATACAATCAACTCGGTTCTGGGTGACAGTATAATGGTCCGTGGAGTTTTGCTATAGCGCTTCTTATCAAAGCTAGTGACTGATCTGAACTATCACCAGGTGTGGAGATGCTTTCATGTCTGGAGTCGAAGTTGGCGCATGTCCATGGCTCCTATTCTGCTCATCATCGCGTCTGCAGGTAAGAAAATACTGTTGAATGTTTTGGTTTTTCCTCCCTTTTATTGTAGTCTCGTTTGCTATGTCGCAGTTTGCGGTTTTGGGCAATCCGTTATCTTTGCAAACGGAAAGACAATCCACACAGCCTTCCAATCTCAACTAGCTCGTTGGAACGGCTCCGTTTTCACGCTTTCTTTAGTGACCAATGTTGTTGTAACGGTATTGATTGGTTGTAGAATATGGTGAGGATTCTGGCTTATAGACGTTCATTTGATCATGTCAATGACATTCGCACCTAATACAGGTATCTTTCTAGACAATACGCAGACATGAATTTGCCTACCACTTTAAAATATCGTCGAATCCTACTCATAGTAGTGGAGTCCGGGGCAGTATATTCTTCCGCCCTAATAATCGAGATCACGTTGTATTTCCTGGACAACAATGCCTTCTATATCATTTACGACCCGATTGCCCAGTTGACTGTAAGTGTCGAAAATCTTCGATCAGTGAAAGAACTCCATCTTAAGTACTTGTATTAAATGACAGGCCATTGTACCAACAACCATCATCGTTCTCACTTCTCTTGGGTTAACCTCTAACGACCTTGCCACGCAAGAGACAAAACGAGCCTCTCATGCACTAGAATCTCGTCCTCAATTTGCAGTGGGTGCAGGCAGAAGAGGTCGAATGAATACAATGTCTTTGTTTACATCGACTGTGCCTCATGATGAAAATGATGAGAATACCAATTCGCTATCAACAAATCAGCCATTCTCGCAAGACTCGGACAAAAAAATTGCTCTTGGGCAGCTCCATTCACAGTCGAACAGCCAGCTGGATTCGGACTTGGAGAAAGGAAAGGCAAGGGAGATGGACCGTCGTGTTAGAATGGAGATGCGTTGAGAAGAATTGATCGATGATACCCGATCTCTTCGAGCGTTTGTTTACCACCATTGTAGAGGTTAATTTTTTCTATTAAGCACTTCATGGCTGTCATTTACTCTGTATTTATATAAGTAGATTTTTTCCATGCCCTTTCAACAAGATCACTTGAACTACTTAATTCGCCCGGGGTATTGACTCTTTGAGCACATCGGCCGTAGTTTGTCACACGGCACGCGTTACTAGACGCGTCATGATTCATGTGATGTGTGACACGTGACGCTTTGTTCTCAGTGGCCAGTCTCCAGAACAGCCATTCGAGCCTTTACACGAAAGTAGTTGTGCCTTTGAACTTCTTATATCGCGATAGCTTTATGACAGTCCATATATTGTTTCGACAGTAGATGTGTTCTGGCGGTATGTCAATGTCATCCTCGCATGAACAACTGGACGCGCGAGTAGTGGACGTCGACAAGCAGGCTTCTGGTCAAAGGTGATGACATGGTGTGGGTTTCTACGAATCTCACACAGTGAGTGGCCTGAGTCATTTTTCACCGCTTGGTGAGCAACTTTTCTTGTGAAATAACTCGAGTTTTGAAACAGAACTGTCAGGGAAGGAATCACCCCTAGACTCGTTCCCAGCCGGTCCGGTTCAACCTCCCATCAGCGGAGTTTGAATGGAGGGAGGATCACCTACCGAGGTCGGAGTTTGAACAGAACGGCTGGAACCGAGCCTAAATCACCCCCATTGATTTTTGAGTACATATCTATCCGCGATTGAAGTAGGCAAAGTAGGTCGGTGAATTGTCTCAGTCGCCGCGGCCAAGACAGAAATCGAATTGTATATAAGGTACTTACCTCGATTATGTCCGTGTGGCATACATAACTCAGACTGTCCCGCATCAAATCTCAGTTAGCTATCAAATAGTTATCTTTCCTCGATCAGCTGCAGGACATAATGATACATACTTTTTACTCTTATCTCCAGGCTGGTATGAATGGATGTATTACAATTCGAGCGACTTCCATGCATTCCGAACTTCAAAAGCTTTGAACGTAACTCTGGCACACACACGCCGGCGCTGAAGCGCTGACCACCCAAAAAAACAAAAAGAAATGGCATCAGATCGTGCCCTTGCATGACAGGCTTCACACACACCGTACCCATTGGTAACTATGCGCTTTCGGAATCGTAACGGACCCGGATCATGCACATGTTCCGTCGGGCGGTGAATTGCCGCTCCCGCCTTGCTAATAATACATACTACATAAGTAAGGCTGAGCAGCCTGGCCCTCTCATTCTTGCTTCCGGACTATGTGGCTTTAATACCATTACTTAGCACTTACTCTGGTGCGCAGTCTAATTCAGACTCTTGTACATGTCGATGGAAACGGCCGCACGAATTCGAACGATAAAACTCCAGCTTAAAAGCACTTACTACTAGTACAAATGTACATGATCAAAATACCGATACTAAACTACTTTCACAGCCCACACTAGCCCGAAGGAATGTACTAACCAATAACCAATAGAGGTACGCGCATATACGTACCACCGTTAAGTACCATACCAGATATGTGTACCGTATAGACTATGTGTTCTTTTTTGCTTTGCAACATGCTAAATACGCGTACGTGAGGAAAAGCCGAGAAACGTTAACTAGAAAAAAAAAACTATCGTGAAAGTTAAGCCTAAGGTGCTACTAGTAACTTTGTACATATCTGTTGACTCTGTTCGAACGTCTAAAGAATCATCACCAAACGAAACAACTACCTGTCTATTTGTAACAAACGGTTCCTCCCTCGAGAGGCACGGGGAGAAGAAGGCGGAGAGAGAGTAGAGCACGGAAAGAGGGGAGAGGAGGGGATGGAAGGAGAGGAGGTAGTGCCAAGTGAATAATGGATAGCGTGAATGCACAACATGGAATTCGAAGAAAGGGGTCGAAAGGGAGTCGAAAGTAAGCCAAGAAGGGAATCAAGCGAATATTCGAGGCCGAGGGGTCAAAGAATCGACGGTTTAGGACGGAGTTAAAGGTGGGTTTTGAAAAGGACGAAGCCCGACGGAGAGGAGAGGAGTATAGACTGAGTGAGACAAGCGAAAAACGTGGCAGAAAAAAACGAGTATACACAAAAAACAGAAACAAAAGAAAAACATGCTGGAAATAAGTAAAAAAAAAAAAAAACTTGACCACAAGAAAAAGCGTTTGATTTCGTACGGTATCTATATATATATATGTTATTGGTAGTAATACAGTATTGTGCTTTTCGATGAGGAAAAGAAAAGAAAGAGAAGAAAAAAACACATGAGATCTTGAGAGGCTATGAACGTTAACATGGGTTTGGAAAGGAACACCAAGAAAGAATTAACTCAAAAGAGAGAGGGTTTATAAATAAAAGAACAAGAACGACAGAAAAAGCCCTTGAGAACAAAACAAAAAAAATGCGACACAAGCCCAAATCAATTGTATGGTTACGAGAAGAAAAACTTTGCGAAATTTGAGAAGGGTAAAAGAAAAGGGACATTAGCGGCAAACGTCGGGAAAGTTCCGGGTCTGCCTGGCATATAGGCGGAGACAGTCCTAGACACCCGGATGTGCCACGAGCGGCCAACGTCGCGTCGTGCGTGATCAATGTGAGACATTGATCACGCAGCGGCTCCGAAAGCCAATTGAATTAAAAAAAAAAGAACAGAAGGTACAAACGGGAGACGATCGGGAGCCCACCAAAAAAAGAAAGCTCTCCGCAGGCACGGGCGGGGGCTAAGGAACGTGCGCCTGAGAGTCTTTTTGTTGTTTGTGGAAGCGGTGGAATCAACGCGACGACGTTGGTGCCCACACCGAAGCACCCAGAATAATCAACGCCATCGTGCCTCTACAAACTTTAAAACCCAACGCGGGCTCATACTCGTACTGCCCTAGCTGGGTACTGTTGAGCACGCCTTCGTCGTAACAACCCGGTACGTCCACGCTTTTCCTCCAAGAGTCTATTCGTTTGAGAGTCGTACTTCGGAGGTAGAGATGTCTCCTGGGTCCGCGGTTCTTCACGGGTGGAGGCGGAGGTAATGAGGGCCGTTGTACTTGTTGTCTCGGAGATTGAAGTTTGTTAGGGTACCGCCACTGCGTTTTCTTCGCGATATACGAGTGAACGCCATCACCCTCGTCGTCGCCGTCGTCGTCGTCGTCACGTCCATGATGATCCAAACAGCTCAATTCCGAGTCAGAATCGGAGTCATGCGTGTCAGCCCAGTTAGGGCCGTTCATGAACTCTCTCGGAGCTGGGTTTTGCCATGAATCCGAGAGGAACTCGATAGACTGAAGAAGGCTCTGATACATATCAGAGCTGCACGCGGGGTGAGGAGCGAATAACACGGAGCTGATACTGTTGTAGACGACGTGAAACGGATGACCAGCCGAGTAAAAATGGGGGAGACCGTCGTAAGGGTAGTGATACTCTTGCACCGTGTCTGACCCTGGTGGTCTGACGTATATCGGGGACGTAATGGTAAGCGGGAGGAGGACGTATTCAAAAACAGGCGGTTGCGGTACGCTGCCAAGCTGTTGGAACAGTTTGGGGAGAAAGAGGATTGAGAATGAATGACGAGGTCCGAGGTGGATGAGAAATGTATGACTTACCGTGGTGTAGCGTTGCCGTGAGTCAGCAGGACATCTCGAGTTGTGCAGCGTTATTTCGCGCATCATTTTGATGGTGCTCTCTGTTGGCACGAGGGCGAGAGAGTGGTGTTCGATATGATCAACGATATCGGCGCGGACTGTTGAGAGGGGTTTTCAGTCAGAAAACACGGTTGAGAGACTCAAGGGATGCGTTCCAGGTGTACTCACCGCGTATCGTGTTGAGGGAAGTAACGAGATCCAACTCTCCTTTCTCCAATCCCCAGCTATACTCGACATTCGCGAGCTAACGAGCAAGAGTGTCAGTCGCTAAGACAGCAGCAAGTTCGGTAGAAGACACGTACTCTTGCAATAAAGTCATCATGCGTGGTTTGTCCGTCCAGAGGGATAAGCAGTATAGACCTGAGACCAGATGTCTCAGGCCGAAACTCGGTAGAGACGGACTCGAGAGGATAAGAAGCAATCATGGAGGGCTGTTGGATATTAAGTCGAGTGATAAATGTGGTAAATCTCGTTGGTCTTGTTGGTAGTTTTGCGTTCAACGGATAACTGAGAGCATGGTGGTGGGGAGTCAAGGAGGAAATTGTTGGCATGACATGTAATTGTGTGGTAACCCTTACATAAAATGGTTTTGCCGCCGGCACGGCAACCGGAGCATTATAATTCGACCCAAATGCTGTGACCTGTCTCATCCGTGCACCCCCCAACGTTTCCCAGTGGCGATTGGCATGTTATTCGTCTCCGAAAATGACAGCGGCCGTACCTTCAGGAAACAATATACCATTATGCCAGCCGTTTCAAGACCGAATTTTTGGCGCAGTAAGTTCCATTGAGTCTGCCAAGGGCGGGTCGCAACCCGGGGTCGGAAAGACTTCTAAGCCAGGATATGTAAATTTGAGTATACATCGCAAGTCGGTGTTAGGTCAACTGGTTAGAAATGATAGTAGACGAGCTATTCCCAGTGGCACCCACAAGATTATTTCGAACGTTTCTCAAGCAAGCTATCCATCATCCAATCAACTCTCAGCCCGACACGTCATAGCTATGATCATAAAATCCACTTTTTTTCTCCTCACGCGATCATCTTTCCGTGTGGATCCCGATTGCGTAGGCTATGAGGCTATGACCTCAGCGCCTCCACTGGCACGAGATTTTAGGAGCACTTGGAAGAAGCCAAAGCTGCCTCGATCGATCGACCTCAAAAAAAGTTCGGTGGTGGTCGGTGGTTGTTCACAACATCCACAGTACATCGACCTGACATCGCCTATTTTGGATCTCAATCCACTTGTTGCTGTTATCTACACACCATTCTCTCATATGTGACGCTTTTGCATTTGAATTGGGTGTACAGGATCCGGCAGAAGCGCCAAGTATAAATGCAAATGATGCATCCTCCTGATCATATCATATGTTTTCGGGTCCTTCTCGATTTGGACTGTCCCAGTTATTTTCGGACCGTCAGCTAAGAGAACCCAAGGGCCTCCAAGGGCCAGCTGGTATGAGTATCAATACATATGATTCCTACGCACCCGCGAATGATATAGAGTGCATAAGTCAACTGACTCCACTTTGAGGGGAGGATCTACACGCACAGACATATAATTTCGGTCATGAAAACCACATTAAAATTCATATGATTTGCCACGAAGGTGTAATATCCACTGCAGTATCCACAGCTGCGTGCCTGAGACGCCGATATATCATAAAGTCTAACATCGGAATCCACAGTTAACACGCCCAAGACGCGTTGTCGATCCTACTATGTCCCGGTCTCAGGCCGATAGACTATCACTTGAGTGCCTATCATGGGTCAAGAAAAGTTTATATTTGGGTCAGTCTCGGTGAATCTAGTTCATGAGACTATCTAACGAGCATTGTTCGAAGTCTATATGGTATCCATATCACAGCAAAAGCTCCTCTAGTTCCACTAGGAACATATCCAAGAACCCTGTATCTCCCAAACCTTACTCGAGCTCTTCAATTCGGCAATACAGCAAGTGGATAATCCGTATACCCTTTCGCCAACTCCTCCTCCGGAAGCACCCTTCCATCTCTCGATCCATACAACCTCGTCACATCTATCTCGTTCATCTCCAATCCAAACTTGACTCTGTCAGGAAAATCCGGGTTCGCTATCCAAGGTCTACCAAAGAAGACGCCGTCTACTTTGTTCGAAGAGATCAGTTCCGCTGCTTCGAGTGGTGTGTAACCTCCGACAACGAAAAACTTGCTGTTTTTGACGAGAGATCGATAGGTTTCGATCGTGTCGTGTTTTGTTCCACGACGTTTGCCTGTTCATTTTTGAAACGTACGTATAAGTGAAGGATAATTACGGAGAGATCCAAGTTAAAGAGTCCCAGTAATGGTACTCACCATCAATAATCGGATCGTTCGCTTCGCTATACCTCAAAAACATCATGTACGCCAAGTCGAGTTTATCCGCTTCGGTGATGAAGTAAGTGAACGTTTCTATAGTATCTTCGAGGGTCATTCTACATAATAAGAAAGTGTCAGAATCGAATTTTTTTTCTCAACCAGAAAAGTCAGTTTCAATTGCAATTCCAGTACTCCTTGCCATCTAAAACCGAGGCAGCATGGGAATGATCTTCTTCTTTTTCGACCCTGCTTCGCTATGTAGCAAGCAGCCTGTCTTCCCCATACCCCACACCAGTATGCATAACGCAAGAAGACAAAGCATTAAGGTTCACGTTCAAAACTCACCCCACATCATTATAACCCCCCGAAGGCGTCACCTTAATTCCTACCCTTCCAGGGCCAAAAACCTCTCTGACCACTTTCAACACTTCCAACCCAAACCTAACTCTATTCTCAACAGACCCTCCCCATTCGTCTTCGCGTTTATTAGCGGTGTTGTCGAGAAATTCATGGATGAGGTACCCTCCACCAGTGTGGACTTCGACTCCGTCGAATCCTGCCCTTTTGGCGTTCAGTGCGGCTTGTTTGTATACTTGGATGAGGTGGCGGGGGTCGGGGATTGCTGTTGGCTATATGGTTTCGTATCATGTATGCGATATAAGTCAGCATGAGTAAAACAGGTTTTTTCCTAATCGTTCAAAAAGTCGGATGGAGAGAAAAGGAAATAAGACTTACGATAGAAGGACTAGGTTCGCCCGGTAGGAAGCGAAACTTTAACTTGATGTTATTGCTTTCGGGATGAGCTGCGATCGCTGATGGGGCGTATATAGGCTGTGTGTACAAATGGCAAAAACAACCATTAATTAACGAGGGTATAATAGTGCATAAATCCAAGCTATGCATGGTACATACCTCTCCAGAAGCAATTTGTTCAGGTGCTTCGATATTGTTGATTCTCCCGACTGCTCATAGGAGATACTCAGTGACCCGATCGCATAGGAGGTACACGTAGTAAGAAGGTGGGTACTTACCATGCCATAACTGTGCAAATATGACTGTTCCTTCTTCGTGCACGGCGTCAGTGATCTTCTTCCACGCGACGACTTGTTCTTCAGACCATATACCAGGAGCGTGGGGCCATAGAGTTCTATTGAGAAAAAAGTACGGGAAAGAAGGGGAACGGACGTGTCCCAAGGAATAAATAAGCATCGAATCATTACTTGCAAGATTAATGTTCATAACACGGGACTGAAATTGAACTTACCCTTGTCTAGAAGGAAGTACACCCTCTGAAACGATCAAGCTCGCACCTCCTTTCGCTCGTTGACGATAATACTCGACCATGAGATCTGTTGGAGCGTTCGTCGGGACGTTTCGGTCTCTCGTAAGAGCGGCCATGAGGAATTTGTTACGGAGAGTGAGTTCGGAACTTAGAGGGAGAGGGGTGAAGAGCGTTGATAAGCTGAAATTGGGATCTGTAGGAGGACTTGAATCGATGGTTTGGGTTTGAGACATCGTTGGTAGTATGTAGTGAGTAGATGGATTCGGGAGAAAATATAGCTGTAGGATTCTACTGGAAAGTGAAAGACTTATGCTACATCGAAACGACGTTCTGCGTTTTATACCTTCTACATGGCTCAGAGATCAGGCTCAGAGATGAGCCGTTGAGCGCTGAGCGCTCAGCCACACATTCATACGTGTCGCATTTTTTTTTGCTTCATGTTGTCTTTCCTATTTTCAGCGGCCACTTTTTTTGCTTGCTAAGAGTCCTTAGCGAGAAATGGGATGACAAAGCGCGTTGTATCATACATGTTTAGTACTTAGTATACAAAAAATCTTCAATAAGCCCTGGTGACCACGTACTATTCATTATGATCAGAGATTGGTCGTTCCGATGAGTACGCGCGTCGAAGCTTGGTAATTGTAACTGGTGGTCGGCTTTAATTTGACGAGGGAATTCATTGTGGCTTTCTGGGAGGGGTTAGTGGATAAGCGGATAGTACTGACTAAAAGGAGAAATCGCGTTTTTTAAGTACCTCGGTCGGTCACCAATGTGGTCTTGTTTGTCAAGACCTTTATTACCAATCCAAGGGTTATGACTGAGTGTGGTCCTATTTGGATCCGAAGTTTCTGACTTCTCTGGCCTGGTAACGTCCGTTCCATGGCAAAGGCCTCGTACTTACCACGCTTGCGGTGGCCCACTTGACTTCATTGTGATATAGGTAAAAAACAGACAAAGTTCAATATGCCATCTATACGGCATATACATCACAAGACCTGCTCTGGGACATATACAAGAGCCCTGTATTTCTCTAATCCATCCTCAAATCCGGCAATACAGCCAGAGGGTAGTCTGTATACCCTTTCGCCAACTCTTCCTCCGGAAGCACACTCCCATCTCTTGCTCCATACAGCCTCTTCACATCCGTTTCGTTCATCTCTAATCCAAACTTGACCCTGTTAGGAAGATCCGGGTTCGCTATCCAAGGTCTGCCAAAGAAGACACCGTCTACTTTATTCGAGGAGATCAGTTCCGCTGCTTCGAGTGGTGTGCAGTTCCCGACCACGAAAAACTTGCTATTTTTGAGGAGAGATCGATAGGTTTCGATCATGTCATGTTTCGTTGCTCGACGTTTACCTATTTCCGAACGTTCGGAAAATAAGTAAGAAGGTTAACAAAGAGGTCTCCACTTAATGGTCCCAGGAAGGTGGCTCAAAAAGTTACTCACCATCAATAATCGGATCTTCCACTTCATCACTGTACCTCGAGAACATCATGAACGCCAAATCGAGTTTATCCGCTTCAGTAATGAAGTAAGTAAACGTTTCTATAGTATCTTCAAGAGACATCCTGGTTGCCAAGATCGAATTTCCGAAGCCAAAGAAGTTCAGTTTCAAGTTCGACCAACCTAAAAACCGAGCCAAGGCATTGAAAAAGGGAAGGACCTAGGCAACTCACCCAATATCATTATACCCACCCGCAGGTGTCAACTTGATACCCACACGTCCGGGACCAAAAACCTCCCTCACGACTCTGAGCACTTCCAAACCAAACCTAGCTCTATTCTCCACGGACCCTCCCCATTCATCTTCGCGTTTATTAGCGGTGTTGTCGAGAAATTCATGAATGAGGTATCCTCCACCAGTGTGAACCTCGACTCCATCGAACCCTGCTCGTTTGGCGCTGAGCGCTGCATGTTTGTAGACTTGGATGAGCTGGTGAGGGTCGGGGACTGCCGTTGGCTATGCGGATAGTTGTGAGTATAAGGATTTTTTTTCAAGCCATTAAAAGGCTGGATAGAGAGAAAGGAGATAAGCGTACCACAGAAGAGCTAGGTTCACCTGGTATGAAGCGAAATTTGACATTGTAATCACGAGATGCAATGGCGGATGGAGCATATATGGGCTGTTCACAAACACAACATTTATTAATTGAAATTCGAGAGGATAAGAAATAGAGTTGATAAAAGGAGGCAATCGCGGATTGGGTGTACTAATCCAAGGATGCATTTACATACCTCTCCAGAAGCAATTTGTTCGGGTGCTTGGATATGGCTGATTCTCCCGACTGTTCATAGGATACTCAGTGACCTGATCGCATAGGAAAGTGGTAGGAAGCAGGCACTTACCATGCCATAACTGTGCAAACATAACCGCTCCTTCTTCATGCACAGCGTCAGTGATTTTCTTCCACGCAGCGACTTGTTCTTCAGACCATATGCCAGGAGCATGGGGCCATGAGGTTCTATTGAGAAAAATTACAAAAGAAAGAAGAGGAACAGATGCCTCTCGAATGAATAAGCATTGAATCCTTGCGAGATGAATGATTATGACGAAGGACAAATCAGACTTACCCTTGTCTAGAAACAAGCACACCCTCCGACACGATCAAGCTCGCACCTCCTTTCGCTCGTTGACGATAATACTCGATCATGAGATCTGTTGGAACGTTCGTCGGAACGCTTCGGTCTCTCGTGAGAGCGGCCATAAGGAATTTGTTACGAAGAGTGAGCTGGGGACTCAGAGGGAGAGGGGTGAAGAGCGTTGATAAGAGGGAGTTAGGATCTGCAACAGAGGGGAAGGAAGATGAATCGAGGTGGTGGGTTCGAGACATCGCAGTATGCAGTAAGTAGACGGATTCGGGTTCTGGACAGGACTGGAGGAAACAGCTACGGCGCTCTACTAGAAAGTGGAAGATCTATGCTGGGTACTAATCGATTATCGAAACGATGTTGTGCATTTTATACCCTCAACAGGGCCTTGAAACCAGCACGCATTCATGTCGCGTTTTGCTTCATGTTGTCTTTCTTTTCTTCACTTCCTTGCTTCCTAAGAATCCTTAGCGAGCGAGCTGACAAAACAGGGAGTATCATTCGTGCAAACGCCTCCAAGGTACACTGATTCATCAGCTCCGCCACTGCCCGAGTTCCCACCATGATCAGAACTGGCCGTTCCGAGGATTACGCGTCGATGCTTGAGCTTGATGAATTGCAGTCCAAGGTGATCATCAAGGTCTGATATCTGAAGGACAAGGGGATTCCGGGAGGGGTTAGCGGATAAGCGGGTAGTGATGCTAAAGCTTAAAGACTGGTTCGGGCGCGTTTCTCACGCGTGATTTTTCAATTCTTAGCGCTGCATTCACTTCTCTCCAGAAATTCTTGGTACTGTGTATCATTCAATGAACTTCAAGCATACCACTTGAGGTCGCCGTTGTTAGTCTCTGATCAATGAGACACTGTCGGGATTTCTTTGCTGGAAAGACATGTACAGATTTACCCAAGTCGACTCGAGTCGGAGTCGGCAAAGTCAACCGAGTCACGAGTCAAAAATACGACAACTAGCTGAGTCGAACTTCCCGAACGATTTACAGCTGTTGACTAGTGACTAATGTTTGGCCTCTTACTTGCCACGCTTTGCCCAGTTCCTTCATATACGTATATTTGTACAGGTTCCAGACGGTAATAAAGATATCGAAGCAAACAAATCAATGCCACAGCACAAAATACGAAAGGGAAAGCAAAGAGAAGGCCACAGCAATTGACATCAACACAAGTATCACCCGCGTCTCAATCAATCCAATGAAGATCAGGACTTGGAAAAAATTGCATAGTGTACCCAATAATAATGATCATAACTGTTTATTTGCGGTTAGAAATCCAGTGGTAAAGTTCAAGTTCTTTGATTCAACTCACAGTGCACATAAAAGAAGAGGAATGTCTTCTTTCCAGCATTAAGATTCTCAAGGACTGTACTGATGGGTTCTTGTTCTAACTGTGTTTGTATCTCATTTTTGCTGAAAGACTTGAACTTTGCTAGCAATGGAAAGGATGCTACCCGATCGCTGAGACACAATGCGCCAATTGTGGCGCTAGCCTTAATTGAAAATGATTCCTCCATATTATATGATAAGGAGGATCGTCTTCGCAGAACCTTCCATATCATCGGAAGCATCCTTTACTGTTCCGAGGAACTGCGCTGCTGTCCCGGCAAACAGAGTGGACTACAGAATAAGTAGTAGATGAAAAGTGACATCATGTCAACATGCGCGTTCAAAGAATAAAATGAATATTAGAAACTCACAACCACTGCAGCTGCTTGGAGTGAAGAATGCCATCCTTCTTGGATTGACTTTATGAAAGGAGGTAGTTCGTCTGTGCGACAATCAATGAGCATTTCTTACTCGACTCCGTTGAAAGTAAACTTACAATGGAGGCTAGGTTCCATTCCTCTTTCGAGATCTGAATCAACTGGTATCAAACATTACTCTGATTAAAGATCAAGAGAACAAAGGTCGACTAGCCAGATAACGTTGGTGATGTTCTTCCTGAATCAGAGGTGGGAGAATTACACCTATGGTTGCTCATGACATCGGTGGGATAAGTTGAGCTACTAGACATGATGCTTTTGTTTGCGTTTGAGAGGTAGGGGAGAGGAGATGGCTGGGTTAGAGTGTCTTGAGTTTTGGCTCTTTATAGTGTAGGCTGTATCCAACCTCTAAAGCGCTTCTTCGAACTCGAAAAGTTGACGCGATCTTCTAAGCCCGATGAAGACGGAAAAGCTGTTTGTCTTTTCACTCATGCATTCTGGCTGCTTCATTGAAATAGGAATGAGGAGGATAGAGTATGTTTGGATCGGGAGGGTTCAGCGCCGGAACGACAAGGTCTTTCCTGGGCTTGGGCTTCTGACGAGTACCGTCTGCCTGATCAACATTCTCAATGTATACTCGGCCTCTGGAACTTAACATCGACCGATTCTAGAAGTCAAAAAACGATAACATCGGTGTACAGCTAGCGCCTCTAATTATGGAAATAACGGAAATGAAGCGTAGATCGACGTAATGATGCAGAAATTTTGTGTGGGGAAGGTGACGACAGATGACTTCTTACGGTTGTTGCGTACTCGACGGGTCCTACCCAGAAAGCCGGGTTAGTTGCCGCATTGTGCGTTGTAGCAATCAATTTTACGATGGGTCTGGGGAGACGTCCTACTTTTGACTGGAGCCATGCTAAGTCATCAATTACATCGCCTTTTGAGGCAGGGATTCAAGTAAAGGTTATGCCTAAAAGTTGGTTAGAAGGTGAAATGAGTACATCAGAATTAGTCAAGTTGACAAACACCTTCATGCATTCGTGTCTCTGATTCTTGTGCTGCTCAGTCCTGCGGGCGCTTGGTCGATTCAAAGATTCATTAGCACTCTAGGCGCTTGGTACTTGGTAATCATCTTTTCAATCGAAGAGTAACTCGCGTGGCTAATTACAATGCTTAGACGCCTCTACGAGTTCTGGCCGTATTTTTGGCTGCTTTCAGACTGTGTGATTTTAAGCCGTCAAGATTCCCAGAATGTATGAGAAAGTGAAGACGTATCATACCAGGAACAATCAAACATATGTCGAATTTCCATATTCAAGTCTCCAAAAAAAAACCATTGATTCATATCCGAATGCTCAACTCGCAGCACCTAATAGTAATGTTGCTCCGATCCTCGACCTCCGTCCGATGTTCTCGCTCTCCTTCAGCACGAACCAATTCCGAATCTAGCGCTTAGAATTATTTGACCTACCCACCAGTATGTGTAAGAGCATACCATGCATTCTTCAAGTCAAGTCAATCAACTCCAGCTCAGTGGGTTGAGTCATCTCCTTTTCCATAATCACCCTGCGACTGCCGCATGGTTTGACCTCCGGTGGGAGGTCCGATGAAGATGGATTCGAAGCTTGTCTTTTCACCCATGCGCGTGTTCACCAAGGTAGCTGTTAGATCAGTCTTCTTCCTTAGGTTCGGAGGCCCCAACACCGGAATAACGAGTGTTTCTTTGTGCCAGCGCTTCTAAACAGTACTGCATTCCTGCGCCAATCCTTGAAGCTTGAAGTCCAAAAACGGGAACATCGGTGATGAAGCCTACAATTCCGGGGTTAAAGGAAGTGAAGTGCTACAGAGCGACAAGATGATACAGATTCACCACTTCGTGTGCGCTTAATGGTGCATGATAAGTAAGGCATATCATGCGTGTTATACTAGGTGCGTGTACTTATGGTGCCCAGAAAATTGATTCCTCCAAATTCTGGCGTTTAGATCTCTGAATAATTTGAGGCTTCTACTCGTTGCTGATTGAGTACTCCAACTACCTTCAATGAGACCAGGACCCGTAAACTGATCATCGTTCTCTATAGTATGTAAGTATTACATTCTAGTGCTGCTGTTTGGATCGAAAGCCTCAGACTTCCTCGGTTCGGCCCGTACTTGCCACACTTGCGGTTGGGTCAAGGAACCAAAGGAGCAGCGGACAACTTATCATCTACAAGATACTGATGAGTATTAAATTCGATACTTATTATCTGAGTATACCATTTATACGGTACTACACAGGTCAGACAAGCTCCTCTAGTCCAACTAGGGCATACACAAGAGCCCGATATAATCTCTCCTTAACCATCTTCAATTCGGCAATACAGCCAGCGGGTAGTCGGTATACCCTTTGGCTAATTCTTCCTCACCAAGCACCCTCCCATCTCTCGGTCCATACAGCCTCTTCATATCTATTTCGCTCATTCCCAACCCAAACCTGACCCTGTTAGGGAAATCTGGGTTCGCTATCCAAGGTCTACCAAAGAAGACGCCATCTACTTTGTGCGAGGAGATCAATTCCGCTGCTTCGAATGGTGTGTAGCCTCCAACAACGAAAAACTTGCTGTCTTTGAGAAGAGATCGATAGGTTTTGATCATGTCGTGTTTTATTGCACGACGTTTGCCTGTTTTTTGAGCGTAACATACGTTCACGCATAATTACGATAAGTAAAGGGTTAACAGAGAAGTGTAACCATAAAGAGTCCCACTGGGAACGTGGCTCAGAAAAGTTACTCACCATCAATAATCGGGTCGTGAGCTTCGTCATACCTCAAGAACGTCATATACGTCAACTCGAGTTTATCGGCTTCGGCGATGAAGTAGGTAAACGTTTCTATAGTGTCTTCAAGGGTCATCCTAGTTACCAGAATCGAATTTTTTTCAGTCAGAAGGTCAGGTTCGCACACATAAAAAGCATGAAAGAGTTTCAAAACAATTTTTCGTCGGTAGTCGCCACCGTGGGGATGTCGTTTAGTAGCAGTGGTAAAGAAGGTAAGAAAAGTAAACTTGCACAGGACTCACCCAATATCATTATACCCACCCGCAGGTGTCAACTTGATACCCACACGCCCGGGACCAAAAACATCTTTCACGATTTTAAGCACTTCCAACCCGAACCTAGCTCTATTCTCTACGGACCCTCCCCATTTGTCTTCGCGTCTGTTGGCGGTGTTATCGAGGAATTGATGGATGAGGAACCCTCCACCGGCATCAACTTCGACTCCATCGAACCCTGCTCGTTTGGCATTGAGTGCGGCGTGTTTGTAGACCTGGACGAGTTGGCGGGGATCGGGAATTCCCGTTGGCTATACAGCAACAAGTATAGGAATTTTTTAACCGTTAAAAAGGTGGATGTAAATAAACTTACGCTGGAAGGGCCAGGTTCACCTGGTATGAAACGAAACTTGAAATTGCCGCTTCCGGAACGAGCTGTGATGGCAGATGGGGCGTATATAGGCTGTATACAGATACAATCATCATTAACCAGCAAACATATAATATTGCTTTAAAATTCGAGGACAGGGACTGAAGTGGATGAGGGTACGAAAAAGTACATACCTTTTCGGAAGCAATCTGTTCAGGTGCTTCGGCATGATTGATTCTTCCAGCTGTTTATAGGACAAGACACAGTATACAGAAGACCAATCAACAACTCGATCGCACAGCCCAGGAATTAAGGTAGTACTCACTATGCGATAACTGCGCAAACATAACCGCACCTTCTTCATGCACAGCGTCAGTGATCTTCTTCCATGCGACGACTTGTTCTTCAGACCATATACCAGGAGCATGGGGCCATGGAGTTCTATTAACAAATAGCACGAAAAAAAGAAGAGGAACGGATGTCCCTCGAGTAAATAAACATTGTGTTGTCAGTTGCATGCTCGAGGAGCATATGGCGAGATTAATGACTATGATACAGGACAAATTAAACTTACCCTTGTCTAGAAACAAGCACAGCTTCTGAAACGATTAAGCTTGCACCTTTCGCTCGCTGACGATAATACTCGACCACGAGATCCGTTGGGACGTTCGTCGGAACGTTTCTGTCTCTCGTAAGAGGGGCCATGAAGAATTTGTTACGTAGAGTGAGTTGGCAACTCAGAGGGAGAGGGGTGAAGAGCGTTGATAGGAGGGAGTCAGGATCTGCAGCAGAGAAGGAGAGGGGGGAGAATGAATCGATGGTCTGGAATTGGGACATCATTTTACTATAGAGCTGAGGTGGTTCTTAATAGGAATAAGAAAAGTATAGCTGCGGGGCTCTACTTGAAGGTGGAAGATAATGTATACCTCAAAATGACGTTCTGCGTTTTATGCCCTCGACACGGCTTTGAAATCAGCGTGCATACGCGTCGCATTTTATTCCATGTTGGCTTTTTCTTATTCTTTTGCTTGCTAAGAATCGTTGGCAAGAAACGGGCTGACAAAACACGGTGTATCATTCATATTTAGTGGTATAGACAACTCCTTCAAGGTACTCGCTTTCGTATCATTATGTATAAGCCCGTGCTTCGCATCATGATCGCAATTCTAATAAGTGCGCGTCAAAGTGTAATGAATTGTAGTTGCCGGTCGACTTTACTTTGGTTAGACATCTGAAGAACAAGGGTAGTGGCTTTCTAGGAGGGGTCAGCGGATAAGCAGCCTGAGGTAGTTCATGCGATGCTTACAGCTCCGTAGACTCGTTCCCAGCCGGTTGGCAATTTGATGGTCAGTCGGACTTTGAAATTTGCGTTGATTGCCAACCGACTGGTAGAACACGTCGCGGATTTGGGACCTTACGCTAACGTGACAAGCACTTAGAAAAAATCGACCTCAAAACTTCAAAAAAATGACTGCCGTCAAGTTATTGTCAACTGCTTTATTTCGACGAGATAATCCATTTGACATAGACGTCAAAAAATCGATTTTTTTATCATATTTGAAGTGACTCACACACGCTATTAAGTATGCAGGATAATACTGGTTGGAATAAGGGCCTGAAATGAACGGGTCTGGTGTAGCGGGGTAATTACCCTGACTATAGGGAGTAGGGGTAAGTGTAGGAAGGTTGAGGAGAATGTCGTGTCAAAGGAAAGGGAGTAGGGACAGTATAGTGTGTAGGTACACTATAAGTAGAATGACAGAACAGAATCGCGTGCAAGTAGTCAAATTTTGGTCAAAAAATCATATTTTACATATATATATCATTCGGGAGCTCTCGACGAGTACTATCCAAATATTATAACATGTCAAAAGTGATTTTTACAAAGTAAGAGGTCAACGTTCTATGGCTAAGTCCCGCGTCACAGCCGTGACATCGGAAAGTGACAACGTGTTGTACCAGCCGTTCTTGAGAACTCCCACCGGAGTTTGAAAAGAACGGATGGAACCGAGCCTAACAGCTCCGTTCAAAACATTAGACCAGATTTCGTTTCGTTCACTTCATGATTTTGGTTTACTTTTGGAGTTAGGATCAAACAATAAACACATATTGCAATAAGGGTGAAAGACACAACTTCTTAGTACCTAGTGTTTGATCCGACTCGGATTCACTGACTGAGAATATACGGTACTTACACAGGCTACGTGACTTGATTTATAAGAGCCCGTGGCACCGTAAATATGCTTTCTGACAGAAGGCCTAAGATGGACAAACTTGGAGCATTTGTTTTCTGCACTATGCTATGAGCCTAGTGTTCTCAGAATCTCAAAGCAGCTTTCACATTCACGGTTTTTTTTTGTAGGTTATTTATTTCTGCTCTGTTATACTAGCCGGTATGGAAACGGGAATTTCCTAGCCTTCTTGTCATGCCTTCCTTTTTCGATGCATATATTCATCCACAACGTGAATAGAGGCATACACTAACACATGACACACACAGATAGTTAGGATAGTCAGATAGGATAAAGGTATGCAATTATTGTTGTTGCAATGACTTGATGGTTGACTGGCTTTTGTAGGCCTGGATTATTGTCAGTAGAGGACACAGTACGGTTTCATCGCTTTCTTGTAAGTAGTACTCAATTTTTTTAGTAAAGTAACACTGTACATATCATTGTCGTAGTATGAGAATATTATTGACCTTATATATATAGCGAAATCGCGGGGTATAGTAATATGTGTGGAATTTGCCACCAACCGTGTGACAAATATCTTTCCTTTTTTCTTAAAATGATTGACCTGCTGCATGAATTTACACCTTAAGTCTTATGGACAGAAAAAAAGGGATGAATTATGGAGGAGCAAGAGAAAGAGCGGCACCACGTCATCCGGTGGACACAAGGCCGGCAAATAAGCAACTCAGTTGATGTTCGCATGGGGTTGACTGTGTCATAGGGGTCGTTAAATAGAATAATCCTAGTAGAGACCTTGGCAGGGGATGTGTACTGTTCAATGAATAACCGGCGTAGGGCCTGCTGGCGTGGCACTGCCCGCTATCTCAACACCATACTGATGCCCTAAATATTTAATACAATGCTCCAGTGCTAAAAACTTCAATCAGCCTGCCCCCAAGAAATCCAATTTGAACCCAACTACACAAATGAATCATGATTCATTGTAACCACTTATCTTCAAGTATATGATTTCACCACCCTCTTCATTCTGTATCATATAATCATCATATACCTCAGACTTCCCCAGTCTTGCGATACCTTATGACCACAAACACTAAATTTACATTTGAACTTGCCAATCCTGCAAAACAGTTACCCAATGCGATACTATGATTTGCAGCCTTTGATCATAGGTTAGAAATGTATCAACCCCAGTGGACATATTAACAATGGCAAACTGGCGCAAACAAAGAGGAAAAGTCGAATCGGATCACAGTGGCTCCAGTTTCCACCCAAGACATCATAAAGCATTCACAAAGCTAATTTATGGGGATCATCCACTCGCTGTTGAACATCTTCACTGGGCCAACATTCATAGGGTATCTGTAGTTCTCAAAGTATACAATGCTACCCCACTACTTGTCCCCCCAGTGCATAAATGTTAGATAGAGCCTTTTCTTGTATTTGTAGTAAGTAGTGTGAAAAGACAGACAAGTAGATAATGCTCTCCCTGTGTCCATTGCGGCCACTCATTTCCGGCAGATCTACCCCTAGAGTCAGGGCTGGAAAGCTCGTCTGTGCAGGGGATGAGTGGTCCCGGGAATGATGATGTACTTAGCTGCCATCGGGATGCTTCCCGGACCCGGACCCGGCATCCAGATCTTGAGACAAGTAGATTCCTCCTCCTCCTCCTCCACCTGAAGAAACGTGCCGGAACCCGAAAAAAATGATCGGAGAGGTTAATAGATTCCTCCTCCTCCTCCTGAAGAAACGGTCCGGAACCCGAAAAAAAATGATCAGACATGCAATTTGGTGTAACTGCACGAGAGGACCCCCTACTTAAGGTAGCGGGAATTAACATTGATCAAAGAAGGGTAGATGGAGTTTCGGGGTCATGGTGGCTTGGGCCACAACTTAGACCTACCGCCATGGCGTTCTCTGTTCCATGAATCGAGATGTACAATCGTTGTTCAGTGTAGATATATATAAGTACCTCACTATGTTCCATAGTTTGCCACCCACGCTTTTACCGGAAGTCTGACATGCTCTCACAGTTTAAAGTCTAAAAAATACGTCCATCCTTGATTGTGGTGCCCTGTGCTTTTATTAGGAAATAGATATTAGGCGCCGCCATTCCAGCTACTTAGAGACAAAATGGGCTCGAGACACTTAACAGCCTGTATTTACCATTGTGAGTGTAGACTAACTATTTTCGGAAACAGTGCCTTTCCTTAAGCTGTCCAACACCACTGACTGGGATTTCCACTCCACAATATCAGCTTCCTCGAAGGCTTGATGTGCCATTTCTAGGCTACAGAATGTTTCTTAAAATGGTTAGCTTGAACGAGGCACAGTCACAAAGTAATTGTAGAGTCTCTGGCTCCGGTCGAGCCACGCAGAAAGGCCCGATGGCCAAAATAGCAAGCCAACTAGTAAGATTGAGCGTACGTGACACGAAGGAAGACAAAAACTAAGGAAAACGGCACGTGGCCGCGTAAGTGTACGGAACTAGGCGGGAATAGGCGAAAACGACGGAATTAAGTACTCTAAAAATTCATATACTCTACACCCTCCCCGACCAAATCAATCCATGGGGTTGATTTCCTTCAAAAATAAGTGGATATGTGCATGTGAGAATAAAAGATTAAGTGTAGGATAGGATATAAGGAATGGTTGGGTTGAATTCTTTTGACATGAATGAAGATGCAAATATGAAGGATTAAAGGTAGGAGTGGGAGTAGAATATAGAAAGTTGAATCGGCTGACAATGAAGAGATGAAAGCGGGTGAGAGGCATGGGAGATTTGTAGGAGAGTCTGTAAGATTCCAGCCTGAGATCATTGAACACACAGATATTTGTCTGTGGGGCCACCCCAGTAGACCCAGCTACTGGTCGTCCATCAATGACCTGGTTAGGCTGGCTCAGCACAAGAATGAGGGGAGGGGCACCAGGTGAAGGTCTAGACTTTGCATCACACTGGTATTTGATATCCAGAGGGGCGCCTCGGAAGACTCAGCTACCGATCGTCCATGCTAGTCCAAACCTCACTCGCTTTCCTCATCTGAGTCTGAGCTCTCCTCTTCCCCCGAGCTTTCCTCTTCGCTTGAGTTCTCATCCACATCCGAGTTTCCATCCGAACTGGAATTTTCGGACCCATTCACTTCAACCTCCACGTCCGAGTCCACGTCAATCCGAAATCCAGGTATAGTGATTGTGATGGAGGTGTCGTTGCCCATCACTGCTCCATCCGAACTGGAATTTTCGGACCCATCCACTTCAACCTCCATGTCCGAGTCCATGTCAGTCTGATCTCCAGGTATAGTGATTGTGATGGAGGTATCATTGCCCATCACTGCATAAGCTGACAGGCTCTCGAATGCGCCTGCATTCATCTCCTCTTCCCTGTCACTCTCCTCATCGCTGGACAATATACCTCCATCCGGCTCTGCCGGGATATGTGATGTTCCGATATTCTTTCCTCTCTTCCGGCTTTCTCCCCTATTCCCTCCCCCACAATAACCCTGAACAGGGTTATTCCTTTCACAAACTCGGGCTGAACAGCCTCCTTGGTACTTTTTACCATGGGAATTTGGCTGTTCAGGTCGAGGGGCACGCCGCGCTGTTGTTTTACCCAGTTTTTGATTTTTGGGTGGTGATTCCGATAATGCCGGCGGGTGGATTTGGGGTGGGAGGGGTGGGATTCGAGGTGCCGCACTGAAATTATCGGCTTGTCGAGGTGATAGGGGGGGTGGTAAGTTCAAGAATGGAATAGGAGGGGGAAAAAAGGATGATGTCGGCGGCTGGACAGGATATGTCCAATTAATTGGGATCGGCGGCCAAATTACAGGTGGTGGAGCCGGGCGTTGCGCCCAATTAGCTGGAACTGGCGGCCAAATTACAGGTGGGTATTGTGCCGAGTTAGGTACCGGTGGGATCGACGGCCCACTTAGAATTGGCTGACATGGCCCGAAAGAAGGTTGGGGCACGGTCATGGGGTCAACAAGGTTTGTCCCATGCTGTCCGGGTTCTACTGTCTCGCGCGGTTTTGTTTCTTGATTTGGCTGTTGGTTCCGGCGGTCTGCACGTCGTTTTGCACGTCGCCGGTCCGATTCAGCCATTTCTTCTTCAATTCTACGGATTTCCTCTTTAAGTCGTGCTTCTTCCTGATCTATTTTTTCTATTTCTCGTTCTATTTCTTCAATTTCTTGTTGCCTAGATTCTTGACGTCGTTTGTATTCTTCTGGAAGTCTAAATGGTCTTGATGTTGAGATATCTAAATAGGGAAATGTATTAGAGTTAGATCTTATGACCCCAGCAGTCTGCGGGGTCAACATGTCTGGTTTGGGGTGGTCCGGAGTCTCCGGTTTTGTATTGTCTGTCTGTAGGAACTCATTCGGGCTGGTCATGGGTCTACACGAGTCTCGTGCACTTTGACCCTTTGCCATTCCCGCCGTAGATGGTTGTCGTTGTCCAGTAGTAAGCGGTGAGTCTCCGCTGGTGACGAAATCCGGTCCCGAGCCAAGTACGCAGCAACCTGACTTCTGTCAAGGTGCTAAAAAAGGTGTAGAGTCTCTGGCTCCGGTCGAGCCACGCAGAAAGGCCCAATGGCCAAAATAGCAAGCCAACTAGTAAGATTGAGCGTACGTGACACGAAGGAAGACAAAAACTAAGGAAAACGGCACGTGGCCGCGTAAGTGTACGGAACTAGGCGGGAATAGGCGAAAACGACGGAATTAAGTACTCTAAAAATTCATATACTCTACAGTAATACAGATCGCTAAGTGTTTCGAGGCCGTTTTGTCTCTAGAATTTGCGAGTAGCTGTCACCAAGATGTATGTCTTTCTATCACAAGGGAAATCAGCATGCGGTGTAACAATCAAGAACTGGTCTCACTAGTGAGTCGTGACGCCCTCAAGAGGTTTGGGCACAATTTTTCAAGCAAATTTATCGGCATTTCACGCCTCGTTGTTCCACTGGTTTGTTTCCAGAGAGCTGCAGAATTATAGGAAGATTTGTTACAATAGACTAGACTCGAGCCAGTCGCTCACTAGTCTGCTGCGTCGTTTGATGATGAGTCGATCAAAGAGCCGCAGACGCTCTTCGATCGACTGTCATCGAAGTTACGTCGGGCCGGTAAGTTGGCTGGGTACGAGTCTAACAATAGACCTCATCTGCAACGAGAATTCTGGGGGTCGTTTATCTTTAAGTTATGACTGGGTTTTTGCCTTGTATGGTTCTCATTTGTCTTTCCGTTTTTTTGGAGTGGGCCTTCGAAAATCTCTTTGCAGATGAGGTCTAATGCAAGAGCTAAGGGCCGCCGGTCCGACCACATCAGATGCCACACCAAATTATGGAAGATCAGGATTACTCGGAACTCTCCAAGCCAAAGTAATATCCGCCGAGCGGATTGTCGGACCGGCGATCTGTGCCAGCTTCGTGTGATGTCACCGACACTGCCGCAGTGCCGGTGGAAAGCCGAGGCGCTGACACAGTAGGAGTCACCCGACTCACCGCTTTTCTTCCTCGTAGCGACGAGCGCAAGCAGCACAACAGTGAAAAAGAAGTAGCGAGGAAGGTGTGGTCGCGTTTTACAGGGTCAAAGGTGTGTCGAACCCGACTGCGACACAGTGGTGGTATGGGACGCGTGGGTACTAGAGGGCCAGTCACCCGTAGTTGTAGTTACTATGCATAGTTATAGATAAGTAACCACGACATGTTTTGCATAGTTACTGGTAAGTTGTCTGCCTATCATACAGGCTAGTACCTATTAATGCGTAGTACTCCGCATTACTTCTTCATGGCTGTGTTCTCCCAAACCGACGAGTGTAGCCGTTGTACGGCACCTCCTCAAAGCTGAGAACATCGTGCCGGTCGGACGGCGTGTCTAAAAAGACATTCTCGCGTGTAACCGTCGCACGTGATCATAAAACAATGTATACAAAGCCGACTTTCTCGCGTGTATTCCCAAAAGAAAAACGTAGCACGTGATCTTTACAAAATGTATAGTAGTAGTACTTCCTATTTAAGCGGTCCCCGACCCCGACGCTTGAGAGGAACGAAGACGTTTGGTGGGCAGGTCTTCCTCTGTATTTCCGGGAGCTTTGCGTTTAGGGGGTTTCCTAATACGTAAAACAGTCAATGGCGTGGCATGTGAGTCAAAGCAATTGAATACACGTACTTCGCCGCTTTGTTCATACATCCCACCACCCATTGGACATCTGCCAATACCTCCTCCCATTCCGCAGCCTGCTCCTCGCCGTTCAAGACATTGAACCAATGGAACAAGCAAAGTAACCAGGTAAGAATCCCGCACTGTCCTGGCTTTTTCATGGACTCCCACATCCCTTTCTCTTTTGGTTCCACTCTGACATCTATATGCAGAGAACCATCCAGTACGTCTCGCTCCCGCCAATCCGGATTCAAAGCAGACCACCACTCCTTGAAACTCTTCGCAAATTCCTCTCCTGTAGGCATTACATTCGGTGTTTCGGCCCGCACCTTCTTCCTTGAGAAACGACTCCACCATTCAACCAAATTTGGCCGTCCAACTTTTGTGTAGAATGCGCCAGGTCCACCAGGGTTTTCAAATGCGTATTTGCGCTCCAGCTCGACCCAATCCACTAGTAGATCTCTCCATAATCCCTTCGCTTTCAGCTCTTCTGTACCTGTGAAAACCTCAAATGCCGATGTCAACCATGACGGCCAACCCGTTCTATCGACACTGAGTTCGGAAGGAGTCGATCCCGAGTTCACGTTGGCATCTCCTACTGCCATTCTCTCCGCTGTCGGTTCTCCATCCAATCCCGAGCTCACGTCGGCACCTTCTACTGCCATTCTCTCCGCCAACTCTTCTGTCGGTTCCTCATCAGTCAAACCGATACCGGAGCCATCTGGCAATTCCTCGTCCTCCTGGACCTCGTTTGTAGATGTGAGTTTAGGCGTCGAGAGAGAAAGAAAAGCGCTGGACGTTGGAGGATCTGAATCCGAACCAGGTGGAGCAGTTTGCTCTTCTGGCTTGGAAACGAGTACTGCTGTCGAGGGTGAAAGGATAGTGTCGGGCGTTGGAACGCTAGAATCTGAACCAGGTGCAGGGGTCGAGCTTGAAAGGATAGCACCAGACATCGGAGCATCACAATCCGAACCAGCCGCAGCAACAAGTGTAGGTGTTGAGGGTGAAGGGATGGCATCGGAAATTGGAGCATCGGAATCAGAAGCAGGAGGGCCAATAGAAGATGGCAATTGCGACGGAACGGTTGGGGTTGTCGCGGGAATCCTGTTTGTAGATGGTTCGCGACCCCTCGTCTTGAGCCTTTCCTCACATCTCTGGTCAACCTCCTTCCGCATTTGCTTTATCCGAGCGATGTTATTGCCCCGGTCAAAGTCCGCTTTCGAATGCCCTCGAATCTGCACCAGCTCCTTTCTTCTCTCTTCTGGGGACAGCGCATCTAAGTACAGCTTCGTTTCATCATGCAAAACCCAGCCATCAGGTAGGGTAGGCGTATTTGCACGAAGACGAGGTTTGGGCCTAGGTCTAGGTCTCTCAGGCTGGCTCTCGGGCGTTTTCTCTTTACCCTCGTCATCTCCGCTGTTATTCAAGTTGTCCTCCTCCTTCTCATCATCATTGTCACTGGGTACCCTCATCTGGCTTTTCTCCTTATTCGCTACCTTCTCTCCACTGGTTTTCTTCTTCCCAGATGCGAGCTTGCGCGTCTTCGACTTTTCTGTTTCCTCTTCGTCGTTCCCGGACATCTGCAGTAGTGATGGGTCGTCCAACCAGTTCTGTGGATCAGATTTTTTGGCGGCTTTGTCTATAGCCCGAGCTACAGTGCTGTCGTCAATCTTGGTCGCGTCTGCGTTAACATCTTTACAATGGTGAATGCTTTGTCAGTCTTTGTATGGGTACGAGTGCTTACCTTCCACCGTCTCCATTAGGAACAGCATGAACTGCCCAATGACATGTTTCGTGAAAGCCTCGCGGTCGAATTCTTCGAATTTCTTCGGATCAGGGCCCACCGTAGTACCTGCACTCACGCTATTTACGAAATACGTCAGTATACTGCAATTATGCTCGCTTGTCAACTCACGTTATCAACTCAAAGTCGTCAACCGCACCTCCTGGAGCTGGCGGCTTGCCAGCAATCATGACGAAGGAAAGATCCGTTGCTTTTCGAAGCAGTTCCAGCATTGGCAACATGAACTTGGTCAGATTTTGACGACAGCTACAGTAACGATGAGTACTCCATTGTGTCAGATTTACTTTGACACTCACATTTCCTTCGGAAGCTCCCCGAATTCGGTCAAACTGTCCAACGTGAGTTTGTTCCCATTCGTCAGCTCTTGATATGCCTTCATGCTTGTCTCGTATTCCTCGAGAGCCTCCTCCTCCAACATTTGTCTTGTCTCGTCATCTTCCTCCATGTATAACCGCTGAGCGACCTTACATTGAAAATGTAGGCGTTGACTCTTCTCAAGCCCGGCTGTCTTCCACTCCTCTTGAAAGGCAGCTCGACACTTTTCGACGTAGTCCGGGTGGTTCATATAATACTTGTAGGGTATGGGGCGACGAGGGGAATGGCTAACCGTGCACAATTCTTTCATCAAGTCCGAAAACACCCCAGCGCCCACCATGGATTTCGCTTTTCCCGTTTGACGATGAAACCAGGTGCTCAGTTGCTTGAGATACTTCATCAATACCAATTATCAACAAAAAAATCGACACGAAATACCTTCTTTCCAACGACCATCACCTGATCCCTCTCCTTGTCTCGCCTCCCACTCAACTCAATGAACTCCTCTTCGGTCATACCAGCCGAGATCGGCGTAGCTGGCATCACCGCGAGAGAATCCTCAGTCGTTGGGGCCGGGACTGGTTCTACATTCAAGAACTCCTCTGGACAGGAATCCAAGTGCCAGCGGAACTGTTTGAACCAACGATCGAAAAACCGGGTTATCCAGAGGGTTTTTTCCTTTTTACTCGACTTCAGCCATCCAGGAAGCTCCTTCTCCAGATACTCGAGGTGCTTCCCATGGAAGTTACCCTTATTACCGCGTTTCTTGGGTTCCTTCGTCGTTGCACCTTTCGTCTCTGATGCGGAGGTTGCAGGAAGTGCGTGGGATGACTTTCGAGCGTCGATACTATCAACTCGTGTCGAAACGGAGGACGCAGGCTCTGTCGCTGAGCTAGACATCGTGTCGTGACTGGAGAATCGAATATGGACGTGGTAACAGGTGCAGGAGAGTCGGGGACAGGCTGGTCGGGTGCAGACAAGGCTAGGGAGAGATTTTGCAAATAAACAATATCCTCTCCTTGCGCTCCTGCTACACACGTGGTTATTGATAACTACGCGTAGTTGTTCGAAAAGATATCCTCGCCAAATTCAACATCCATAAACTGTAGCAAAAGTACAATGTAATCTACTCCGATCCTCCCTCAGTTGAAAGGTCTAAGCGTTCAAGCCACTCGGTGGCCTCCACTAAAGACTCGACTTCCCTCGCCTGAACAGGGATTGCACGAAGACGTGCCTCTTCAAGCACTGCGTCACCATCTTCCCTGAAATAACATGTTTCAGCACTTGCGGAGCCAAGATCCCGATATATGATATACATACGCATCAAAAACTCCGGTAATACCATTTGCCATGATGGCCCAACGTCGTCGCGAAGACGGTGGCACCACTTCACGCCTTGGTGAGTCTTCACCAAAGAAAGCCCGAGCAACTCTACTCCTGGAGGGAGATGTAGGTGTGCTTGACCTAGGAACTGTAGTCCCCTGCTCGGACTGATTTGGGAGTGGAGAACGAGAATGCGTAAATTGTGACTCGGCAGGAGGAGGGGTGATCGCACGAGGTTGAGTCGAGCTGGGTGGATGAACATATATTGTTCCATCCACGAAGCCGACGGGATGAATATGATGGCTGACACAGTTCTGTCGCCATGCGTGCTCGGCTTGATCGTAGGTGTCATACGATTCGTGTCGTGCACCTTTGACCCCGACAACCCGACCAGAGGTATCTGCCCTAATAACTAATAATCAATCTTTTATCTAAATCCAATTGGTTCGAACTTACCAGGTAGTGTAACAACCAGCCGCCGAACCCGTAAAGATAAGATAAAATTTTTTTGGTTTAAACTGGGTATTCAGAGATTTGCGGTCGTAGAGCTGTGGTCGACAGCATGGGCGAGAAGGGACTTGAGACATGTACGGTTGTAGGTCTTCCAATTCCGACCAGAGTTCGTCTGAACTAGTGTCGGACACGGTTTCTTCGTGGTCCAAAGAAGACATGCGGATCGATCCAAAGGCCAGTCTCGTGTTTATGTTTCGGATATTTGTTTCTTAGAAATTCCCATCAGCTGGGTCAATTTCACCTTCGAAAAACTCCATTTGACTATAGTTTTCTTTTTTTCAGATCTAGATACATGGTAAAATAAATAAAAAAAAGTCCGACGGCCGTATCAACAAGCATGCTCTAGTGCCACAGCAGTGAGAAAGAGTATGTCCCTGGCAACTTTATCGAGGCGGGTCCACTCGATTTCAAGGGCTGCACGACGAGAGTTTTCTTCCAAAGCACGATTGAGCAGATACTCTTTGTCCTCATCTTGGTCCTCTGAGGTGAGCTGAGCTCGTGCTCGGTTCAACTCCAAAATCTTACGCTTCGTCAATTGGAGTTGCTCGAAGACATCGTGAATTTGAGGGAAAAGAAGAGCTCGTCGACGTTCTATCTCCTCGCCACTGAAAGCTGGCAGTGGAGCACTGCGGTCGTAACAGCGTTCCGCTATGAACAGTATTAGTTTTGATTCGACAACTCATAATATCTTATTACACTCCTACCTTGAATACTAATCCAATCCAAATCCAACTCATCAGGAACAGGACCAGAACCCGGTGGAAGCTCACTCCAACGAAGGTGACCTCCTCTTATGTCGTCCCGCGCCAGAATACATGCTTTTAGCGCGCCCATGTATTCGTGATTGAGGGTTGCGTCGTTCCATGAATCGTCGCGGTTTTTCCAAAGGTGATGCAACCACCGCTTGCCGGCTTCGCGCCCTGGAGGTGGTCCAGAGAGGACGAGCAACGCGTAACCGCTGTTGACCCTATAATAAAAAATCAGAAACGCGAAACTCAGGTAAGAAGATATCCACTTGCCACGACATTTCATTGGGCTCTTTGGATGCTTGAACCCAGGTCCACTGCTCACCATCACCAATGCGAGGTCCGACACGCCAAGGGAACTCGGACATCACTTCCTCCGTTCCATCCTCAAGTACTTGCTCACCCAAAACCATCTCTCCATGGGATGCCTCGTCACAGGGGGATACGCCACTCATGTTTTGAGAAAAACAGCTAAAGAGAGGAGAAGACCGAAAATTCTAGGGAGAGGAAATGAAGTCAACGTCTGGGACAAAAGGATAGGAGGAATATCAAAATCGTATCTACGTCGGCAGCAGACTGCACCCGGCATTTTGCCGTGCTAAAGGGCCAGTTCCCTTGGATGTTTCCAAGGTCCAAGGATGCGTGCCTTACAGTCATGGTGAGAACACGTGTCTTGATTGTCGTTTCTTGTCCGTTTTTTTCTACTGAACTAACTTTTTGTACTATAAAAAGACGACTGTGCACAAGTATACCTACCCTCTTCACAGTAATACATCGAAGTATGCAACAGAGTCAATCTTTTCCGCCACCGCCGGTTCTTCATCTTGGAGAAAGGTATGTTCTTTAGATTGATAAACGAAAACTGGGCTTAAAGACTGAGTTGTATTCGGTTAGGCAAGATGTCGGGTTCGGGGTATTAGATTTGAGGCGTGAACTAGGATTCCGCCCTGTTATTATCTCCTATGATTTCTGCTGCCAATTCCAGTAAGTCGTTCTGATCACTCATACCCACTTCACACTGACAGTGTTTCAGAAACAATTGCTCACGAAACTTTGAAGACCTGCAAGAAGAATCAACGGTACATACGAAGACAGCAGTATACAAAGATAGAACGTGATCATTGTATTGAGTTAGAAGTGTAGTGTACTGATGGGAAAACCGTTTGCCTGCTGAGTAATAATAATAATCGATTGCGTAAAGCAAGGGAGGTAGATGCGCGAACTTTCGGGTAGCCTATATAAGGCATGCGGCGGATGTGTCGGGATGTGGCAGGTGTGAGCGCGATTGGAATTCTCGTGGGGTACAAAGTATCAAAGTATCCTGTTCATAAAGTTTAGACATCTTAAAGATAAAGCTATTGCATATGCTAAAATCTAAATACGTTGATGTATATTTATGCAGACTTATATAGGAATGAAGAGTAGAAAGAAAGAATGGCACATAGTACGGATTCGAGGGAGATTTATTATCCTCATGAACTTGAATATGAAACTAGCATACATCGAGACATCGTTTTGGACTAAGTATCTTAAGTACATATATGTATTTGTTAGTATTCGCAGAGTGCGGACACGAATAAAAACAGTACTTACCAAGTTATTAACTTGAAGATTTGAGGTTTGTCAACTATGAACTCGCATTTATGAACACTTAGATATATCATACATACAGAATACTAGAGTTTATTTTGATAAATCTCATGTTTGTATATACTTACGGTGATTACTGAAAGCATGTCTAAAAATCAGTATTTGACGAGTGGCCTTCAAGGTAAGATTTGGTACTTTCGTGTCGGTAGTGAGCTCGTAATTATGAACACTCAGATTTATCATACAGTATAGAGTTTCTTTTAATGACAGATCATGTTTCATACACTTACGGTCACTACTTAAAGGATTTCTAAATCAGCTTTCGATATTTGAGCTTTACTGTAGGATTTAGTAGGTTCTTTCTGATCTATATGTGTTCGATTGTTGTCAGTAAGGCTAACAAAGAGGGATTCTCCTGGGAGTCTCAGATAAATTTTTCTATGTATATATCTGTCTTTGAGATATTTTTTCAGATTTTTCTACCGATCGACAGAGTTGGTATTCATGAACCAGTGTAGAAAAAAGTCTGTTTTACCGCTCTTCGTTAGTATTAAATCCATTGCACATCTATTACTGACATTCCATGTTAAAAAAATATTTAGCTAATACTAATCGATATAATAAACCTATTCCGTTCAACTCCGATGGCATTTTTGCCCAATGTCAAGGTAATACGATGAGGCAAAGAGGAGGAAGGTAGTTTGGAATGGCCTGGGAAAATTGACTCGGATATGGCTTCACTCGTAAGTCCTGCTAGGCTTGGGATACCGGTGAGTCTCCAGTAGCTTCCGGAGTGCTTTGAATCCTGACCTTTGTCCTCACAAGCGCAAAAAAGAGAAAGTCTATTACTAGGTGGATCAAACTAGGTGGATCGAAGTCAACTGGTACGTCCAAGTTACGGATATAAAAGGAGATAAGAATGACTCATCCATTCAATATAAGAAAAACGCTCTGAGTCTTCTAATTAGTACAACTAAATGTGGACACGCAACGCTCGCGCGAAGGCCAGAGCTTCTTCTGGCATCCAAAAGCTCTCTCTCTCCTCTGCCGTCGCTGGTTCTTCTAGTACACCTGTTGTTCAGGTTGCCTCTCTTACAGCTGATGGTAGACGTGTAAAAAGGTCCAATATTCCTGTGCTCGAACCGCCTTCACCAGTCAAACGGCTACGCCAAGCACCTAGGCCTGGAGGCATTGACCAGTTGACGGACCAAGTCTTTGGCGATGCATATGAATCAATATTAGCCAAGATATACGACGATGACGATCTCACTGCTGCTGTGAATCAGGGAACTTCAAATGTTGTGGTAGTCGAAGAGGTAAAAAGTCGACGTCGTTATTTGAGTTCTGTAAGTCTATTCCTAACACTTGGTTACAGTATAAAGGACTGGTACTAAAATGTGTTATACAGGATGAACCACTAAAACAATGGACTCCGTATCGTGATGAATACCTTGCCGAGCTTCTGCGTATAGAGGGTCGTGGAGATGTGGACACGGAGAGATGTCCTTGGTGTAAGCAGACTTTTGATGAGAGGGATGATGGTGATGTCGGCGAGTCTTTCTCATATCGATGTTTGGACTGTTTTGGGGAGGATTTAATGTGCAAGGGATGCTGTGTGAAGCGCCATGAATCTAATCCGTTGCATATAATTGAGGTATGTATGTTTTCTTGAAATTTTCGGTTCGAAAATTGATTTACGTCTCAGCGATGGAATGGCCTTTTTTTTGAGGAGGTATCTCTGAAGGGACTCGGTCTGGTAGTTTATCTTGGGACTCACAAGAGTGGTGATACTTGCAATCAACCACGAATGGTTAACTCCTTCACGGTTGTCCATGTGAACGGTCTTCACAGCATTCGCATAGCCTACTGCAATTGTGATAAGCTGAGAGCTGGTGAATGGTGACAACAACTCCTTCGCCGCCGTTGGTATCCTGCAACCCATTCAGATCCGCGCACCTGTGTAACTTACGAGGTCTTAAACCACTTCCACGTTATGACACTTCAAGGAAAGGTTACAACGTATGATTACTATAACGGGCTGGAAAAACTACGAAACAATGCAAACTTGAAGAAAACAAAAGCAGGTGTATTTTTGTAACTTGCCGTTGATTTTATTAACAGACCGCTGCTTTATTTCTGACATTAGGATAGATACAAGGCATTTGCTCGGGTCATTCGTCAGTGGAGACACCTCAAGATGCTGAAGCGTGCTGGACGTGGGAATGATGCTTCAAGACCGGTTGAGGAGACCAAAAATGGCGAGTTAGCTGTACGTTGCATCGCATGTCCAACGGTTGGTGTGAATTTGCCGCCAAGTTGGCTAGATGCAAGCATTGAAGAAAGGTACTGGTATTCTCCTTTTTTCTCGGCCTTCTGGTTTAATGATTATACTTAGATTCAAATATTTTCTGTTTCTGGCGATGGACGCCTGTTTCCGATTAAAACGGCGTATGGTGTCATCAGAAGCTCGAGATCCGGCTCTCGGAAGCGGGTGGTCATATATGGTGGAAGATAAACCATTTCGGGCTTATCTTCTAAGTGTAACAGATCAAGACGAGGTAAGTACGGAGTGTCGTATGCTAACATTGATACTAACTTGTACAGATGAGTACATGTAGTGGTCTTGCCGCCCTTGAACAGGCAAATACTAAGAACTCGAGGGGTTATTCTTCAACTGGGGTTGGAGTCGGCGTGTGTGCACGTCATGAAATCGTTCAGGCAAACGGAGCTGTAGATCTTCAGAAAGGAGAAAGGTATGTGATTTTTAGTACTTATGAATGAATTACACGACTAACGTCCATACACCCGCAGATATGCTAACATGGATTATGTGTTTGCCTCTCTATTGGGTCATCATGACCACCGCTTGACTAAGGTTCAATCCTATGACATCGTATGTCAATGGTGCAAGAAGCTTGTCGACTGCTTGAAGAAGCTACCGCCGCTGGTGCGCTTGAATCTGGTGTTACATCTAATCTACTTTGTCATACCGAAGCTTCATATTTATGGCCACCAAATTCATTGTCAACTCATGTTTTCCCTCAACTGGCTTCAAGGTGCAGGAAGAACCGACGGAGAGGGGATTGAAAGACCTTGGGCCCACATGGGACCTGTGGCAACGAGTACCAGGGACATGGGCCCGGGATCACGCCATGATACCCTGGACGATCATTGGGGGCATTGGAATTTCGTTAAAATGACGGGATTGGGTAAGTCTTTGCTGGTGTTCAAATTAAGTCTTTGATCCGATTATTTTCCAGGTTCATTGCTCCTAAGACGTCTTTTGACAGCGATTTATGAGCGCTTGATCCACACTAGAGCCTTGAAAGAATTCACGGAGAGCCAGGGTTCAGTCACAGAGCAGTGGAAAAAGATGATTCAGGATTGGGAAGAGGAACTGTCGCTTTTACCAGCTGAAAGGAAAAAAGCTAATCCCTTTGAACTTCCGAAGTCCGGTCTGTCATTTTCCATTGGTTCTCATGCGTTAATTTCGTGGGATTGATCTTCATTGAAAGGACTTACCGAGGCGGAAATCAAACTGGAGTTAACCCAGCTAGAAGCGGAACAGGAGAGGGCCGGTATACCGGCCATCCATACGCTCAGTCCAACCTCGTTTATTTCACAAGGTTTAGAGTTGGAGGAACAGCAGTGAGTTCATTTAGTCCTTACAATTGTACTAACTCTAGGCTAAATCTATATTCAGGAGAGCATTGAAGCTCGATTTGAAGAACAATCGTTTTGATACGGCTACACAAAAAACAATACTAATCCAGCGTCGAACAAAACTGCAACGTGCAATTGGAAAATTCCGGTCCGTTCAAGCGACATATATGCCTGGGGCCATACAGTATCTTGCCCAATCTTCGACAGCTCCCGATTCGACATCAAGTACTTCCGGTTCCACGCACGATATCTCTCCCGAACTACCCGAAGACATCCCTTTGTGCTTACCATCCGGGTTACCCTCTTCCTACCGTTTGGATGGCTGTCGGCCTGGTCTGTTCGAAATAGAGCGGAAGCTACGGGAAGGACAATTATGTAATTCCCTAAGTCAGCTGCGGAACCATCTGCACATGAAATCCCGTCTCTTGACTTACCGGACAAGCAATGTGGCACACCAGGGTGTGGTCACACGGTCAAAAGCAATCTTCAACCGAAACCAACGGCAGATTGATCAATGCGCCCTGAAATATCAGATGGCGTGGGCGGCAATGGCAAACTTAGCGGGTAATCAAGCGTTGACATGGAAAAAGTTGGAGAACAATGATATCCGTCTGATGGACGGGTCAGGGGACAGAGCTATCGGAGTTGTGAGAAAGCAAAAGGGAAAGAAGTCGAGAGATCAGGAAAAAGCAGGAAAGGAAACGCCGGTTGAGACCGAGGAAGCTGGAGAAGAGGAGGAGGAAGACGAACTTGCCAAAGAGAAAACCTTACAGGAACGGTTGAGAGACGTGCGGAATATGGTAGGAGAAGGGACAAGGGAAGTATCATGGATATGGAAGGAGGGAGGGACAGGCGAGGCGATTGATGACGAAGCTTTGGAGGAAAGTAAGTGCAATCATATGAAAGAATCAATTGGAATATTACTTACAAGTTCAACCGCAGTCATTCGCGTGGAGTGGTGTAAAGCGTTCGCGCGTGCAAAGAGATGGCAAGAAGAAGTAGTGCTGGTGAAGGAAGAAATGCGACGCTGTCTTGTCACTCTGGAGTATAACGCTTTGCAGTGGGATGGGCGATGCGAATATGAAGGACCTTTAGCAAAAGGAGCATCAGCGTGGAAGGATGAATGGAAGTTTTCAAACTCGTATGTGGGACCACTCAACCTCGGTACAGACTCATTCCACAGAGAGGGTGTTCGTGCGTATGCCCATTCTCAAGCTGGAGTCTATAGGAGTCTTGCGTCGCGTTTTCGGAAACAATGGGCCGGAATGGGAGATAAGGAACGTGACATCGAGGAAGGGATTGATATTTCAAGAGTTATTCGGGCTTCGAATGCATCTATGGAGGAGTCGGATGACGAGGATGCCTCAGAAACGATTCAGGATGAGGATATAGAGGTGTTAGTAGAAGTAGATGATGATGACGCTGTATAGAATATTTAAATTGGATCACTCGTTGCTCTGAGTTATTTTTCGGGTGGCCAACAGTCGTTATTGCCTCATTTACCTCACTTTCTCAAGAGTCCGAGCTCACCAAGTGTTGACGGGGTATCTGAAGACAAAGAAGTCATATTAACGGAGAGGTAAGAATTGTCACCCCACAATGTAGACTAATACTCGACAAAACCCTTGCCATCGCAGTAAATGTCATAGCATTGAAAGTCCCTAATCACTCGACAACTGGAACATGAAAGAAATGGACAGTATCAGAAAAACGGTTAGTTTATAGTATATGCATTGAAATCAAGTACGTACCGTGCGGCAATTTACGAACTGCTGGAAACTATGTAAGAAAGGGAACGTGCAAAGAATATACTATTACTCACATGTGTCTGTCCGCCTCCGATAGCCTAATGAAACCAATAGTCAGTATTTAAGAACAAAATCATACAACAGTAAACACCCTGATTAATGAGCTTGATACGGAGTGCAGGAGTTGCCAGAGCGAAGGAGGAAGTAGGGGAAGCAACACGCCAGAAGCGATCAACAAACAATTTGGAGCTCCGCACAAACTTACCACGTGACCGCATTTCGCCGTGAAAATTTGTCAAGTCTTCAATGCACTTTATATGCCTTGGAATTGGCTAATGGGTCGCCAGAATGAAGAAAAGTAACAATTGGGGATTTAGGAGGAGGCATACCCTTTTTTATACTGATTGAGGCTGTCGGAAATGTCCGGAAATACAGGTCAAGTACTCGGCAGTCTGGTGCCGTGGGTTAAATGGATGTCGGAAACATCCGTTCACAGGCACAACCGTTCAATGCACTTTATATGCCTTGGAATTGGCTAATGGGTCGCCACAATGAAAGCAAGTAACAATCGGGGATTTAGGAGGAGGCATCCCCTTTTTTATACTGACTGACGCTGTCGGAAATGTCCGGAAATACAGGTCAAGTACTCGGCAGTCTGGTGCCGTGGGTTGAATGGATGTCGGAAACATCCGTACACAGGTACAACGGCATTTAGCCGGCAAATTTGTTGTGAAAGATTGTCGGAAATATCCGAAGATACAGTCAGGTGACTGAGGTCACACACGCAGATCATGGGGAAATCCGAAAATGCTCACATCACCGGCAGACTGATGCCGTGGCCGTGAAATGTTTGATGGATTCGGAAACATCCGTGCACGGGAAATATGGCATTCTCGGCTGTGTATATCATGTTTCAAACCCCGCCTACAGTAGCCCGGGTATATAGGTAGCTATAGGTGACCATACTATGCATAGTATACCTACATATAAGATGACTATGCATAGTTATTAGGTGTTGGGTAACTGTCAATGGACTATGCATTATATAGTATGGTTATATATCTATATACTATGCATAATAGTTACAGCTACAGCTGGGCCAGTGGCATGATTGGCCGATGCGCGGCATGTCAACTGTAAGTATTGACCCACCCTCCGTGAGAACTGGGTACACATCTGACAAATCTGACGGGATGCAAAACCCTGCAGATTGCCAATCTCCTCCTCCTCCTCCTCCAATCAAATCTATTGAAAGAAGTACAGAAAGATCTTAAATCAAGAATCCAGACATGGGTTGTGGATATGCTTCTAGAAAGACAATAAGTCCGGTCCGTCGTTCAAATTCTGTAATTACGGAGAAGAATAAACTTCATTCCAGCTATGTTCGTGGCGTTAGATTCGTTTTGTTTTTTTCCATTTACGACTTTTATTTACTTGTGGCGCCGAGCCGAACAAAACGGGAACTCCTAGTTTGAGTGAAGCATGATCACAATAAAAATCATGAGTGCTCAGAGTGGGAGAAACAACGGTCTAACGTTACGAACATAGCTGTCACGGGCAGTGCAGGTATGTATGCGCAAAAATTTGACTCGAGGGTATATATTCTGCCTGTCATATTCTCGTGCCATGTAATAGTCGCGCTAATTTACTTGGGAGACTCTCCTGTAGGTTGCGGTTTTCGACACCACTATAATATGGGCTCGAAACTTATCAATGACGTGCCAATTTCAGGATGTCCGGGGAGTCCAAAACAAAGCAAAACCCACTGGGAGCTCCAGGGTCGAGCTCCACCACTCTGGTTATACCAAATCTCAATGTCCAAACTCAAAGGGAAAAACTGGAACAGATCAGAGTCATCATTCAAGAATGTTCCTTCTTTCTAGCTAGATTGGATTCGAGTCCGTGCCCAAAGCCCGAATTGCTAGAGAAATACTTCCCAGATAATGTGCATAAAGTAGCTGCGACGTTTACACAGCTGTATGTGTATTCTTTTGATCATTTGATTGATGTTTCAAACTGACTGCAATCGGTTGTTGATTTTTTTTAGTGCACACACAAACTATAGCAGATTGAGGGACCAAGTCGAGTACGAGAATCTAATCTGGACGACACAGGAGCATGTAAATACAGAGTTATGGAACAAAGTGTCAGGGTTGCTGGAAAATTTAGAGAAGACGAGGCCAATCTTTCTGGTACGCCGAGTCATTTTGATCTATTTTCGAAGGAATAACACTGACCACTTCCACTTAGACAGCGTCGAGTTCTATCTTTCCAAATATCGCACAACCACCACTGTCTAAACCAATCAAGTATTTGTTGACCATTCAGGACAAAGTTCTAAAGTGGCTTACCCCGGGTCGAGACTTTGATAAGCATCCAGCAGAGGTCCACATGTCTGTAACCGTCGAAACCGACGGGGGCAGGCCCCGACTTCCTCAAGCCCAACGGTCTACCACAAGTTTACCTTCAAACCGGGAAATAATCAATCCCCTCACACTGCCTCCGGGCGCAGAAGCCGCCCGTTCTTTTCTGCAAAGATTACGGGAAAGGATCACGGCCGACTCTCATATTCTCTCTCATCTTATTGCGGTATTTGATGCTTGGATAACAGGCTCGTGAGCGGTCAACTCCTCTGCGCATCAATTTCTGCCCGATTTATTGACTTTTTTTGGTCAAACGCAGTATAGTAAACTCTTCCTTTATTACGGCTCTCGCTACTTCACTGGAATCGTACCCCGAACTTCTGGAAACTTTTCAGACGGCTTCTAGTCAAATGGCTCCTCCTGTAAAGCTTAATATCGCCGTCGATACTCGAGGAAAGATTTCTTTGGTAACAATAATCTCGTCGGGAAAGGATGGATTGATTGTACCCATTTCAACGGATATGCGGCGACTCGCTAACGAATTCTCTTCCAACATGACTCCGATTACTTCCTCTAGTGGGCTTCGTTCTTTACTTGGTACTCCTGATCAATGCCGGGAGGTCTTGATGAAAATGGATGTAAGATGGATGGCAGCTGTTATTCCACTTATTCAACTGGTAATCATCAAATCACTGCAATGAGGTTTACTCTCTCTCACATGGGTCTGTGATAGGAATTGACGGAAAACAATGCCTACAGTCGGCAACTTCACATGCTACTTCATAAATTGACGAAGACGAACTGTTCCCTACCTGCATCACTCCTACTAGAGGACATTGAACGTGAAGGGGCTAATCCTATCTCCGGAGGGGGATTTGCGGTAGGTTTTTGCGACTATGTATCTGGTATTGGATTTGCTTCATCTCTATTAGGATATATGGCGTGGTCGTTTACATGGCCAAGTCGTATGTCTGAAGGTATTGCGCTTCTATATGGAAAATGATCGGGATGAATTGTTTAAAGTGGGTACTTTTTTATACTTACTCTAGATTGGAGATTTTGTCCACTAACTTGTTAATGATTTACGAAAGCATTTATACCGCGAAGTCACGATATGGAAAAGCCTCAACCATAGAAACATCCTGCCGTTCATGGGGGTCAGCTTAAAACTGTTCACCCCAAGTTTCTGCATGGTTTCACCATGGATGAACAATGGGCATGTCATGTCTTTTTTAAAGAAACGTCCGGATTATAATAGACTTACTGTGGTATGGGATCAAACATACGAAAAGGTTGATCACTTTCTGATTCTTCCTTTGATTTTTACTATAGATCTATGGAGTGGTGGAAGGGATCAATTATCTCCACTCATTGGATCCGCCTGTTGTTCATGGAGATATCAAAGGTGTATGTGAAATTTTCTGTCTAAAAGTGTTTTGTCAGATATCTCATCTCTCATCTGCATTGCCGCAGTCAAATATCCTTGTAACTGATGATTGTGTCTGCTGTTTGGCCGATTTTGGTCTGGCTGCTGTTTCCGAGTCTCATGCCTTCTCGACGACCTCGACGAATCCGGGTGGAACGACACGTTGGCTTCCTCCAGAATGTTTTCTGCCAAATCAATATCCAGATTGCCCCAAATTAGCAAGGGATATATACTCCTTTGGGTGTACGGTTCTTGAGGTAACTAATCTAACCATCTTGATTTAAATGCATTGTTCGATCATTTCAATCTGTCAGATCATCAGTGGTCGGGAACCTTTTTCTCAACCTCGGCTGACCGACGTTGCTGTGATGACGGCTGTTGTGAGGGGGGAGCGTCCGCAGCGTCCTGAAGGTAATCCGTGGTGTACAGACACACTTTGGACTTTGATAGAGAGATGTTGGGCGCAGAAAGCTGTCAGTAGACCGAGCGCTAAACATATCGTAGATTTCATGCACGAGTATGCACAAATATAATATCGTACCTCATCGTTGCCATCTAGAGAAACTTCCCTACAACATATAGTGGCTCATTTCAAACTGATGATTCACAGAGTCTAGCCTTGTTCCTGATTTTTGCTCCCGCAAGTACGAGGGAAAATATCCCGAAGGCTAAGTACCACAAGCACACTAAAGTCTGCGACTCGACTCTTGTTCGGACGGATTTCATGATTTCATGAACAAAACCGGATGACGTTGGGAATGCTCTTCCGAGGTGGGAGAATTACACCTATGGTTGCTCATTACGAGGCCGGAGTTTACGAAGGACTCGTCCTTACTCAACTTGAGCTCGCAGCAGGTGGCTGTGTCGAAACCGTGTGCCATCCCCATTTGAGGCTCAAACACGGAAGATTCCGCTCAGAGTCGGGCCGCTTTATCACATCAAAAACCTGGCCTCGTATCTGCCACGCGCAGCGATGGCCCACTTTAACCGGTGTAGGGCCTGCTGGCGTGGCACTGCCCGCTACCTACCCCCATTCTTCACCATCGATGTGCAAGGACTCATATTCAAGCTGGAAGCATGCTACTCGCTCACTCGATGACGTTTAAGAGCCCGATATACCACTGCTATGCTACTGTCTTTATAACCATGAGCTCCGAAAACCCGTCATAACAGTAAATCCCCCACCTAACATTGATCCGATTTTGTCTGTCCTAGACTGGTGGAATCTCCCACTTAATATTCAGCCGAATCTGTCTGTCCTAGACACCTACTTCGACAAATACCTAGGATATTGAATTTTTTCATCACCCACTGACGCCGAAATTGACATAACACGTTTAAGCGAGTAACTCCCTACGCCCCTCAACTCTCATTCATCTGTCGATTGCTTCAGGTGACTGGACTTGTTCTTATCTCGAGAAATACCAAGCGTATTGTATCACAAGTCATCTATCGAATCCGCTAAAGACCGGAGAGAGTCACATTCGGGCTGCAGTAGTGAATATGCCGGGGTTCTCACGAATGACAGTCGCGGACTGAGCGGAGTGTTGAGTAGGCGCTAGAGACATCGGTCAGGTATTGTCAGGGTGAGCTTTATTACCAGTACTCACAAGGGCCAAAAGAATACGAGGGTGGGAGAGCTACGGATTGAGTGTGTACTAGTTCACCAGAAAGTCGTTGCAAAGTGTCGGGCAAGCCTGGTTCGGTCGCTTTGGCGCAGGCAGTTTGAACATCACTACCTAATATCATCTGGGAGCCAGGAGGACAGTATTGACTGATAGAAGTATCAACGGTGAACGTAACGGCTCTTGATTTGTTGACTTTGATGGTTAGGGGAATTGAGGCAGTGTGTTGGAGATTGTGTTCGAACGCAAACTCGGAGGAGAGGACCGTATTGGTGAGTCGAAAGTCGCAATGAAACGGGGATATCGCGAACGGTGAGGAGGGACATGATGGTTGGAAGGAAGGGGGTTTGCCGGTAGATTGATGTTCAACGCGCGGCCCGGAATTTCGGGAACTAAGCGGTCCGAGGGACCAGAAATGCGTTTACCAGCCAAATGATCGGAGACATGGTTTTTGGTGTAACTGTACGAGAAGACCCACTACTTATAACTTCATAACATCGGTGGGATAACTTGAGCCACTAGACATGATGCTTTGTTTGCTTGCGTTTGGGAGGTCGTGGAGAGGAGATGGCTGGGCTGGAGTGTCTTGAGTTTTGGCTCTTTATAGTGTAGGCTGTACCCAAACTGGGCCCAAAGGGCTTCTTCGAACTCAGAAAGTTGACGCGATCGTGGGAGCTCGATGAGGACGGAAAAGCCGTTTGTCTTTTCACTCATGCATTCTGGCTGCTTCATTGAAATAGGAATGAGGAGGATAGAGTATGTTTGGATCGGGAGGGTTCAGCGCCGGAACGACAAGGTCTTTCCTGGGCTTGGGCTTCTGACGAGTACCGTCTGCCTGATCAACATTCTCAATGTATACTCGGCCTCTGGAACTTAACATCGACCGATTCTAGAAGTCAAAAAACGATAACATCGGTGTACAGCTAGCGCCTCTAATTATGGAAATAACGGAAATGAAGCGTAGATCGACGTAATGATGCAGAAATTTTGTGTGGGGAAGGTGACGACAGATGACTTCTTACGGTTGTTGCGTACTCGACGGGTCCTACCCAGAAAGCCGGGTCAATTGCCGCATTGTGTGTTGTAGCAGTCAGAATTACGATGGGTCTGGGGAGACGTCCTACTTTTGACTGGAGCCATGCTAAGTCATCAATTACATCGCCTTTTGAGGCAGGGATTCAAGTAAAGGTTATGCCTAAAAGTTGGTTAGAAGGTGAAATGAGTACATCAGAATTAGTCAAGTTGACAAACACCTTCATGCATTCGCATCGCTGATTCTTGCTTTTGCGTGACGAGAAGGATGCTGCTGAGTCCTGCGGGCGCTTGGTACTTGGTAATCATCTTTTCAATCGAAGAGTAGCCCGCACGGCTAATTACAATACTTAGACACCTCTGTGAGTTTTGGCCGTATGTTTGGCTTCCAGACTGTGTGATTGTAAGCCGTCAAGACTCTCAGAATGTGTGAAAAAGTGAAGACATATCATACCTGGAACAATCAAACATATGTCGGCTCTCCATATTCACACTGGATGCAAATGGATGCACTGTAATTCCTGGAACTTTACAGTGAATTTACAGTGAACTTATGGAAGCGTTGTTATATCCTCCTTGTAAAATCATTTTTGATGTTTCCGATTCATAAACTCACTCTAAAACAGTGAAACAGAGGGAATTTGCAGGAATTTGCAGGCAGTGTCAAGTCTCCAAAAAAAGATGGACTTATATCCGAATGCGCAACTCGCAGCACCTAATAGTAGTGTTGCTTCAATTCTCGACCTTCGTCCAATGTTCTCGCTCTCCTTCAGCACGAGCCTATTCCTATACAGTACACAGATCGCTGAACTCTATGTGATATCACAGCAAAAACTCTAATCCAACTAGGACATACACAAGAGCCCTATATCTCCTTAACCATCTTCAATTCGGCAATACAGCCAGCGGGTAGTCTGTATACCCTTTAGCTAATTCTTCCTCGCCAAGCACCCTCCCATCTTTCGGTCCATACAGCCTCTTCATATCTATTTCGTTCATTCCCAACCCAAACTTGATCCTGTTAGGGAAATCTGGGTTCGCGATCCAAGGTCTAGCAAAGAAGACGCCGTCTACTTTGTTCGACGAGATCAATTCCGCTGCTTCAACTGGTGTGTAGCCTCCATTAACAAAAAAGTTGCTGTATTTGAGAAGAGATCGATAGTTTTCGATCATGTCGTGTTTTGTTGCGCGACGTTTGCCTGTTTTTTAACGTAGCATACGTTCACGCATAAGTAAAGGGTTAACGGAGAAGTTCAGTTATAAAGAGTCCCAGGAACATGGCTCAGAATAGTCGCTCACCATCAATAATCGGATCGTGAGATTCATCATACCTCAAGAACATCATGTACGCCAACTCGAGTTTATCCGCTTCGGTGACGAAGTAGGAAAATGTTTCTATGGTATCTTCAAGGGTCATCCTAGTTGCCAAAATCGATTTTTTTAGCCAGGTCAGTTTCGCCCGCGTGACAAGCATGGAATAGATTCAAAAAAAACTTCTTCACCAGCAATCGCCACCGTGGGGACGTCGTTTAGTAGCAGTGGTAAAGAAGTACTTGAGAAAAGTAAACTTGCACCGAGAAACTCACCCGATATCACTATACCCAGCCGCAGGAGTCAACTTGATACCCACACGTCCGGGACCAAAAACGTCTTTCAAGACCTTAAGCACTTCCAACCCGAATCTAGCTCTATTCTCTACGGACCCTCCCCAATTGTCTTCGCGTCTGTTGGCGGTGTTATCGAGGAATTGATGGACGAGGAACCCTCCACCGGCATGAAGTTCAACTCCATCGAACCCTGCTCGTTTGGCACTGAGTGCGGCGTGTTTGTGCACTTGGACGAGTTGGCGGGGATCGGGAATTTCCGTTGGCTAGGCAATAAGTATAAGAATTTTTTAACCGTTAAAAAGGTGGACGGAGATAAATAAACGTACGATGGAAGGGCCAGGTTCACCTGCTATGAAACGAAACTTGAAATCGCCAGTTCCGGAGCGAGCTTTGATGGCAGATGGGGCGTATATAGGCTTTATACAAATACAATAATCATTAATCAGTAAATATATAATATTACTTCAAAATTCGAGGACAGGAACTGAAGATGAGGGTACGTAAAAGTGGATTTAGTACATACCTCCCCAGAAGCAATCTGTTCAGGTGCTTCGGCATGATTGATTCTTCCAGCTGTTCATAGGACAAGATATAGTATACAAAGGACCAATCAGCGACTCGATCGCACAGGAATTAAGGTAAGTACTTACTATGTGTTAACTGCGCGAACATAATCGCTCCTTCCTCATGCACAGCATCAGTGATCTTCTTCCATGCGACGACTTGTTCTTCAGACCATATACCAGGAGCATGGGGCCATGGAGTTCTATTAACAGACGGCACAAAAAAAAAGAAGAGGAACGGACGTCCCTCGAGTAAGTAAACATTGAGTTGTTAGTTGCATGCTCGAGGAGCACATGGCGAGATTAATACAGGACAAATTAAACTTACCCTTGTCTAGAAACAAGCACAGCTTCTGAAACGATTAAGCTTGCACCTCCTTTCGCTCGTTGACGATAATACTCGACCATGAGATCCGTTGGGACGTTCGTCGGAACGCTTCTGTCCCTCGTAAGAGGGGCCATGAGGAATTTGTTACGAAGAGTGAGTTGGAAACTTAGTGGGAGAGGAGTGAAGAGCGTTGATAGGAGGGAGTTAGGATCTGCAGTAGAGGGGATGGGAGAGAATGAATCGATGGTCTGGGATTGGGACATCGTTGTATGTTCTATCTAGAGCTGGGGTGGTTCTTAGCAGGACTGAAGAAAATATAGCTGTGGGGTTCTACTCGAAAGTGGAAGATACTGCATACCCCAAGACGACGTTCTGCGTTTTATGCCCTCGACAATGCTTTGAAATTAGCGTGCATACGCGTGGCATTGAATTCCGTGTTGTCTTTTTCTCACTATGGGCAAGAACGACTAATCCGATCGGGAACATTGTACGAACATTGGTCGGATTACTGATCACTAAATGAATTGGATCAATAATCTTACCAGTATTGTTACATCCCGACCGGAGAGCCGTTCTTGCCTGTCTCATTATTTTGCTTGCTAAGAACCCTTTGCAAGAAACGGGCTGACGGAACACGGTGTATCATTCATATTCAGTATAAACAACTCCTTCAAGGTACTCACTTGCGTATCATTATGTGTAAGCCCGTACTTCGCATCACAATCGCAGTTCTAGTGAGTACACGTCAAAGTGTAATGAATTGCAGTTGGCGGTCGACTTTACTTTGGTTAGACATCTGAAAGACAAGGTGGTGGTTTCTAGGAGGGTTTAGCGGATAATTAACCAGCCTGAGGTACTAGTTCTTACGCTGCTTACAGCTTCGTTCAAAACATTAAATCAGATTTCGTACATGTTGTATGTATCGTCAGTCTGGATTTTCGAGACTACAGATCTCGTTCTGTTTGCTTCATGATTTTGGTTTACTTTCGGAGCTAGGACCCAACAGTAAATACATATTACAACAAGGGTGAAAGACACAACTTGATCTGACTCGGATTCACTGACTGAGAATAGTGCTTACACAGGCTACATAGCTTGATTTATAAGACCGTAAATATGCTTTTTGACAGAAGGCCTAAGATGGACAACCTTGAAGCATCTGCTCCTGTTTCCCATGAGCCTAGTTTTATCAGAATCCCTTGAAAGCCTCCTTACTACATGTGTACCAGTTTAGTTCTGGCTCCAAAAGTAAACAAAAATGTGAAGTAAACATTGAACAAATTCTGATCCAATGTCGAATGTAGCTGTAAAAGTTTGAATGAAATTACAAGGCCAGAGTTTACGCGTTTACGAAGGAATCCTCTTTACAATCTTAAAGTCATCACCGCCGTGGTCCTTTTTGGATCGGAAGGCATTGACTTTCATTTCGACATGGCCTGGTAATCGATGGGCACTTGTTACGACCGACCTCATCGATTGCCACGCGTTGAGTGTTGGCCCATTTTCTTCATACTTAGTGATTGGATGTTACCGTGAACCCATGAAGCTTCCTGGACCGCGGCCGTCGCTTTGCGCGGCAGGTACGAGGCCGTAAAGCTGATTAAGATGCCGGGTTGCCGGGTTCAAACATAACTCATGGGAAGTACTTATCACTGACAACTCGGAATATGTAGCTAGCATAGTTCGGAACAGTTCATCTGGCAACACTTGGTCAATTGTGACATGCAACAAGTTACAGCTTCGTCTCGCCCAGTCTGCATCGGCATGCTATTTATCAATAAATGCTAGGAAGTCAAGAGGAAGGATCCGTAACTTGGAGCGATCGAGGAAACGCTCTTCATCGGCCTCAGTGGCGGCTTTGAACTCTGGGTCGTTGAATACCTGGTGGAAAGAGTAAGTACTTTTTCCTTTAGGCGTTTACAGTCAGCAAACGTACTTTGAAAAGTGTTTCATATGATTCTGCTTCGAGTATGGCAGCACCGTCGCAATCAATAAGGGGTGCATTGAGCGTTTGGAGAAGGGCTTTGGTGTTTGCATTTATGTGAAGCTACAAATTCAACCAAGGTTCAGATGAGCTCAATCTCACAGCGAATGGCTGTCTAATGAATTCAATACACGGACCTGCTCGTATTTGAGCAAGTTTTTCTTTGCGGCATCCAAGGAGAGCATGACTTGAGAATGCTGCTCGAACCAGTGCCGCTCAAACTCCTCATGAGAGATAGAAGGCTTCTTGGTAATGAGAACTAGCATCCGTACGCGGTCAGTGCGGAGGGCTGGCTGGCTGGCTGTTGTTTGGGAGGACATATCTCGTGGGGGTTTAGTTGAGGACGTATGATCGACCTTCTAGGATTAGGCCGCTATATAAGATCATAGACGTCTATATATACGTGCACATCCGATCAATTTATAGTACTAGAAGGGAACGGAGAACGTCATGGTGATAGAGCTAAGTTGTGAACGAAGCCTACCGGTTGTAGATTCCCCACCATGACCCCAGAAACTCCACCTTATGACCTATCTGATTCATTGAACAGTAGGCTGAGTACATTTCCTGCCAAGGTCTAGAGTCTCCTCAATGGCCGCTATATTCATAGGAGGTACTAGCCATGATAGCAGAGCCAAGATAATGGCATTACGGCACCTCATAAGGAGGAATCTATTGACCGGACGCTTTCCCAAACTGGCAATCGTTATTCAGTGTAGACAATACCTCATTACAAGTGGAAAGGTGTGTATACAGTTGTGTTGTTCCATAAGTAGTTCGCCCCCCACGCTGTTACCGTCAATGATCATTGATGAAGTCCAGCACGATCTCACAGTTTAAGTTTAAAAAAAACGTCCATCCTGATTGTGATGCCCTGTGCTTCTATTAGGGAGTAAACATTGGGCACCGCCGCGTTCACCAGTATGTCTTTCTATCACAGGGGAAATCAGCATGCGGTGTAACAACCAAGAATTGGTCTCACTGATGACGCGCTCAAGAAGTTTGGGCACCATCTTTCACGCAAATTTATTGGCATTTCACGCCTCGTTGTTCCACTGGTTTTTTTATAGAGAACTGCAGGATTATAGGAAGATTTCTCACAATGCGAGGCATGGAAGGAGACGGGCCGCTTACTTACAGATCCAGGCTGTAGCCAAACATACCACACCAAATCAAAAGTAGGATGACGCGACGAAGAGTCTAAGCCAAAGTACTTACTAGTATGTAACTCAGCTCTTCCTCCTCCGACCTGAGTAGGTGAATCTACATCGCTGACTTGGGTTGCTCCACCCTCTACCTGACTAGGATTATGGAGAAGTCCACTCCTCACAAGTCGTACACCTCCAACCTCTCCGATTCCCACCTGCAATCTTACAAGTTTTTGTCCCCGACCCTGTCATGCATTCAAATCCTACTGTAATCACGGAGAGAGAAGAGTGAACTCTCATTCACGGGCATGCGGGTAGATATGTGCATGACTCGAGCGTCTATATTTTGATGGACGTTTCCGCGGACTGTCATAATTTTCGTGCCACGTAATAGTTGCGCTAATATCAGGTTACTTGGGAGACTTTCCTTTAGGCTGCGGTTTTCGACACCACTACGGGCTCAAAACTCATCAACGACGTGCCAATTTCAGGATGTCCGGAGAGTCTACAACAGAACGAAACCCAGCCCCAGGCTCGAGCTCTACCACCCTGGTCATACCAAATCTCAATGTCCAAACTCAAAGGGAAAAACTGGAACGGATCAGAGTCGTCATCCAGGAATGTTCCCTCTTTCTAGCTAGACTGGATTCGAGTCCACGGCCAAAGCCCATTTTGCTAGAGAAATACTTCCCAGATAATGTGCGCGAAGTAGCTGCGACGTTTTTACAACTGTATGTGTGTTCTTTTGATCATTTGATCGATGTTTTCGAAACTGCAATCGGTTGTTGATTTTTTTAGCGCACACACAAACTACAGCAGATTGAGGGACCAAGTCGAGTACGAGAATTTAATCTGGACGACACAGGAGCATGTAAATACAGAGTTATGGAACAAGGTGTCAGGGTTGCTGGAAAATTTAGAGAAGACGAGGCCAATCTTCCTGGTGCGCTGAGTCATTTTGATCTATTTTCGAAGGAGGCGGAGGATCAACCAGACAAGGTCCAAGAAGGAATAACGCTGACCACTTTCACTTAGACAGCGTCGAGTTCCATATTTTCAAATATCGCTCAACCACCACTGTCTAAACCGATCAAGTATTTGTTAACTATTCAGGACAAAGTTTTAGAGTGGCTTACCCCGGATCGAGACTTTGATAAGCATCCTGCAGAAGTCCACATGTCTGTAACCGTCGAAACTGACGGAGGAAGGCCCCAACTTTCTCAACTTCGACGGTCTACCACAGGCTTACCCTCGGGGCGGGAAATACTCGATCCCCGAACACTGCCTCGTGGCGCGGAAGCCGCCCGTTCTTTTCTACAAGAATTACGGGAAAGGATCCCGGCCGACTCTCATATTTTCTCTCATCTTATTGCGGTTTTTGACGTTTGGATAACGGGCTCGTGAGCGGTCAACTCCTCTGCGCATCAATTCCTGTCCGATTTATGACTTTTTTTTTGGTCAAACGCAGTATAGTAAACTCTTCCTTTATTACAGCTCTCGCTACTTCACTGGAATCGTACCCCGAACTTCTGGAAAGTTTTCAGACGGCTTCTAGTCAAATGGCTCCTCCTGTAAAGCTTCATATCGCCGTCGATACTCGAGGAAAGATTTCTTTGGTAACGATAATCTCGTCGGGAAAGGATGGATTGATTGTACCTATTTCAACGGATATGCGGCGACTCGCTGATGAATTCTCTTCCAACATGACTCCGATTACTTCCTCTAGTGGGCTTCGTTCTTTACTTGGTATTCCTGATCGATGCCGGGAGGTTTTGATGAAAATGGATGTAAGATGGATGGCAGCTGTTATTCCACTTATTCAACTGGTAATCATCAAATTTTTAGGGACACTGCAATGAGATTTACTCACTTTTCACATGGGTCTGCGATAGGAATTGACGGAAAACAATGCCTACAGTCGGCAACTTCACATGCTACTTCTTAAATTGACGAAGACAAACTGTTCCCTACCTGCATCGCTCCTACTGGAGAACATTGAACGTGAAGGGGCTAATCCTATTTCCGGCGGGGGATTTGCGGTAGGTTTTAGCGACTATGTATCTAGTACTGGATTTGCTTCATCTCGATTAGGATATATGGCGTGGTCGTTTACATGGCCAAGTCGTATGTCTGAAGGTATTGCGCTTCTATATGGAAAATGACCGGATGAATTGTTTAGAGTGGGTACCTTATACTTGTCCTAAATTGAAGACTTTTGTCAACTAACTTGTTAATGATTTACGAAAGCATTTATATCGCGAAGTCACGATATGGAAAAGCCTCAACCATAGAAACATCCTGCCGTTCGTGGGGGTCAGCTTAAAACTATTCACCCCAAGTTTCTGCATGGTTTCACCATGGATGAACAATGGGCATGTCATGTCTTTTTTAAAGAAACGTCCGGATTATAATAGACTTACTGTGGTATGGGATCAAACATACGAATGACACTAGAAATGTTGATCACTTTCTGATTCTTCCTTTGATTTGTACTATAGATCTATGAAGTGGTGGAAGGGGTTAATTATCTCCACTCTTTGGATCCGCCTGTTGTTCACGGCGATATCAAAGGTGTATGTGAAATTTTCTGTCTCAAAGTGTTTTGTCAGATATCTCATCTCTCATCTGCATTGCCGCAGTCAAATATCCTTGTAACTGATGATTGTGTCTGCTGTTTGGCCGATTTTGGTCTGGCTGCTGTTTCCGAGTCTCATGCCTTCTCGACGACCTCGACGAATCCGGGTGGAACGACACGTTGGCTTCCTCCAGAATGTTTTCTGCCAAATCAATATCCAGATTGCCCGAAATTAGCAAGGGATATATACTCCTTTGGGTGTACGGTTCTTGAGGTAACTAATCTAGTCGCCTTGATTTAAACGCATTGTCGATCATTTCGATCTGTTAGATCATTAGTGGTCGGGAACCTTTTTCTCAACCTTGGCTGACCGACGTTGCTGTGATGACGGCTGTTGTGAGGGGGGAGCGTCCGCAGCGTCCTGAAGGTAATCCGTGGTGTACAGACACACTTTGGACTTTGATAGAGAGATGTTGGGCGCAGGAAGCTGTCAGTAGACCGAGCGCTAGACATATCGTAGATTTCATGCGCGAGTATGGGAATACCGCACAAATATAATATCGTACCTCACTAACCTCATCGTTGCCATCTGGCTAAGAATCTTCCTTACAACATATAGTGGCTCATTTCAAATTGATGCTTCACAGAGTCTGGCCTTGATCCTGATTTGGTTTCCGCAAGGGAAAATATCTCGAAGGCTAAGCACCACAGGCACACTACTTAGAGCCTGCGACTCGACTCTTGTTCGGACAAATTTCATGATTTTATGAATAATTATCCTGATTAGGCGGAATTACTTGTTCAAAAACCCACAATCAGTCTAGACTTTGGCCCTGAAGGCGATTATACGGTGATGTTTGAGGGTTCTGATTGAACGTGATCATCTTTCCTCGATTCGCACTTTTGATCTGACGTACACCGGTTCTTTGCTTCGGGTCCCTCACTTTCACGAGACCATTTGTGGTGTTCGAACGAAAGTAAGTAGGTGTTTGTGGGTCGGGACGCGTGGAATATTACAACAAACTCAAGATCAGTCGAATTTGTGCGAAACATCTCCCTTATTCGTATGTTTCAGCAGCTCAATCCTTCGAGTCTGACTGAGTACAAGGATTGCATCTGATTGTAACCGTCTGTATTACTAGATAGCAATGCACTGCATGATGCATCAGATTCTCTCACCACAACATTCCTTATAATTCGTAGAACTTTCATCACATACTGCGCGGGCATCTGGTCCCCCACCTTCTAGATATGCTTCAGTCCTGTCTACTTCCTGTCAGATATTTCCGTTCTTTTCTAACTCAAATACAAAATGCACCGCTGGCGGGCAGGTCGCATTCATTCCAATAGTGAGTTTTGGAGCTGCTATGGTCGCAATTCACCAACCTGAATGATTTTCAGTTCCCTCCTTGTTCTAATTCTGTCTTCTTCATGGACAAAGCCTGCTTATTGTCGTGATACCTCTGCCGTATTTGGTACTGCTTTGGACGTATCTGAAGTAGTAACAGAGCCACTCATTGCAGAGTCATTGAATCTACCTCAACTGGGGAGCATCGAGAGTGAAGCTGATCCACTTTCGAATATTATAACAATAGACCTACAAGTTGGAGATGGGGGGTAGGAGTGTGTCCCTAGTCAAATTGTCAACTTGATTCTGATTTCGTCAAATTTGGAATTATCAGAGAAACACCTATTAGCCAGACCATAGGGCAATCATCGTGAGTGGTGGGAGATGCCTAATCTAGGGATCCGTTTACCCACTGATTATGCTCTGTTCCCCAGGGGATTGTCTAGTGATATTGTATCAGCTTTCACTGCGAGTCCATCTATCTCTACCCAGCCAAGTCTATCATCCTCTTTTTCTGCAACCCCTGATACTGATACTAATACAACATCCATGTACTACCTGTTTTCTCATGTACTCAATATTATCAGAGCTGATGTGTTGAATCTCTCAGACCTTCTTTGAATAACACAGAATCTAACACTGTGATATTTGTAACAAGGTATTGTATTTACTTCAAGATATCAGAGTGGTCACATTGACATCTATAATACGCTGCAGTGGGATTGAAACGGCGAATAGCATGAGTGCTGCATTTCCGTAAGTTCAAATTACTAAAGGTTTCAATTGTTTATTAATGTGTCACTTAATTAGATACTCCACTTCCAACACAACATCTACTCAGGCTTCGAGGCATGTTATTCTTTGGTATTATAGTTGCGGCATGATTACTCAACTCATATTGGTCGACTTCTAGTGGTATCTTGTCTTCCCAGACTGTGGCAAATAGCATATCATCTATGACAACTTTGTGAGTCCACATATCTATTCATTTTTATCATCCACTAAAATGTTATATAATCTATTAGATCTTCTACGTTGCCTAGCCTCACATCTAATTCAAGGAGGTAAATTATTTTCCAGTGTTGTAATTGGGATATGATATTAACCTATAACAGTTGGTTAATTTTTAATAGTGGGACTGACACAAGTCTTCAGACTACAGCAAATAACACAATGACTGCAACATCTACAGCCATTCTGTAAGTATGAATTTTCAATAAGTTTAATCATCCATTAACATGTTATATTTAATCAGGTATTCTTCCACTGTTCTGTCCAACACTACATCTATGTCAAGCAGGTAAGCTATTCCCTGGTATCACTGGCATAGTTGGGATGTAATATGTATCGCTAACTTTTTGTACCAATTCATTAATTCTTAGTGGTGCTGACACAGATTCCTTGTCTTCTCAGACTATGGTAAATAGCACAACAGATGCAACATCGACAACAATTTTGTAGGTACAAATTTTAATCAAATTTAATCATTTGTTGACATGTTGCATCTTTAATCAGGTCTTCTTTCACTGTGTTGCCCAGCACATCTATTTCAAGCAGGTAAGCTGTTCTCTGGTATTAGATATATTGTTAACTTATATTTGCTGGTTAACTTCTAGTGGGACCAACACTACAACCACCACCAGTGGGACCAACACTACAACCACCACCAGTGGGACCAACACTACAACCACCACCAGTGGGACCAACACTACAACCACCACCAGTGGGACCAACCCTACACCCACCACCAGTGGGACCAATGCTACACCCACCACCAGTGGGACCAATGCTACAGCTACCACTAGTGGGACCAATGCTACAGCTACCACTAGTGGGACCAACACTACAACTACAACTAGTGGGACAGCTACAACCAGTGGGACGGCTGACCGACGTTGCTGTGATGACGGCTGTTGTGAGGGGGGAGCGTCCGCAGCGTCCTGAAGGTAATCCGTGGTGTACAGACACACTTTGGACTTTGATAGAGAGATGTTGGGCGCAGGAAGCTGTCAGTAGACCGAGCGCTAGACATATCGTAGATTTCATGCGCGAGTATGGGAATACCGCACAAATATAATATCGTACCTCACTAACCTCATCGTTGCCATCTGGCTAAGAATCTTCCTTACAACATATAGTGGCTCATTTCAAATTGATGCTTCACAGAGTCTGGCCTTGATCCTGATTTGGTTTCCGCAAGGGAAAATATCTCGAAGGCTAAGCACCACAGGCACACTACTTAGAGCCTGCGACTCGACTCTTGTTCGGACAAATTTCATGATTTTATGAATAATTATCCTGATTAGGCGGAATTACTTGTTCAAAAACCCACAATCAGTCTAGACTTTGGCCCTGAAGGCGATTATACGGTGATGTTTGAGGGTTCTGATTGAACGTGATCATCTTTCCTCGATTCGCACTTTTGATCTGACGTACACCGGTTCTTTGCTTCGGGTCCCTCACTTTCACGAGACCATTTGTGGTGTTCGAACGAAAGTAAGTAGGTGTTTGTGGGTCGGGACGCGTGGAATATTACAACAAACTCAAGATCAGTCGAATTTGTGCGAAACATCTCCCTTATTCGTATGTTTCAGCAGCTCAATCCTTCGAGTCTGACTGAGTACAAGGATTGCATCTGATTGTAACCGTCTGTATTACTAGATAGCAATGCACTGCATGATGCATCAGATTCTCTCACCACAACATTCCTTATAATTCGTAGAACTTTCATCACATACTGCGCGGGCATCTGGTCCCCCACCTTCTAGATATGCTTCAGTCCTGTCTACTTCCTGTCAGATATTTCCGTTCTTTTCTAACTCAAATACAAAATGCACCGCTGGCGGGCAGGTCGCATTCATTCCAATAGTGAGTTTTGGAGCTGCTATGGTCGCAATTCACCAACCTGAATGATTTTCAGTTCCCTCCTTGTTCTAATTCTGTCTTCTTCATGGACAAAGCCTGCTTATTGTCGTGATACCTCTGCCGTATTTGGTACTGCTTTGGACGTATCTGAAGTAGTAACAGAGCCACTCATTGCAGAGTCATTGAATCTACCTCAACTGGGGAGCATCGAGAGTGAAGCTGATCCACTTTCGAATATTATAACAATAGACCTACAAGTTGGAGATGGGGGGTAGGAGTGTGTCCCTAGTCAAATTGTCAACTTGATTCTGATTTCGTCAAATTTGGAATTATCAGAGAAACACCTATTAGCCAGACCATAGGGCAATCATCGTGAGTGGTGGGAGATGCCTAATCTAGGGATCCGTTTACCCACTGATTATGCTCTGTTCCCCAGGGGATTGTCTAGTGATATTGTATCAGCTTTCACTGCGAGTCCATCTATCTCTACCCAGCCAAGTCTATCATCCTCTTTTTCTGCAACCCCTGATACTGATACTAATACAACATCCATGTACTACCTGTTTTCTCATGTACTCAATATTATCAGAGCTGATGTGTTGAATCTCTCAGACCTTCTTTGAATAACACAGAATCTAACACTGTGATATTTGTAACAAGGTATTGTATTTACTTCAAGATATCAGAGTGGTCACATTGACATCTATAATACGCTGCAGTGGGATTGAAACGGCGAATAGCATGAGTGCTGCATTTCCGTAAGTTCAAATTACTAAAGGTTTCAATTGTTTATTAATGTGTCACTTAATTAGATACTCCACTTCCAACACAACATCTACTCAGGCTTCGAGGCATGTTATTCTTTGGTATTATAGTTGCGGCATGATTACTCAACTCATATTGGTCGACTTCTAGTGGTATCTTGTCTTCCCAGACTGTGGCAAATAGCATATCATCTATGACAACTTTGTGAGTCCACATATCTATTCATTTTTATCATCCACTAAAATGTTATATAATCTATTAGATCTTCTACGTTGCCTAGCCTCACATCTAATTCAAGGAGGTAAATTATTTTCCAGTGTTGTAATTGGGATATGATATTAACCTATAACAGTTGGTTAATTTTTAATAGTGGGACTGACACAAGTCTTCAGACTACAGCAAATAACACAATGACTGCAACATCTACAGCCATTCTGTAAGTATGAATTTTCAATAAGTTTAATCATCCATTAACATGTTATATTTAATCAGGTATTCTTCCACTGTTCTGTCCAACACTACATCTATGTCAAGCAGGTAAGCTATTCCCTGGTATCACTGGCATAGTTGGGATGTAATATGTATCGCTAACTTTTTGTACCAATTCATTAATTCTTAGTGGTGCTGACACAGATTCCTTGTCTTCTCAGACTATGGTAAATAGCACAACAGATGCAACATCGACAACAATTTTGTAGGTACAAATTTTAATCAAATTTAATCATTTGTTGACATGTTGCATCTTTAATCAGGTCTTCTTTCACTGTGTTGCCCAGCACATCTATTTCAAGCAGGTAAGCTGTTCTCTGGTATTAGATATATTGTTAACTTATATTTGCTGGTTAACTTCTAGTGGGACCAACACTACAACCACCACCAGTGGGACCAACACTACAACCACCACCAGTGGGACCAACACTACAACCACCACCAGTGGGACCAACACTACAACCACCACCAGTGGGACCAATGCTACACCCACCACCAGTGGGACCAATGCTACACCCACCACCAGTGGGACCAATGCTACAGCTACCACTAGTGGGACCAATGCTACAGCTACCACTAGTGGGACCAACACTACAACTACAACTAGTGGGACAGCTACAACCAGTGGGACAACTACAACTAGCGGGACAACTACAACTAGTGGGACAACTACAACTAATGGGACAACTACAACTAATGGGACAACTACAACTAGTGGGACAACTACAACTAATGGGACAACTACAACTAATGGGACAACTGCAACTATTGGGACAACTACAGCTAGTGGGACCAACACTACAACATCTACAATACCGTGAGTACAAAATTTCTATCAAGTTTAATTATTCATGATTCATTGACATGTCACATTTTGATCAGAACCACCACTTTCAACACAACATCTGTTCCAACAAGGTAATACTTTGGGATAGTAGAAATATTATATCCACTATTAACATATACCATCTTTGCTCAGATCCTCTACTTCAACAACATCGCTTAACATAACTCAGACAAGGTAGTAACATTTTGGTATCATGAAAATTATTGAACCATATTAACATTTCTTGACCAGTGAAACCTCTTCTGCCCCTCCTATAATCCCAACTCTCTTTAATACAAGTGTTGAGTCGATATCATCCAAGCCAGTAATTTTGTAAGTGCAGATTTTAGAGATGGAAAGCTGGTTTAAAATCATTGACATACAGTACCTCTCAGAATCTTCCCTACTTCTGTGACATTACCCACCACGACAACTCCCACTCTCACTCCGGAGCCTACCGGGACAACATCTGACAGTTCTTCCACTTTTATAAGCCTTACCGTGGTGACTGTTTCCTCTGGCATATTTACTTCCGCATTCACAGTGACTCCGAGTCTTTCTACATCACAATCCCCCACCACAAATACATTACAATCCTCCACCACAAATCCAGTGCCCACCACAAGCTCTGGCGACTGGGGGTTGTCTCAAGATAATGATCATTACACTGGTCTAAAACCAAACCAAGAAATTGCCATTATCGTTACAATCAGTGCCATTTTCGTTCTTGGTTTCCTGCTCTGGCTGTTCGTCTTCAGGAACAAACGACTTTTCACTCAACGTCGGCTAGGCAAGATACAGCAGCACTCAGAAAAGTGCGGTCTGAGTTGGCTGTTTGCTAAGCTGACAGGTGGCAATAGCGAACGAGGAAGTACTTGTACGTGGTATTCTAGCCAGAGAGGTAGCGGACGGAGAAGTCAAAGATCTATTATGATGATCGGACGGATTAGGACAAATACGACTGGCACTAACAGTAGCCGCCGTGATTCGGGCACCGACCCTCTCGTCGAAGTTGTGTCTGACGCTGACATCGAATGTGGGAATGCCGGCACGTCGACGGCAGTGTCGACGGCAGAAAAGCACGAATCTTCTTCTGAAGGGGCCAAGGGGTTACAAAGGAGCCTATCGTCAGCAGGGTTACAGAGGAGTTTATCGTCAGCGTCGTCTTCCATTCGGAGTTTGTGGAGTCATTTGTCCGCTTCGACTCTTGGTTTTGGTTCAAGTTGGAAGTTCCATTGGCGTCAAGCAGAAGAGGAAAAGGAGCAGAGAGATCTCCGACATGGCGATTGCTTGGCTGTTCTCGAGGAGGGTGGAAGTTGGGAAGCAAAATCTCCTCTTGCTCTAGCTCACATGTCGTCGTCGTCTTTTGGAGGACTGTCGAGTTGCTCTACTAGACGCTACTCATTCAACGAATTTAGATCCACTCAAAGGGAAACGACATTGAGTAAAGCACATGTGTCCTCGTCTTCGCTTGATATTGGTTCATGGAAGTCACACATGCGCCGGGTTGAACAGGAGAAGGAGGAGAGGGATCTACAGTTGAGTAAGTTTGCTGTATTTGGAGAGGGCAGAAGCTGGGAGACACCTTCCCCTATTTTCCAGAGTCATGTTCAAAGGGACTCGAGTCCTGTAGATTATCCTTTTACTGGGTTTGGACGTATGTAGAGATGACAATGGACACCTCATTTAAAGAGACTTCATTCATCAAAAAAAAACCTTCCTAACGAGCCTGCATGGGCCTAACTGGGAATTGAACCCAGGACCTCTCGCATCAAGGCTCAAGCCCAAAGCGAGAATCATGCTACTAGACCATTAGGCCGCGCTAAATCAGGGCATATAAGTATACAATGTAGTAGCAAGACCCTGCACAGATTGAACGAAGGCGTCAGGCTCCATCAGCCGGACTTGTTCCTTTGGCGGGTACGACACTAAAGCATACATATCCCAAGATACAAGTCCAGAATGTCATTGATTGCATCGTAACTATGGAGAAACAAAAAAGCTATAAGTAACGAGAAATAAAGGAGGGTATGTTACGACAAACAAGAGGTATATACATATGCACAATGCAGAGTCCTTGCTGGTGAGTGACTAGTAATTATACGTATGTCCAAACTTCTTTTTTTTTTGTAGCAAAGAGTTCCCAGAAGCGTGAACAAGGAACGTCTTGAAAAGAAAAAAATAAAATTCAGTCCAATGCATAAGTATACCAAGGATCGAATCAAACTTGAAAAAAAAAGAAAACAAAGCTCAAAAATAGCCCCTTTTTCCGAGGTCCTTGAGTCAAGATTCCATCACAATCTATACCCAACCCTCCATCAATCACAACATGCAGCGCATTCGAATCAAAAGAACTTCATCCACAGATCCCAGGGAACTGTCTCTGCGTCGGGTCCCTCGGAATCCATCCGTTCGCCAATCCTGCTTGATACGACCACTCATCCGCTTGTTCCGTCTTCCAAGTCCACATGATCCAACCTGACCCCTGTTCATACGTCGTCACTTGAGCTTCCCAGTATTGCCTCAAAAACGTCTTGAAACTCTGGCTGAAAGTAGACGCGCTACCTGTGAGACCGTTGCAGGAACCGACACCGGGGGAGCCGGGGAACGTGCCCTGTGTTTTTTGTATTTTGTATGGGTTAGTTTGAATTTTTTCAGTATAGAGTTTTTTTTAGGCGGATGAAGTTTTTTTTTTTGGTGGAGGTGAGAAATAAGGGACGTGAACGAAAGAGAAAAAAAGATTAGTGATTGATGTGACGATCAAAGATGTATGAGAGTTAAAAATAAGGGGTGGGGATGGAGGAAAAGAAGCAGCTTACATCAAAGCGAGATCCGACACCTCGTCCATTCAGGTACTTGGCACAGTCCGTCTGGGCGGGCGTCCATTCACCAACAATCAACCAGAGATGGAAGGAAGACAAGTCTCCCGCGCGAGAGCAGGCGTTATTGATGTGGTCTTGATTAGACCTGGCGACTTCCTATATGAAGAAAGCGTAAAAAAAAGTGTCAGTGTTAGCGTTGAGAAGAACAGCTTGGATAAAAAAAAACATGAACACGGGTGCATGTGTTTTTTTGATCGGAGGTAAAGACCCCAGACTTTTCCCATGCGGGGTTCGAGGGAGTCTCCTTCGAAGAGGAGAAGGAAGAAAAGAATAGACTGGAGTAGACAAAAAAAAAGTGACAAAGAACTCACATCATCGGAGAACATTTGATAAATATGGGTATCCATGGCCACGCCTTGCCATTGAGGAGCGGGCATGAAATCAGACCAGAAACTCAATGACTGGAATGCATCATGGATGAGGACGACGTTGTTCCCTTGCTGTGACGATCCGAAGGGGAAACTATTACCAAAGGATCGAAAGGACCGGAATGAAAGAAGAAAAGAACGAAGTAAAGGGGAAAGAAGTAATGTCAGATTAGAACGGGTTTCTTCTCAGTTTTGAACGGGATCATATGGAAGTACGTACCGAATGTTTCCGTAACTGTCAAACCAATACTAGATATGCATATGGTTTTAGACATTTAGAACGCCTTCGAGAAGTTCAGTTCGGACCAACAACTGCACTGACCTGCTGTGTTACACTCAAGATTTGATCCCCGTCAAAGCCCGCAGGTCTAAAAAGAGATGAAGGCTGTCAGCAAAAAAAAGATCAGGCAAAACTCCGGAGAAAGCTCACTCGTTGAGAGGTGCAATAGCTGTAACAACATCAGACTGATCCCTGAACATTGTTGCGAGTTGCTTGATGATGTTGTTCGTCCTGTCGATGTTGTCTTGACTTGTTTGCCATTCTCTGTACACAGAAGTAGTGAGATCAGTCAGAGATTCATCAGTAACAAAGATTTATCACGTCATGAAAGAACAAAGACTGACGGGAAACTTTTCTTTTGACCAGAATTATCAAAGCTATTCATAGCAGGAGGTATGGTCATCAGATTAACACGGGATGGATCGTACGGAAGCGTATGGAGAAACGCACCCATTCTGACTGCCAGGAGCACCTATTTACGTATTTGAAATGAGTTGAGAATTCTATCCGAATGAGCCGAGAAGAGCACTAACGCACCGTGTAGATCGACAATGAGTTTCAACCCATGGTTTCTCGCCCATGTCACTGCATTGTTCAAGAACGGGAGTTGACCTTGGATGAAGGGTTCACCACGAGAAACATCAAACGCCCAATATCCGATTGGGAGTCGGACGTGGTTGAGTCTAATATTAGGAATAAAAGCGTTTTTGTAATTAGTTCCGTACACTAGTTAGTCGGAGATTGGACGCGACGTACCCAGCGGCGGCGATAGCAGCAAAATCACCCTCGGTGATGAAAGTGTTCCAGTGATTCTGGAGAGCAGCTAATGCAGTACCGCGGTCTTGAAATTGGCCAAAAGTCCACTCGTCAATGATTTGAGGGTTGCCTGTGTAGTGAATTTTCGGTTAGTCACCGATCGAGAGCGTAATGAACGTTGGAGTTATGTACCGGTGTTGTCGAACAAAGACGGTGTAATCCATGGCTGGTGAGTTGTGTAATGAGTCAAAGACGAAAAGGCGAGATGATAGAAAAGAGACACACCTCAAGCACGAGCCATCCTCCAAGATTGACTCCGCGAACCTTCTGGCTGCCATAGGGAAAGCCCGGGTTAATGGGATCATCAGCGAGGACCAATGACACGGCACAAATGGCGGCCGCAACGAGGCGAAACAGAGAGGGAGGCATGGTGGATGTTGAGGAGGGGATTCGAGTAAGGATGGACTGGGCATTTTTATACCTCCGGCTTGAGAGAAGCTCGCCACGATCGTGATCTTCCACGTGCATCCGTTATTTACGCTACGGCTCCTCGCCTTTGCAGTGCCTCCGACTTGAACGAGAATCTCTACCCAATCAACAACACCTCACATACAGTTGTTCTGTTAATAACTCGGTTTTTTTTATGCTCGTCTTGGAGTACATTTATCTATACTTCAAGCAGCACTGGATTCTCTCCAAAACACTCATAATTTGACTCCACAACACCAAAAAAATGCACCAATGAAGACAGGAAGGATATTCATAGCACACAGCAAGCTACAAGCTGCCGAAAAATTATGTTAATAGAACACACTTCCATTTCTGGGGCTTGGGCTTGGGACGTCATGCTATACAATCAGCCGTATTCCATCAAATCAAACATCATTTCAAATGTTTGGACAAAACCGTTTTAGACTCTCGGCGTTGATCCAAAGATCGTAAAATGCTTCAGCTGACCGAGTACAAGTGGATGACTTCCCGTAAGAGTTTAGGACACACCTGCACGAAAATAATCCTAAATGAGCTGTTTGCCGAACAAGCGAAATTTGATTTTTGCGCTGTTCACAGTTTAGAAAGGGGTCCAGAGGCCTTTCCAAACCACAAATGCTGCACAAAACCTCGGCTAATTTCGCTTAGCATCCTTCCGCCTGATCGCATTCAGGTTTTAGTGCAGGATTATGTGCACTCAGTTTAGAACACTCTTACGGGAAGTCATCCAGTGTTTGACCCATCTCGGCACATTGATTAATGATTTCGTTATTTTCTTTTTTTTCTTTCCAGCAGAAGGATGTAATTCAAGTGCTACAAGACTTTACCCAAGTTCCGTGTCGAACCGGTATGTTCAGGAACTCGTGGGGACCCGTGACCAAGGATACAACACAGAAGACTTGAGCTTGAATGAATGATTGAATTTTGTGGTGTCAAGGTGTATTTACGTCCTCTCTCACTCGGGTTCATATGGTACGGTAACGTACCTAACGAGACCCAACGTGGGGTGACCAGGGAAAGCCAGGGAAACCTGCATAAATCATCCCAAAAAAATTTTCAGCAGGCGCCGCAAGCCTGCCTCAAGAGCGGTGATTAATCCGTCGGCTCAATCAAAAAAACTTCAAGTACTTTACTCCTATATGATACATTGATAGATCGAGCGTTAGCACCAAACCGAAGCCTCCTTCTTTCCTCTTGACGTTGACAATGTTCCCCTAATAGAACTCCTCATTTGATAGCTTCGTAAGTAATCTTCCAGTACTTGTCCAATGGGGTCTCAATGTCATTCCAGTAAGTCGTCAATTTCTACCGTACCGGGCGGAGCTCGATGACAACGGCGGTTATATATCGTCTCTGTTACTTTTATATCGTTGAATGGACTTGAAATATTCTTCAGAGTAAATACCTCCGTGGTGGACTCGGCGATATCAATAACCGGGAATGGAGGATATAAGGACCACTATTCAGGATTCTACCATAGAGACGTGCTCACGAGGTTAAGGTGGTCCCTGAATATATTATACATTTCCTCTCTCGAGACGGAGTTACTAGAAATGCGAAAAAACGTTCCTGTTTGGTTCCTGTTTGATTTTCTTTTGGTTAATTACTTCTCACATATACAAGGGCTCCAATCATCCCTCTGATATTTTTCACAACCTGTTTCGACCTCCAAATGAGCTAAGTATAAGTATAACACATGAAAACTATGTTCTAATCTTGGACCTACTTTTTTTATTTCTTGATTCTCTGCTTACTACACTCGTTTTGCAATCCGCGCGCGGCAAACAATGGCATGATTTTTCCATCGATATGTATCTCAATAACCAATGTGGATTAGGGGTATGATTGAATATGGGTATAAGCAGAAAGACCCCCTGTGTCAACTTGTATGAGCAGATTTTCTAAAATACATTTTTTTACCTTAAACATTGTAATATCTAGTACAGACAATCCAATTATAGCAGATCTTTTTCTATCAGGAAATCTGGGATTTTTTCTGCATGTAGCAAAAAACTGACTGAAGTTGCATTGTTCATGAAATGATTGATGGATTTCTTTTAGATATCCCCATCCGCTATTAAAATCTCAAAGACCACAACAAAATAAATGAGTGGTTATTGCCAAGAGCAGAAAACCCAACAGACTATCTCATGGGCAGAGATTTGCCATAATTTGATCCATATAACACATTGCACTGTCTAACATAAGTGTCCAAGGTATATTCCACAATAAACATATAATTTGAAAACCTGCTCAAGAAAAATCATGATTCCATGGGTTTATGAAAACAGCTATAATATTGCAATTTGAAACAGAGTGCGTCAATCAGGACACAAAATAAAGGGACTATTGTGAGGGTTCATCATCCCAAACCAAAGTCCAATCTCTTCCAAAAACAAAATTACTCCAATCTACTTTAATAGTAGCACCTTCTGCATCTGGAGGAATTGTTAAGACTTGTCTGGAATCTAGAAAACTAAATCTGAGAAAATGTGGTATCCAGAGGATGAGGTCTGAAGGGTGGTGGAGAGAGCATAACCAGCCTTCAGAATCAAGATTGCAACGATTTTCATGGGGAGAATGTACAATTGAAAATTGTGTTTGCAGTGGGGAGGATTGTAGTATAGAAGCAGCTTCTGGATAGTCACATTGAGACAATATAGAAGTTGTTAGAGGTCTAGCATTGGAAGACCCATATGCCACAGACTGAACATAGTAAGCATGGCCCCAGAGGGGCTGGTGCACTGTCTGTCTGGTCTGACAGTCCCATATTCTTACTGTCTTGTCTGAAGATCCAGACACTATGTGTCTGCCATTGGAGGAATATGCCACTGACAAAACCCAGCCAGTGTGACCCTGCAGAGGCTGGCTCACTGGCTGTCCAGTTTGAGAGTCCCATATTCTGACTGTTCTGTCTGAAGACCCAGATACTATGTGTCTGCTATCAGGGGAGTATGCCACTGATGAAATCCAGGCAGTGTGGCCTTGCAGAGGCTGGCCCACTGGCTGTCCAGTCTGAGAGTCCCATATTCTGACTGTCTTGTCTAAAGATCCAGACACTATGTATTTGCCATTGGGGGAGTAATTCACTGACCAAACAGAGTCAGTGTGGCCCTGAAGAGGGTCCCCCACTGGCTGTCTGGTCTGAGAGTCCCATATTCTGACTGTTTTATCTAAAGATCCAGACACTATGTGTCTGCCATCAGGGGAGTATGCCACTGACCTAATGGAGTCAGTGTGGCCATGAGGAAGCTGGCCCAGTGGCAATTTGGTCTGGGAGTCCCATATTCTGATTGTCTTATCATCAGATCCAGATATTATGTATCTGCCATCAGGAGAATATGCCACTGACCGGACATATTCAGTGTGGCCCTGCAAAGAGGGGCCTATTGCTTGGCCAGTTTGAGAGTCCCATATTCTGACTGTCTTGTCATCAGATCCAGATACTATGTGTCTGCCATCAGGAGAGTATGCCACTGATCGAACAGAGTCAGTGTGGCACTGCAGAGGCTGGCCCACTAGTTTTCCAGTCTGAGAGTCCCATATCTTGACTGTCTTGTCTAAAGATCCAGACACTATGTGTCTGCCATCAGGGGAGTAAGTCACCAACTGAACACAGTCAGTGTGACCCTGTAGAGGCTGGCCTGCTGGTTGTCCAGTTTGCAAATCCCATATTCTGATTGTCATGAACTCGCCGGTCCGCCACCCCGCCACCATACCAGAAGCCACATCGCTTAACCGGGACAACTTATTTCCTATTCCGAAGTGCGATTAGGCACGAGATCATTACTAATCGCACTTCTGAACACGGCATACAACGCGTTAGGGGCCGATCTCTTATGTGGCACCGAGACTTGGTTGATCGCAGGGGTTGACGGGTGACATAGGGATGATCAGACATTGTAGGTAGCGGAGAGGAGGAGGCATTATTGCTGCTAGGAGTATACTCCTTTACTTTATAGTATATATACCTTGTATAAACATTAGTACTAGTTAGAATCCAATCTTAGTTGTCATAGGACACATTGTTCTATTGATCCTACTTTCCTGGTAGGCGACGACTTGCTTATTCGCACCACTCTCGTTGTCGACTCAGCTCTGAAGGCTGTCTATCTTGTGATTCTCCTTGGTTTCCATACTAGTTCCATTCTTTTAGCTTTTAGGCTCGCAGTCTGAGTCGCCAACACTAGGTTCCTGGTTCCTCGTATCCGTGGCTATCGTTATTCGCACAAATCGCAGTCTGATATAGGCGTATATCGACTAGTCGCACTACTCTCGAGGCTTAGAGGGTCAGGTTCCATCGCACGATCACTGTCACTCCCCAACAGGTTGCCTAGGTTAGGAAAGGGTGTATTGCTTTTAGGTCAGGTCGTGACACTGATTGTCTTGTCTTGGGATCCAGACACTATGTGTCTGCCATCAGCAGAGTATGCTACTGACTGAACATAGCGAGTGTGGCCATGCAGAGGCTGGTCCACTGGTTCTCTAGTCTGAGAGTCCCAGATTCTGACTGTCTTGTCCAAAGATCCAGATACTATGTGTCTGCCATCAGGAGAGTATGCCACTGACTGAACACAGCCAGTGTGGCCCTGAAGAGGCTGGCCCACTGGTTGTCCAGTCTGAGAGTCCCATATTCTGACTGTCTTGTCAAAAGATCCAGACACTATGTGTCTGTCAGAGCCGGGGGAGTATGCCACTGACCAAACATAGTCAGTGTGGCCCACTGGATGTCCAGTCTGTGAGTCCCATATCCTGACTGTCTTGTCTAAAGATCCTGATGCTATGTGTCTGCCATCAGGGGAATATGCCACTGTCTGAACAGACTTAGTATGTCCCCACAAAGGCTGGCCCACTGACTTTCCAGTTTGAGAGTCCCATATTCTGACTGTCTTGTCTGAAGATCCAGATACTATGTGTTTGCCATCAGGGGAGTATGCCACTGATGAAACCCAGGCAGTGTGGCCCTGCAAAGGCTGGCCCACTGGCTGTCCACTCTGAGAGTCCCATATTCTTACTGTCTTGTCTGAAGATCCAGACACTATGTGTTTACCATCAGGGGAATATGCCACTGACCAAACATATTCAGTGTGACCCTGTAGAGGCTGGCCCACTGGCTGTCCAGTCTGAGAGTCCCATATTCTTACTGTCTTGTCTGAAGATCCAGACACTATGTGTCTGCCATCAGGGGAGTACACAATAGAGTTAATATTCTCTGAGCAATGCAATACTTTTAGTGTTGACCAGCTTTTTGTCTGCATTTCTATTTTTATGGTATTCTTCACATGCTTTTGCAGTGCTTCAAAGCACTTCATATGTCCCAAAGCCATAGGTAGAACTGACACATACAAGTGTGGAGTACTTTCATTAATTGGCTCAAAAAATCTGTCCACTAAGCCTTGGGCTTCATTCAGAAAAAGATCAATGTCATTCTCCTAAGAAAATCATTGAGCCTTTTTATATTGTATATGTTGTAAATTACTTACATGACAAAGTTTGGCCCATTTTCTAGCATTTTTGAGGCAATCATTAGATTCATGCAACTCTCCCATCAAGCTCAGACACTCAAGCCAATATATTATCAACTTTTGTGTCACCAAATTTCTCAAGCTTTCTTTGAGAGCTTTCATCTCAAAATGCTCACTTGCCTCTACCAAATGCTTGCTCCAAAACATACAGCTGTATTTTAGTTGAGGTGAAATATATTTTTGAATTCTTTGTTTAATTGGAGGATTGACAACCTCTGCATTTCTTAGACATGATGTCTCTAAATTGCAGATATTGAACTTCAGCTCTTTTGTTAAAACTTTTATACATATTTCTGACATTGTCATATGGGCATCTTGCTGTTTTATAAGCCACTTCCCTGACTCATGTTCTGAGGTCAGAAACTCCCTGGAAGATAAATGACTGTACAGCTTTCCATCATGCTCACATACCACTGCCTGAAGATTTCTCAAAACCTTCTTGGTTACAGCAGATGTTGTGCCCCCAGTATCCAACAGTCCCACTAATTTTGCTTGGGACATAGGCTCCATAGCAGCTAGCAATAGCTTTATCACTACACCGCCAATCGAACTGGGTATAGTGTACCAGCTGGCCATACCAGCTGTGCGTCAGCCAATCAGCAACAAACATTCTATGTGGGTTTCGGTCACACGCCAGATGGGACTGGGACCACCCGGGTGACATTGCCGACTTTTTTACTGGAAAACACCTGGGTCATCAGCTCTGTAGATGATGGATTTCTGTCACTCTGAAGCTGGATTCTTTGTCCAGTATACCCGTAATGTTATGGTGGCATCCATGTAGTTTATATTAAGGACCTGGGTAGCAGCGCATACAGAAAGCTCCATATCACAATAAATACATTTAAATACATTTATTTACGAGGTAAGCTCTAGCATCACTCTGCATGTCAACCAAAGACGCTGCGATGTCCAACATAATCTTCCCATCCACGATAAGACTTGAAAGTTCTTCTGAATCCTTTTCTGAACCTCGTCCTCCTTTCCGAATGAGTTGATTTGCGACATGTATAAGATAGGCCGCAATTCTCCAATCGGCCCGTCGGACAGGGTTTACCCTATCAAAGTCAGAGGGGCTCACACCGGCATCGCGAATAAGCTGGCTCATCGCAACACTGGCCGGATCAATTACATCAGAGGATGAGTTCAAGAGCTCGAAATGACCCGTCATTTTCCCATTTTTTTCCTCCCATTCCTCGAGTAAATTATAAAAAAGATCGTGATCCTGATACTTGGCAAAAAGAATCTTGTCTAAAGGCTCGAGGGAATTGTTCTCAACCGTGGTATCATTTTGAGAAAATTTAGGAAGATTTTGCAATGTAAGAGGACTTGGAGGTGATGAAGTTACGGGGGTGGGAACAGTTGCCGAGACTTGGAGGGGTTCATTTGTTGGGTCGGGTACGGAATTCGCATCCATGACTTTTGATTCTGGTAAAAGAGACACCTCAAGTTCTGAATCTGTTCTCATTCAACTTGAACGAGCATCCAAAAAAAAGCACGTACCCAATTCCGATTTATTCTCTACATCTAAGTTGCCCGTCTCTATCCGCATACGCTTTCGAGGACTCAACGTGTTGATATCCAATAATCCTCTCTTTACTGCATCTTTCAGCAATCCGTCAATGAACATGTCGAGTGTTAAAGTGAAGAAGAATTAATATGTGGCAGCGCGCTTTGGTCATTATGTTGAAAAGATTCAAGACAAAAGAAATAATTCACACGCCATCCAGAACTTGAACGCGTTTATCCAATACACAAATTGCTTAAATTATTTACGCAATACTTGCTTGAACAAATGGGAGTATATTAAGATGTAAGAAATAAGTGTTTAAAATACAATTAATCATTATTTTGCCTAGCTCGTTTTGTCGGTTTAGGCTGAACCTTTGACTGCAGATTTGATGAGCCAGGCTTGGAGACTTCTTCAGCGGCCTTACGCTTTTTCTGAGCGGTCTCATCGCGTTTCTTCTGTGTTTGCTCTTTTCGGGAAAATAGAGTTTGTCGTAGTCTAGCTGCAATCTCGTCATGCTCTTTTCGGCGGTCATTAAAGAGGCTAATTGGTTGTGTCAAGGAGCGGGGAAGAACACGCCACACAAGATGGGTGTTATGAAAAGCGTTCAGGTTTATGAGGAAGCGGTCATCTGATTTGTGCTCAATAAACAAATCAACCTGATCTGATTCAACGCGTTCTTGCTTGCGCTTCCGAACACCTGTTGGTTGACATTGAGCATGTCTACAGTCATGTTGGACATTTTGAGCAAAGAGAAGATTCTGTAATGATAACGGCTTCTCAGTCTATAATCAACTACATTTAGAATACAACATACCTTCCCTGGGACTACCACAAAGCTGACTTCACCTTGTCTTCGGAAGAGGTAGGGCAATGTGAAAAAATCATCGTGATCATCAGATACATGAAACTCCTCCAAGACAATAATGTTTTGTTGATTATCTGTCAAGATGTCCTTGATACGTCCAATAATAATCTCTTCCTGAAAAAATTTCTTAATGTCAAGCTTGAAAAAATACTATGCGGGTGGAAACATACACGAATTGGAGACTGACAGAATACCCATGATCCCTCTATGCATATATCTTCGGACTTCGCAATGATGGATTTACATCGTATCCATTTGACTTCATTATCCGAGTCGGGAAAATCATGCCGATTGATTGCTGTACTCGCATCTGTGTCACTGAGTCTAATTCTTTCCAATGTTTTACCTTTTCCAGCAGATTTCTTTGTCACCGAGCCTATTTTCAATGAGTGCACTCGTAAGTTTGTAGAAAGTTAGGATCATACCAATTTTTGGTGCCACATGATTTGACCATCCCAACATCGTTTGAATGAATGGATTTTCCCTAACAAAATTTCGAACACCAATACCCCCACTAACCCAATCATGTGAATCTGGATCCTGCCATTCCCCACCCATTAAACGATGTTTGAGTCCTTCCTGATCTCCCATCTGCACAGCAATATCACGACTTGGGGCAAGGTGATTTGATAAAACCGAACACAGTCTGAAAACAGCATTGAAAGACTCATGCCTATCGGTAGCCACACCTGTCAATGGACCAAAGCGGCGAATATCTTCCACGAGATGGGCGAGAAGGTGAATTTTGACTTTACGAATGATTTTGGTTGGGTCGATCAACGCAAATGAATCTTGCACATTTGCAGCTGCTATGGCAACATCGTTCTAATAAAATTATCAGTTATAAATGGTGTAAGTAATTATACAGTACGTACACAGTACTGCTCGAGATTATCAATCTCAGTATGCCAGAGGAGTGCAGAGAGAGCACCGATAGACTTCCATGCCTTAAAGTGAACTTCATCAACAAGATCATAAACATGAAAAACCGCAGTTTGAACGATAATTTTGAACTGTCTTCCAACAAGTGAGTTTGCAAAATTGATGATGTAACTCCGCACGTATCCCGTTAATTGATAAAGCATTTGGATCAGTGGCTTGCAAGCGATAGGAGTAGAGCTGTTTCCGCTCTCCATTCCAATTCGAGTGGGAGTAGTGCCATATATACTTTACCACACCAAGAAGGATTGTGTGTAAAATTTCAACGGGAGTATCTTTTGCTGGATCGAAACCTTAAATATTTTTAATCAATCTATTCAAGAGTGAAAAAGAAAAACCAACCTTCGGTGGTGAGAAAGCTGCTATAGAGTTTATCGGTGTTGTCTTTTACCCAATTCATCAAACCCTCTGAAATTTCACATGTAGTCAACTGAGGATTTGCTGTTTTCGTTGAGTGAAATCGTTGGATGAGGTCTTCAATCCAATATTGAGTATAAGCATCTTTGGTACCGGAATCTGTTTGACGCTGTGTTACATGTGATGTGACACCACGGCAAGCAAGTTTTACTTGTTCTTCAAGCTCTGCCTTGATGTCATGACGATTCCGTGGATTGCCAGGCTTGAATATAAAATTAGCCAGCAATATTGGGCAAATTGTGGTAAATGAACTCACTTGAAACATCACATGAAATCCTTTGTCTGATGCCTTCACAATCTCCTGGCCACCAGCATCACATTTGCGGCAGGGATGGTTTCCCTTTGCCCCAATATGAGCAGCAACTTCACTCTGTGCCGGGTTGTCAGATGGTTCTGCGTGTGGCTGCAGCGTAAATCGAGTCGTGAGGCCATCCTGATCTCGGACTTTGATTGGCTGGGTGTGTGTTGAATCAATAAGCTTTTTAACGGCATGATATTGTTCGGGAATGGTGGCGTGTTGTGAAGTTGATACTAAGTGAATATGAAATTCTTGGTGGAGGAGTTTTCGGGGTAGATTACGATGGGTGATGTATGAATTGTTGTGTTTGTTCCATGATTTTGATCGATTTCCGGATACATCATCACCAAAATAGTCGATAAAACTGGTATAAATGGGGTCTCCTTCTGCTACTGCACGATAGGGATTTGGCATTTTCAACGGATGACCAGCCGCTATTGAAGCAGCTATACCGAAAAAAAAATTAACAAATATATGAGTAATCAACTTGAAATACTTACCACTCCACTGTTGTGGCAATTTTTTTTGGTCTTGCAACTCAAGAAAGTTGGCGGCCAAATCACGAGTCGAGATGAGCTCTGTCTTGGTGTCATCAACATGTCCGACTCCCTATAGAAATAGATTAGTATCATATGTTCTACAGAAAATATGTATTCAATTTGAAAACTCGCCTCGTTATCAATAGTGACAGAGTATGCATCAGCGCATACAACACCTTTGGCAATAATCTAGCGGACTGGAATAGCAAAATTGCCATTTTTCATGCGCAAAAGCTCAAAGGTGTAATAATGATTTACACCAGCATCAAACATCGGGCTGAGAGTATTGAGATTTTCCATATCCTTACGCCACTTTTCCGCATGCCAAACTTCACGAATAATGCCGTCTTCCGGTATTTCGGTATTACGCCGTGCGAAAATTCTCGCATTTTAAGCATCAATATTGTGACTACGAGTGCCGATATTGTATCTTATAAGGGGAATATAAGGACTGTAGTGAGCCCTGAGCTGTCAGTCAAAGTGCGATATAGCTACTAAAGCTAGATATGGTGAAATGACTTCGGATTATTATTGATTCAATGTTATTATGGCCTATGCTAGTCTCGAGATTGTAAAAACCTTCGATAATGACTTGGGACTGATGTTGGTAACTACCGATATCGGGAGGAACAGCATGTCGGACGCTCGACTTGTATATATTGTCACGATCCTAAGGGAAGGGGAAATGTTATGAACGGGAATCGAACCTTCGGCTTGATGCCGAGTTGCCACAAAGTGCGCCACACAGTGAGCTACTTAATGATCACAGACTACGTCTGGGCTAGGAGTAACCGTGCAAATAGTGATCGATGGAAATCTAGAAGGACCGATCGTGGAGGTGTATAATAACCGCCTATCCATGTAAAACATCCACTAGATTGGCAATAATTGACGACATAAAGGGTACAACGGAGTTGCCACCTTGATCAAGGGGTAAAAGCTGTAGATATTGGAGTCTAGAATGGATCGACGTCTTACTGATACACTGCGGGGATCGAGAATAACATATCTCGGGCGCAAAGCTGTAGAACGGGCGACCGCAAGTTCCGATATCGTGACCCAAAGAATCAGATGTGAAGAACGGTTGAACGGTTGCGATCGAGTAAGATCGACTACTACGTAGAGAGCGAATATTCTGAAACAATGTAGTATTATACACGGACCGAGTACTATATCGAGTAGGACTATACCCAGTTTTGGTACTAGCGCACGGACAAGGACATTTAAATAGTTTCTTTTATTATATTTTGTCGGACTCTCAAGTTTAATAGTTTCTTATTTACAGTAGTATAAATAGGGTTCAGGATTGGCGTAGAAAAGGCAGATTAGTACTGTGGACTGTGCGACTGTGATATAGGTCTCTCTACGGATATAAAGGATCCGGCTTGACCATACCAGTTGTCGTTCCAAGAACGTCTAAACCTTAAAATCGCATTCAAAGTCTGTTACCTTCGGGTTCAGCACCCTATATTGATTGGACATATTGTGTTATTTGACCTTTGATTGACTTGTTTGTTATTTGAACTTTGCCATTGTGATCTTGTTATTTGACCATTTGTTTGATCCATATTGTTGCCATTGAACTTGAACTATTGACCCACTTGACTGCCTATATTTGAACCCACATCCACACACTCGAACTTTGAACTTACACTACCTATATCGCTACAAAGACCTTTGAAGGGTTCTGTCCTTTCAACTCGCACATACAAAACTTGCTAGATCGTATACCTATACAGACTCACTTTTGTGGTGTTTGTTGTTGGTGTTTGTCTAGTCCCACACAGCAGATTATATTGGAGCCCACCGCGAGGGGGTTCTTTTGTAGCAAATTAACATTTGCTTTATTTTTAACTATCAATATCGATAGTTATAACTTTATAACGAACGACTTAACAAGGCAAAATTCCTCCTAGACGAAGTCATACTTCTGAAGGGACAACATCGATTGAAGCTAGTGATCCAGACTTGTTAGCGAGACAAGTACGAATCTATCGAAAGTTCGTATCTCACTATACAGATAAAACACTTGCGCAACAAATCGCAGCCGTAGCAAAAGCCGACGAGTCTTTTATACGCAATACAAGAAACGACGAGAAGCTTTCTAAAGACCCACAAGGGACTCTCTTGAAGCTTAAACATCTCTACAACTTGTATAACGGTTTGAAAGTAACCTATCCAGGTCAACAACTTCAATCAACATCTTATTTACCACCAATATCGATAGAAATGTCTGAAACGAATGATGCACCACCTGCACAAGCTGCTCCGGCGGCGCCTGCACAAACTGCTCAAGGAGGGAATCAGCCATATAGCTTGATTCCTGACTATAATATATCGAGTGAAGCACTCAAGCAGCTTCGAAGTGATAAGCTGCCGAAAAAGTTCAAAGTGCCCCCTACCTTCGATAGTAGCAATCCAAGCCAACTGATGAAGTTTTTGGACGAATTGGAAGAAGTTTTCCAATATGCCTATGTCGTTGATGGAGATGCGAAGATAGCATTAGCCATTACCTACATGGAGTACCATACTCGTCAATTGCATAAGGGGTTAGCTAAAGAATGTGGGAAGGATTATGAAAAGTTCAAGGAAGAACTTCAGAAGGCCTATCCTGAATCGGTTGATAGAGGAAAAGGAACCATGGCTAGATTGCGAGAGATCGTTAATCAACATCGTATTATTCCTATTGGACAGTATGAGCGTTTGCTCAAATACATCCGAGAGTTCAAGGTTGAACACGCGAAGTTAGTTTTGCCACCAGCAGTGATATCGAATGCTGAGGCGGTGAGATTGTTCCTTCGAGCCTTGGAAAAGGATTACCACAATGCCATAACTCTCCTCTTGCCTAAGACTGATCCGTTGAGGCGTAAGGAAGATCCTTGGGATCTTGAAGATGTGATCACGGCTGCCTCTGAGGCTTGCCAGAATCATATATCGGTGATCTATGGATTCTATGGTGAAGATGCACCTGATGTGGAAGTACCGATATCGGTAGTCCCAAGACAGATTGTGACTAGAGGGTCGACTTCTCAAGCTTCCCAAAGGCCGCAAGTCCAGGTTAAAGTTGAACCACCTAGATCGGATGAACAGTGGCAGAAACTTACGAGTGATGTAGACTCTCATAGCGCGTATCTTAGAAAGTTACAGCATGAGATGGACCAAATGAGGGAAGCGACTCGAGGACCAAGAGCGTTGTATGTACCTAACAGGGACAACGGGGTCAGAGACCGTTCCATTGTTACATGTGTCAATCTACTGAGCACGGAGTAAGGGATTGCCCTATTCAGAATGAATTTATCGAAAAGAAGATCTTGATAAAGAACAAAGATAATAGGTTTACGCTCAAAGATGGTAGTCCAGTACCATATGAGGACGCGAATGAATCTAGACAGACAAAATCGAGCGCATCATAAGAGAAAAAAGGCTGGGATAAGAAGACCCCCAGTACTATGATGTTTGCTACTGATTGGGAGAATGAACAAGCCTACCTTATGGAGGAACCAAGATCGTCACAGTAGCGATATCGAACATGGTGACGGTCGATGCCGATAGATGGTCCTACATGGTAAACAAAGTTGATGCTATTGACAATCGAGTTGTTACTATAGAGAAAGACAGAAGGTTGTACGACCACGAAGAGTCGGAAAACTAGGCGTTCCAATGATTGGTGCTGCTGAGACTTCCTCTCAGTTTGTTTCAAGCGGAGGAGCAGTCCATGAGGAACGAAAGTCTCGAAAGAAGTTCGATGGAGTTGAGATAAAAACCAGAAAACCAAATAATCCTAACGTCTACGTACCCCTGGAAAGGTTAGAGAACGAGAAAATTCAGAAAAGCAAAACAAATAATGAAACGGAATAGTGATGGGTCAGAAACTCGACCACAAGCACCGATATCGCAAGTAAAACACCGATATCGAGTGTACCAATATCGAACCAGCTGCTAGACCATTTGCTTTGGTGAAACCTGTTAATAAGGAACAACTTCCGATATCGGAAGATAAAGTTGAGAAACAGGACAAGCCAAGGGAGAGTAATGTGGATAGGTTGGTGGAGATAATAAAGAGTGATCTCCCAAGGGAAGGGGAAGACTCATCTATTCAAAAGCAGTCTAGATGAAGAGTTAGCAGAAAGGATCTTTAGAAATAAGGTTGAACTTGATACGGAGGAACTACTGAAGATTGCACCGGCCGTACGCAGGGCAATAATGAGGAAAAGTTCTAATAATAAGGTCAGAACCAGGAAAATGAAGGCCTTCGTACAAAATCTACCTGACGTTTATCAGGATGATGAGGACCCGAAAGCACCTGAGCCATTGACTTATTTCCGATTGAGCGATATCGAAGATCCTGGATGTGAAGTTTGTTGCAAGCTAGAGATGGATTGACTGTTGGAGCTCTTGTACAGAGGGATTGCGTAGATCAGTTCAGAAAAGATCGACCTATCGTTGACAAGG
>ML179136.1:0-59875 GCA_004369135.1 Dendrothele bispora CBS 962.96 | reverse complement strand
GTGCAAGATAAAAAGGTAACCGAACCCTCAATATACCACTCTAAGATTATGGAGACTAGGGTATGAATAGGAGATCGGTAAAGTTCTGACGATAGTAAACTCCTCGTAATAGTCTCTGATAAAGGAGGCCTGTTGGGTAGATGTTTACTATAGCAGCTTCTTGGTAAGTCGATAGCTAGAGCGTAACAGTGAAGCGTTACGAGATGGAAAGACTGGTAGAGCTTTCTCGTGTAGAAGGTACCTGCTGTAAGAACGTTGGTAATGCGTCCACTGTGGAATTTCTGTAGATATACCTAGAAGACTTTGTTGGGTCCGCATATTCACTGACATCCACCATAAAACTGTTCAGCATTGACGGCTAGAACCGTCCGACACACTTTGACATAAGGCAAGCTCTTGTTAAAGCAACAGGAGGTGACTTATCAAAATGGTATTGGTTTCTGAAGCCTGTGCTTTGGGCAGATAGAGTGACAGTAAGGAAAGGCCTTGGCTGTTCTCCATATTTCATTGCACTAGGTGCAGAACCGATATTGCCACTAGATATTGTCGAATCAACTTGGTTGGTGAAGTTGCCAGATCGGGTGTTGACACAGGAAGAACTTATTGGATACCGAGCTCAAGCCTTGGCTAAACATCGAGTACATGTAGAGGATATGATCAAGAGAGTGGATGAAGAGAAAAGAAGACAACTTAGGAAGTTCGAGAAGAAATATCGGAATGTTATCAAGGACTGGGATTTCAAGCCAGGTACCTTGGTACAAGTCAGAAATACGAAGATTGAAAAGAGCCTAGATCGTAAGATGTTCCCTAGATATATTGGGCCTCCCTGAATACGATGATGATAATGAGCTAGTTGAAATCAATAAGGAAAAGGACGTTTCAGATTCCGTGGCTGCAGATATCGTTGATCATACTTCCGATATCGACAGTGAACCTGAAAGGAGCGGACCCCAAACTAGATCGAAAAGAAAGAAGTCCAAAAATCACTAGTATTAGCGATATCGGCTATATACTATTACAAAACGACTTCAAACCAAGCATGCTATCTAAGAACTAATAGCATGTAAATAAAGAGAGATTGTGTGCCTATATCGATAGAGTCCATTGACGTTTAATACCTAAAAAGTGACTACTGAGAAACCTGATTAATTGGGAGGAGCTGAGGCAGCGTAAGAACTGCCGTGGTTAATCTCGATTTCAGTAAGAGGGTCAGTAGTTTGAACGGAGCTTTCCTCTCCACTACCAATCGAGATCCGGCCTACGCCTGCCCGAACAGTCTCGGCATACGAGTTCGTCAGAGATTGATGGTGGTTCCTGAGGAAGATCATCTGGTGGCGAACACTGAGGATCTCCTGGGAGAGATAGTTTCGGACAGCGTTGAGAGTCTCCGTGGGAAGGTCCGCAAAGTTCACAAATGGCAGCATATTCATCTCTATGAATATCTGGCCGATCTCCTTCTCCAGTTGCTTCTCCTGCTCTGGACAAAATTAGAGTGTATTAACTATCGATATCGGATGTAGAACTTACCAGGCTTACGCTCGGAAAAGTCGCTGGCACTGCCAGCAACACGGATGCGCTTGGCAAGCTCGTGGTTCTTTTGCAGAACAGCGTTAGCTTTGTGAAAGACTCGAGAGGAAGTGTCCATTCCTGGAACTTCATGAAAAGGGATGCTTACCACGACAGCGCGGTTGGAACTAGAGCGAGCGGTCTGAGACTAGTAAAAAGGATGAGTATAATGAAAAGAATATAGAGTGAATAATGTGAACATACGCTGCTAGCAATACGGCGGAACTTAGCTTCCTTGGAATTAACCTTGGGAGGAGCATGGATGGAGACCTCGAGACCAGACGCCATCTAAGATCGTGAGTATAAGTGTCGATATCGATGCTAATTAACAATATCGATCATACCTCTACATCACCTCCGCTGGTTTCTTTGGAAGTGATAACCTGTACATCTGCCTCGTCATCATCTTGAACGATGGCGGAAGATTTGATGACCTAGATAGCGTAAGAATAGAAATAATAAAAGATGAGATGGGACTGTACCTTCTTGCTCTTAGTGCCCTTGCCTTTGGGAACGACGGTGGCAGGAGGGGCAGTCAAACGACGATAGAAATGGTCGATACCATTGAAAGAGTTGATGATACCGATATCGCCACGACCAATAGCGGCCTCAAGAGCTTTAAAGCCTTCCTCGTACTTGGCTACGGAGGGAGGGCAAGCTTTGAAAGCGTCGAAGGGAACGTTGCTGGACTATGAGTAACGATATCGGCATCAGTATTCGTGAAGAACGAATGGAATAGAAACTGAAGACCTACCAAGTGATCAGCAAGCGCAATAGCCTGATTCCTTCGGTTTTTGGAATCCTGCTTCTCGCACATGCGGAGTACAGTGATTAGGACGGTAGCCTGCTCAATCCAAGGTTCTTGGTTGGCTGCAGACCAGTCGGTGGTATTCTGGGTGTTAGAAGTAGAAGACATAGTGTAAAAAGTGAAAGAGTTAGATGCGATATTGATGGTTAGACCTGATATAGTCGCTGGCTTTTATAGAGTAAAGTGTAGCTTTCGATCTGCCTATATCGGCAAGCCTGAAACGGGGATCATTGAGGGCAATGATTTTTTTTAGTTTGGGGGAGAGGGGTGTACAGTACTTCTCAGATCGAAGGAAAAACTCAGCAGAAAATTTACGAAGTTTCCAGAAGGAATTTGTAAAGAAAAAGCTGTTAAATTGATCAGAAAAAGTGTCAAAATGACATGATATCGACAGTATCATAGCGTTGAATCGAATATACGGAGACAAAACCAACGAGATCGAGTGCGATGTCAAGCACTTCCGAGTTTGGCAGGCAGGGGAACTGATGACTTAATAATTTCACAACCTCTTAGCCGTTAGTCTCAACTTATTCACACGATAGTAGAAGGCACATTGATATCACATTGGGGCCATATGGGCCATCGGTATACTGAATACACTAGTACTACAGAGAGTACAACAACAAGATACTAGTATATAGAGAAGTACATATCGCGAGATTACAGCAAAAAGAAAAGATATACGCAAGAACACGACTATTTGCCTGTTGTGATGTGTTAGCCTATCTACAAATAAAGAAAGAAGAGAAAAACAACTTACGATTCATACGAGAGGACCGTCGAGGCGTCTGAGTCGGACTATCCTTGGGCTTTGGAGTCTTCTTCTTGCTCGACGCAGGAGTCGACTTCTTCGATCCATCGCCACGAGACCGCTTAGCCGGAGGCTCAGGAGTGGGTCGTTCGTCGTCTTCTTCCTCCTCATCATCAGCGTCATCTATTAAAGACAAAGGGATGAGAAAGAGATCGAAGAAGAATAGAAAAATAAACGTACCTTGACCACCCGAAGTCGATGGACCAGCCTCGGGAGCTGCAGGTGTAGCCAAGGAATTGGCATACTTGGACCTAGCCCATGACTGGATCTCTGCGAGAACACGATCTCGGTCAGAGTCCACCTCAACGAACTGGTATTCGCCGGTCTTCGGGTCAATAAAGAACTTCTGGCGGATAGAGTTCTTTAAAGTAGGCCACAGGAAGAAGGTAGCGAGAGCGTTGGCCTGATCTTCAGTGATCTTGTGTTCGGGGTCGGCATTGTTTAAATGGGCAAAGACAACCGTTGGGTCGGGACAAGAATTGCTGAAGGTGTCGATTTGCCGTTCCAAGTCGTCCTCGAGGTTTTCAATCGAGAGAGTGAGGAGACGACGCTGTTCAATCATATTGGCGTGCTGGGTAAGCCCCGACGCAATACGAAAAGCACGTTCTTGAAAGTCTACAACAAAAGAGTTAGAAGGGAACGATGATAAGGAATAGAAAGAAAAGAGAACGTACTAATCTTGCTGTCGGATGAAAATGAAGTTAACGAATCCTTAAGGGACAGCAAGCTGTCCAAGCTGATGGAGTGCGAGCATACTTTAGACCCGGATCGGCAACGCACTTGTTGTTCACATAGTCGCCTTCGTTTTCGAGGGACTTGCCGTGGAACGTACCACCGCACTTGCAATCCTTCATAGAAAGAGAGCAAGAGACGCAAGGGCGTCGAGTGAACTGCAAAAAGAAAGAGCGATTGAAAGTTAATAGCGACATGCAGGTCGATATCGGTACTTACGGGTTGAAGATGCTGGTTAGCACGCAGCAAAGTGTCGATATTGAGCTTAAAAGGGGCACCGAAATCGGTGCGAGGAACATAAAAGGGAGGTTCAACTGGCGATATTGACAGAAAGTTAGCAATATCGGCAGCATCACATAAAAGAACAACTTACCCTCCTTTTGGAAGACGTAATACGGGGTAAGCTTGTCCTTGCGAGCATCCCCATACTTCTATAAAGAGGAAAAGTGGTTAGTAAAGATAATGGCGAAAAGAAGAAAACACGCACCAAAGGTTCACCAAAAGACGTTGGATCGACCTCATGAGGAGGTTTGACATGTTCGAACACGGCATCCAGAAGTTTGCGAAGATCATCCTTCGTTGCCGTCTTGAGGATGTTGGACAGTTCGACTTTGGGAGGTATAGGGACCTCTGGAGCAGGTGATGGCAAAAAGAGCGGCTCAATAGCCCGCCCTTTGCCCTTTTTGGTTGTCGAGGTTGCGATGTCGTCCTCGACTGCTGAGTCGTTCCGTTTCCGCTTCGAAGATATCTGCGTAGAAGCAGGAGGTTTGAGAGGCGAGGAATGAGGGGTGGACTTCGGCGCAGTCCGTTTCTGCGTTCAAACGAAGTACCATTAGTAAAATTAAATACCAAAAATGAAGAACAAGTACTCACTGAAGCTGTAGAGCTGGACGCAGGAGGATCCAAATCCATGCTGTCGTCAGGTCGAGTCTCAAGATCGAAAGTCACAGTAGTAGAGAGAGAGGGAGCCGTCCTTTTCGGCGGAACGTTAGCCGGTTTTGCCGTAGTTGCTTGTTTGGCGGGGCTTGCTGTCTTTGACGCGGCAGGCATGGAAGTCGAACTAGACGCAGCGGCACCGACATTGAGAAGATGGCCAGTTGGTCCGAATGATTGGGCATTTTCATCGCTCTGGAAAGGGTTACGGCGTCGAAGGAACTAGATTGGTTAGTTTCAAGATCGGTACCCAATAAAGAAGAAAGTATGGTACTTACAGAGGACGGAGTCTCGTCAAGGTGCGCGGCATCAAGAACTGACTTGTCAAAATCGAAAGCCTGACCATATAGTGTAAATAACGAAGCGGTAAATAGAACAAGAAGGAAAACGCACCATAACAGAAGTCATTTTGGCTCGATCTTCTGGAGAAAGGATCCAAGCCATAGCGAGACTACCTCTAAGGCGGTCTTCATCACGGTAGATCCACTCGACGAGCTCGGATAAGGAGTATATGAACCCGCTGAACCAGTCGGGATACTTGTTGGTGTGTGAAGGCAGAGATTGAGTTAAGACAGCCTGCCGATAACGGACACATAAGTAATCGAGTCAAAAATAAAGAAGTGAGGAGGTACTTACTAGTTTGGGTGCCCAGGAGTCAAGTTGCTTGGATAATTTCATAGATAAAACGGGAGGAGGTCCATCGGCCACATAGGTTGGGACATGCTCCAAGAGCGCAGATCGGATGCCTTCGAAGAATTCAGCGACTGGACGATCGTGGAAGTATTGAACATTGTTGCGGTCGGTGTTTTTGACCCAGGCGGGGTCGATCTCGGGAGTGAAACCTGCGGGAAAGGACATGTTGTAGAGAGGGATGGTACAAAGATGGTGAGGGAAAGGAAGAAAGAAAGTTGAAGTCCCTACGACTTCACAGAAATCTTTATAAGGCCGTGAAATGGAGAGATTCAACATAGATTCAACATCACGTGTTGAATTCAACTTGGAAAAGGGCTTGAAATTTCGTTGAAGTTGCACATATGTCGTAACTTTCGGATCTTGTGTGTGAAGCAAATAAGGTTTCGGTGAACTCACGCTTTGCAATATCGGAGCGATTCGGACGATTTCGGGATCCTATAGACATAGAGTTACGATAGAGCCAAAGCAGTGGTTCTGGGTCATGTACAAGGGCGTTGATGGTGCCAAATAAGGAAAAACTTACTATATTGAGCCCAGAAAGGCGATTCCCGTTGTTTTTGAAGTGTTGTGGGTGTTATACCTTGCTGAGAGTTGACCGGGGACGGTCAAGATCTTTAGTTTGGGGGAGATAATACGCCGTGCGAAAATTCTCGCATTTTAAGCATCAATATTGCGACTACGAGTGCCGATATTGTATCTTATAAGGGGAATATAAGGACTGTAGTGAGCCCTGAGCTGTCAGTCAAAGTGCGATATAGCTACTAAAGCTAGATATGGTGAAATGACTTCGGATTATTATTGATTCAATGTTATTATGGCCTATGCTAGTCTCGAGATTGTAAAAACCTTCGATAATGACTTGGGACTGATGTTGGTAACTACCGATATCGGGAGGAACAGCATGTCGGACGCTCGACTTGTATATATTGTCACGATCCTAAGGGAAGGGGAAATGTTATGAACGGGAATCGAACCTTCGGCTTGATGCCGAGTTGCCACAAAGTGCGCCACACAGCGAGCTACTTAATGATCACAGACTACGTCTGGGCTAGGAGTAACCATGCAAATAGTGATCGATGGAAATCTAGAAGGACCGATCGTGGAGGTGTATAATAACCGCCTACCCATGTAAAACATCCACTAGATTGGCAATAATTGACGACATAAAGGGTACAACGGAGTTGCCACCTTGATCAAGGGGTAAAAGCTGTAAATATTGGAGTCTAGAATGGATCGACGTCTTACTGATACACTGCGGGGATCGAGAATAACATATCTCGGACGCAAAGCTGTAGAACGGGCGACCGCAAGTTCCGATATCGTGACCCAAAGAATCAGATGTGAAGAACGGTTGAACGGTTGCGATCGAGTAAGATCGACTACTACGTAGAGAGCGAATATTCTGAAACAATGTAGTATTATACACGGACCGAGTACTATATCGAGTAGGACTATACCCAGTTTTGGTACTAGCGCACGGACAAGGACATTTAAATAGTTTCTTTTATTATATTTTGTCGGACTCTCAAGTTTAATAGTTTCTTATTTACAGTAGTATAAATAGGGTTCAGGATTGGCGTAGAAAAGGCAGATTAGTACTGTGGACTGTGCGACTGTGATATAGGTCTCTCTACGGATATAAAGGATCCGGCTTGACCATACCAGTTGTCGTTCCAAGAACGTCTAAACCTTAAAATCGCATTCAAAGTCTGTTACCTTCGGGTTCAGCACCCTATATTGATTGGACATATTGTGTTATTTGACCTTTGATTGACTTGTTTGTTATTTGAACTTTGCCATTGTGATCTTGTTATTTGACCATTTGTTTGATCCATATTGTTGCCATTGAACTTGAACTATTGACCCACTTGACTGCCTATATTTGAACCCACATCCACACACTCGAACTTTGAACTTACACTACCTATATCGCTACAAAGACCTTTGAAGGGTTCTGTCCTTTCAACTCGCACATACAAAACTTGCTAGATCGTATACCTATACAGACTCACTTTTGTGGTGTTTGTTGTTGGTGTTTGTCTAGTCCCACACAGCAGATTATCGGGGTAAACGTGAATATGAGGCCGGACTAACGGATTCATCCAGTCCTAAATAATTCCCCATTCGATGAGTGAGAGACAAAACATAATGATTGAAGTACTTACATGTGCAATGATACGTCGAATATCATTAATATAAAATACTTTGCCTTGTACAGATTTACACTGGATATTTGGGACACCTTGGGTTGAACGCAATTTGCTCTGCATTTTCCTAAAAGCATAGAATGAAGGAACATCTCGAGATCCAGTTTGGATCATAGCCCAAATTATAAATTTCATGAGCTTGTCGGATATACGTTCTCGAGGTAGGTTATCGAGAATGTCGAGAATGCACATCTAATTAATTCAGTGGAAGTTACTCATCTCTGTGATAGAACATAGCATTTACCGTTTTAGACGGATAAGGATACCAATGTGGATCATTGGAAGCTTCATTCACGGATCCATTCAAAACTTGATTGAATACGTGATCGTGTAAACCTTCAGGAATGTAAGTAATCGTTGAATATAAACTTAGAATGACTCGCGCTTACCCATATTTTCCATCATATCTCTTAACATCTGCTCGGAATCCTCCTGGTCTGCCTGACGTGCTCTGTATTCCTCATTCTCCTCCTCTCCACCTAGCGCATTTACAAAAGCATCCTCATTCAACATTTCCAGCTGCCGATCAATCTCCTTCCTTTGCCTATCCTCTTGGTTTATTTCCTCAAACGATGGTCCAAGCTCATATTGGGCACTCTCCCAGAACTCAGGGTCTGGTCGGAATGGTTCCTCATGTTCAGTGGACTGATCTAGACCCACTGACGCTTGCAACGTAGCCCTGTTTGGCTCCAGATCCACTGCACTTCTTTGTAACTCCCTTTCACGAAGCTCAGTAGTTTGCTCTGCCCTCACTCGCTTCTCCTGTACTCTTGAACCATTCATTCGTTCTACTGCATCCATATGGACTCGGCTTCTGACGTGCTCTGCAGCACTTTTCACGGCGATATATTTTGGTCGCAAAGGGTGACAAATCGTACAGCGTACTTTTTTTCGGTCATCGCTAACTTCAAAAACTGCTCAAAAATCTTTAGATCTACTGACTGTACTCCGGAAACACCTTGAACTCACAGTCGGGGATGTTTTTCATGTTGATTATAAGCACTGATACTCTGGCTTGCAAGGTTTCTCAGACAGCCTGACGTTCCGCTTTGATCAAGTCAGACACCATTGTCCTGAGTGGCATTAATCAGGTGATCATAAACTTGAACAGTTTATAGGACCCCGTTCATTCTCTTTTTTTTTTGGACTCACCTTATTACACCCATCATGCCACGACGAGGTGGCTCCAACAACAACACCTCCATCAATCTCGACTTCCTTGACAGCATTCCTCCTTCTCCTGAAAAGTCCACTCCAACCTCAGCTCACACCTCTAATGCCCGTAAGCGGCCACGAGTCGATAGTAATAATGGTGATATTACCACGGTGAACTCTAATGCGGTTCTGGCTGCCAAACGACTGGCAGCAACCAAGAAACTCAAGAAAGACGACATGGCTGACTACGAAGCTTATCTCAATGTGCGTATAGTCATCATTTTATCGTTGATTGTGTGATATCACTCTGACTTGTGTTTAGGACTCTGCATTTGGGCGTGAAGCGCGGACTCATTTACTCATGCTTCAAGTCAATACAAAGCTCGACAAGATTATCTCGTCTCAACCAACCTGGGAGCCTTCATCAGGACTCATGGTGCGTGTTTTTATTTATTTTTTTTATACCCGATTATTTATTCTTGCTCATTGTTGCGGGTTTTTTGCAGAAAAATATTAATTCTTATGTGGCTTCTTCAAGTCTCTCGACAAGTCTTCTTTCCTTTCGTGGTGATAGCACCAGGGATTTGGTTGTCAACAAACTCATTAGTCTAGGGTTGGATATTCCCGAGAACATTCGCCAGGATGCCGCAGCTATCGACCGTTTAAATAAAGCAGTTGAAGAGGCATTTACCCAGCGTCGATCGTCGATGAAAAAAATCGTGAGTTTATCTTTTGATTATTTAAATTCAACTAAGGCAATATTATATTTTTAGATCCGGGACAGCATGTATCACAAAGTCGGCGGGTCTTGGGTTCGACTCGATGATCAAGACTGTACCAACATATATGACTTGACCAAGAGTCTTGTCCACGGCACTCACAGTTCTTTAACGGCTGAACTATGTGCCCGAGTTGCAATCTTCGTAAGTTGTTTTTGTATTCGCATTCTCACGTATGGTATTTCACATCTTGAGATTTTGGTTAGCGCATGGTCTATGTAGGTAGCCCCGGCAAGGAGTACTGGGTTCAAGTTGACGGCACCATCAATGGCATTCGAAAGAAATACGAGTACAAGAGGAGGGAAATTGCCAAGTGCGTCTCAAATTTGTTCGGGCTCAATTACTATACTGACAAACTTTTCAATAGGGCCGTGAAGTTTATTTTAGAAGAAGATCGCCAAAAGTACGGCATCAACGAGTATACAATCACGGACGATGACCAGACCGATATTCAAAACGAAGTTGATCAACTCATTCAAGCTCAAAATCTCAAGTCTAGCAACAATGATAACGATGAAGAAATTGATGCCGAGATCAATGGCCCAGAGAATTCTAGTACCGAGGAGGCACAGGCTCGTAATGATGGGGAACCAGGGAGCGCTCATAGTCCGAGTACCGACAAAGATGATGACACGTAGTGTAATAGTGTACAATTTTGTGTTCTGGCGTTCTATATCCATTTTATTGGAGAATTGTAATTTTTTTTACCGGCGAAACAAATGAAATAAGACTGCCCTCACTACGATTTCTGGCAAGGCAATAGAAGACATCTAACTGATCTTATAATGGTAATCGGCTGATCAATCCATGAGGTTATATGTATTATATATACAGGATCTATATTACAGACACCTAAGTTATATGCTAGAGATGGAATGACAAGCCGGTGCGATGCACATCAAAAACATATAGAGGGGAGAAAGAAGCTACATGAATTATACCTATCTTACCATGGTATATTGGATGGTTGTCACATAGCCTCGAGAAGGGGAACCACCAGTTCACCATATGGCACTGAGAACAGCATGGTCCCAGTTGCCGATTCTTGTAGAGGCCAGCTCGGGACATACTGTTGCCCACGTGGGAATGTCAGCCAGCCAGGCAATCAGTTCCAGATGGTGGGCACCTGGCCGTCAATTTGCGGTGTACTTTGAAATATTCACAACTTTCCTCCTCTGAAAAAGCTTCTTCCAGTATCATATTATATAAATCATGAAGCTGTTGGTGTGGGCTCCCACTTTTGTTCTGTGTTTTTCCATCCCCAAGGGTTACATTTAATCTAGCCCTCTCATCCATTCCCTTCTTTATATATATCAGAGCTGTGACAACCCAGATAAAGAGACCATCAGCTTTTTTGACTAATCTGCTTATTTCTTCAGATGTAATCTGATTGGGTTTCAATTTTGATTCAATGTATGATTTGATGTCTGAGTCAACACCATACCCTCTTGTGAGGTTAAACTTAGAGACAGAGGGAGATTCCAAAACTTCTTCAATGTCTTGATGTGGTCGACTAGTAATAACAACTTTAAACACGGGTACTTCATTACAAAGATTGATCAAGCCTCCAAGCAATGTTTTACGTTCAATTTCTGCTCCCCATTCATCAAGACCATCAATTATTATTATGATGTTCTTGTTCATCAAATTTTTGATAACGGTTGGATTAAGAAAACTGTTGAGCTGCTCTGACAGTGGTAAATCTGAGGCATTCAGAGATATGTCCTTCTCAAACATTCCAAACAAAAATTCTCTATATTTTGGACATGTTCTTGCCAACTGATAACAGATTGTTGGGACAAGCAAGGATGGTTTGCTAGTCTCCTGACCCCTGACACAGTGAAAAGTCAATGCAAGAGAAATATTGACATCCAAACAGGTTCTGATTCTGGAGGTCAGAGATACTGCAACTGCACTTTTACCAGTACCAGCAATACCAAAAATCCAAGCAATGCCATGTTCTGAGCTGATAGCCCACTTCTCCAGGTCTTGAAGTAGTTCCACCCGGGTTCCTTTCATGCACTCATAATTTTTCTTCACAGGATTTCTAATAGCTTCCAGCTTTTTTTGAAGAATTTTGAGTTGACTGGCATCTGATAGTAAAATGAATAGGGACAAATTGTTTGTTTTCAAAAAACTTACTACTATCATAATTGATAATTAAATCTCTTCCAGCATTATTCATCTGTAAATTTCCAAACTTGTTGTTTGACATGTCTGGAAAAAAATTAATTCCATGACTTCTTTGGGCTGTAAGATTATTGTTAGAAGTCAAGGGTACTGCGATCTCCTTCAAGTTACCTGTAGCACTCTGATCTTGCCTTCCAGTATTTCCAGAGGTAGTAACAGTGTTTGTGCTCTTGTGGAGAAAATCCAATTCCGAGTCAGTAGTACTGTCATGTTGACCTGTGCAATTTTTATTTGTAAGTTAAACTTTATGATGTTCCCTCCACTCACCTAGTGGATTCTGATTCTGATCCCCACTGGCAGTGTTCTCAAAGACAGTAAGAGCACTTGAATGGTTCCCTGCTGGATCATCTCCTGCTCTGGGAGCAAGAATGCTGTTGGCTTTCTTTCCAAGCCCCAAAGCTCCACACATTGTTTTCATCAAACTCCTTTTGTTCTTATGCATGGTCATGGTGTCAATGCGGAACAACTTGTAAAACTATCCAAATGCACGTGAGGGTGAGATAAGTTTAGCCAGGAAACCTTAAAATATCATTATGCCTCGCGTTCTAGACAGTTCAATTGAAAGTTAGCTTCTATTTCATATTGGCTTTCCGACGTTTTTGAGACTAGATACTGTCTAACTTGAATTCATCAACAGGAATTCGTCCTCTTTGAAGGTTTTTGCAGTTCTTATTTGTATCTAACGAGCCAAGTACATGTGAATCAAAAAGGTCTGACAATAAACGAAAGGATGAGTAACCTTAGTATAGAAGGGTTGAAAGACACCCAAACAAACCGAACTATTATGCTGCATTCATCGAGCCCTCAGTATATTCCAGGGACTATTTTCCAAGGAACATTCCTCTCCCACTCGATCCATTGTTTCCCAAAATTCCTTCTCAACAAAGCATCCTCCTCTGGAACTCGTCTAGTCAACGCGATGAGGACTCTTCCCCACCAAATGACCCAAGCTCCCAATGCAAATGGTCCTACGAAGTTACCGGAAGACAAAAAGCAACTTTCACGAATCCAAGATCCTTCAGAAGACCAGATGAGGAGGATACCGATAGTCATGGTGTAACAAGCCAAGTAACCTGGGTGACGGACGATGGAATATGGACCGGTGGTGATGAGTTTGTGGTTTGAGAGGAGAGACACTTCGAATGTGAAGTGTCGTCCGAGTTCTTGGTAACAGCGATAACGGATGTAAGCGGAGATAGTGAGGAAGATGAGGCCGAAGTAGAATGAATTTGGGAGGTCTCGGGGTTTGGTGGTACTATTGTTGGTAGGAGGTACGAGATGGAGTAGAAGGGCTGAGAAGGTATTCATTGGTAGGTGTGGAACTAACAATGAAAAGGCCTCCACTAGGAAGGTGAATACTGGGAGAGACTGAAGAAATGATTTCATGAATACTTGAATTCGCAATCATATATGCTACTATAAAATATCACCTGTGAGACGTAAGCTCCTCTAGTTGAGACCCAAAGTTTCCGCTTTGTCGTTACCAAGTCTTTTTTCTGAGCTGGAGGATTTGGGGAAGTTAAAGAGATGAAAACTGATACAGCGGCAAGGAGAAGGCAGGAAGCTTTGAACATCGACATGAGTTGGAAGGTTGACTCTTCTAAAGGTCAGTGCTTGCCTTGACTTGGCGACAATACTCTTTTATTTATATGTCCAACCCAACCCCAACCCTTGTGCGAACAACGCTGGCATTGAATTTTTTTTTGGTTGTTATCATCATAAGAAACAAGTCTGATGCTTCCCTACGGCGGGAAATATTGATGCAACATGATATATCTATCTGTCAAATACATCTATCTGTCAATGGATGACAGGAAGAAAGCGCCGTGGCTCTGGGATTTGCCTCGATTGGTTGATTTTTCTGACCAGGGTGATCTCGGACCGCTGGGACCCATTTGTGGGCAGGTCGAAAAGAGTCTGACTATACTTCTGTGTCGGAAATTCTTGGTCCGAAGCCACAAGGACATGATTGCACACTGCACTCAATGCTGTTCTTGTGAGCTGTATATAACACTCGGCACGGTAAAAAGCCGCCTCTCACTCTTTGACAATTGCATTCCTTTTATCGACGCGTCGCGCCACTACGGCTACCTACCTTGCAAAAGTCATGAACCAGTGTCGGAACAAGAATTCCTGACTTGAATTGTTCATTTTAGTTTTTTTGAGAATCTCGAAGCCCTGTAATCAAGACGGCTTTCTGCTCCTGTGAAAGCTAGTGATTTCAGTGAGTGTGTGCCTGTCCCAGCAATGAAGAGTGATAACCTCCCCTACCAAATACAGTAGATGAATCATGAATCTGAACCGGACTAGTACCACCGCTGATACAAGGATTCTTGTCAGCTCTAGATCCTGATGTTTTCGTGACTAGAAATATACGATTTCCAGTTGATATGCGGTATCAGCAATGTCTATATACGTACTTAGTATCAAGCATATCCAAATTAAGCGCATCTTCCACTCAAATCTGGACCGATTAAGATTTTACCCTCAGGCTCTCGGAAATCTCTTGTCCTGTTCTATCCTCTCGTCGTACAGCAGATGAGCACAGGAGCACAGGGGAGAGGTAGGTAGGTGATGACGTCGACCGGAGTCCGGACCAAGGCAAAAATCCAACCGTACCGTGGGACATTTGCTCCCAAATGCCACTTTCTCAACTCCCATACGACCTCCTTCTACATATCGCCTTTTATCTCGACCTCTACGACCTTCATTCCCTTCAAATCAGCTGTAAATCTCTCTATTTCTCTCTTACCACCCGACCTGTCTATCGCAAACTCGCCGACGATGTCCTACGTCGATGCAGACCGCTCCCCTTAAAAGGGTTTCAGAGGATTGGGGATTTGACGACAGAGGATTTTGTGAATGTCGTTGAGAAGGCTTGGGGGTATGAAAGGGCTTGGAGGAGAAGAAGTCCAAGAGCTTTGAAGGTAGCTGGCTCAGATGACACAGACAACGACGATGATGGTGAACACGATGGAACGGGGAAGGAGAAGAAGGGAGGGTGGGATAGAGCGCTGAGCCGGCGCCGGCCTCATGCGTATAATAATTATTTGGATTTACCATCTGAGGAGCAGAAAAAGGATCAAGAAGAAGACCAGGAGAGGAAGGACGCAAACATGATGAATATCCATCCTAGGTGGTATCGCGTCATCCATACTCCCACTTCCTCTCTCTCTTCCTCCAGGTCCTTCCGTACAGCTGGTTCCAATATCCATTGGCTCTCTCCGATAACCTCTTCGTACATTCTCTGTTCTACGAAATCGGGAAGCGTCATATGTTGGGATATCCAGAGAGACATGTGCTTGGCTGAATGGAGCCCTGATTCTCTCGATCGCGAGGGTTCCAGCAGTGCCGGCGCTCAACAAGCAGCTAGAAACTCCCGGACCTTTACTCAAAAACAACAGGGTCAAGGTTGGGATCTGTGGAAATGTCGCGTCGACTTCCCTTCCCAAACCGTGTTTTTCATCATGGCCAAAGTCATGCGAGCATCTTACACCGACACTCGTCTCACTTCGTTTGCTCTCATTCGTTTACAGTTCGATGAACATCCTTCGGGTCGTTCGGCCTCACCTCGTCAGAACCCACCAGAGTTTGGGTTGGTGATGAGGTTCATGATGATGGGCGTTGTGATGAACGTGTTTATATTGGATCCTGGGAAGAGGTTGGTCGCTGCTTTCGTCTGGAGGGCAAAGACGAACACGATTGGGTTGGTCGTTGTTTTTGGGGATGAAGAGGATGTGAGAGATGAGGAAGACGGTGAGGGAGGGAGAGGTTATGTGTTTATAGATACGGGTATTGATTGTGTGAGTACCTCTACTTGCTTTGCTTTGCTTTTTTGATTCTTACTCCCGCTTTCTGTCTTGCTTTTCTGTCTTTTATTTTTGTTTACCCCAAAACTAATCAATCTAATTACACTTGGCCTTCCCAACTCCCCCTCCCCCCAAACTCACTCTAGGTAATGTCCTCTAACTGGTCTTGCATCCTCTTCGACCAAAACATTGTCATCCACTGCGAAGACTCTGACGCCGTCTTTCAACATTTTTATCCTCTAAGCATGCTTAGAGAGTATCTCCAACCGTTTAAATTCGATGGTAGAAATACAGATAACAGCGATTGGGAACCACCGCCAGCAGCGGAGTTGTTTCCCACTCATCCGGTGTTGCCGTTCGAATCAATAACGAGGAAGTTTATGTTTTTGCCTCCTGCTACTGCTACTACTCGGACCGCGCGCTCTTCTTCCCCTGAGCCGAGTAGGAGAAGGAAGAGGAAGAGGAGGACGCGCTCGGGATCGGAGCCCCTGCGGTCGGCTGAAGACGGAGAGGAAGGTGAAAACGAGGAAGAGGAGGAGGAGGAGGAAGAAGGACAGGGACAAGGAGCGGCGACAGTGGTGGACATTCAGAGACAGCTAGAATTGTTGGAGATGCAGCAAGGGTTGTTGGATATGTTGCCTGTGAGGGTGAAGAATGTGGTTTGGCCTGGTGAGGATGATGATGGTGGTGGTGGTGACGATGAAAGAGAGCGAGGTCAGGATGGTGCTGGTTCCGGACCGAATGGGAGTAGGGAAATGGGGAGTAGGATGGGAATTAGGAGAAAGAAGAAAACGAGGAGGACGGGGTCTTTGAAGAAAGAGCGAAAAACAAAGAAGAAGAAGAGGACGACGACGACGAGCCTTCCAAACCCGTACCCTTTCCCTCCTTGGTATCCCGAATCAGCGCATTTCGTGAGGCAGTGGTGGCCTACGTTGTCTACTAACAGTTCCAATTCTGCTACTGGGACGACTTATGACCCTTCGACTTCAGGTTCGTTCAAACCGACGACGACGGCAACAGCCAGAGACTCGAATCTGAATAATGGGGCCACTTCGAGCTCTACCAATTTCTCTCCATCAACATCCACTTCCTCTACTTCCTCAATTCCTCGCATCTCGTGCACAGTCCTTCTCCTGGCCTCTCATGATCCGTTTACGCATTCGACCAAGTACGTGTTAGCACAACATTACTTTTGTGTACCGATGATGGGGAGAGGGAATTTGGAATTAGAACTTGGAAGAAAGGGCAAGGAGTCGAAGGGACTTGAGAAAGTAGGAAGGAGATGGGTTGGGTTTAGACGATGGGGAGAAGGGGCAGCTATGGCGGCGGCGGCGGCGGCAGCAGCAGCACCAACGGAGACTGGGACTGGTACTGAAGGAATGAGGACGGGCTTGGGAGGTTTGTTAGGAAATGGGGTGAATGGGAATGGGCACGGGAACGAAAATGGGGGTGGAATAGGAGGAACAGGGATAGGAGGAGGAAGGAGGAGGAGGAGGAAGAATCCACCTTTTGAGATGTATTATCTTGATGGGCCGCCTGAGGGATCGGTCGTTGTTGGATGTGGTGACGATAGTGGGGAGAATGGTTGGGAGAGGAGAGAAGAGGTGACCAAAGAGAAGGGCAAGGGGAAAGAGAGGGCGATATCAGGCTGGGATGAGAGTGACAAGGAAGAGGGTGAAGACGGAACGTTTTCTGAAGAAGAGCAGGAAGATGAGGATTGGACGACTTCTGAAGAAGACGAGGATACAGACCCGATTAAAATGTGGTACACTGCTGAACCGTTTGAGGTTGTTTGTGTGCAGGACGATTCTGATCACGAATTTGGTGAAAATGAGGATGGAGATGGGGCTGACGATGACGACGATGACGATCAGGAGGAAGAGAGGACAGGAGGAACGGGTGCGAATAATGGGGACGACAACGGAAACGGTCAGGCCGATAGTGGTAATCCCAACGCTAATGCCAATGACAATAATGATCAACGCCAAGGCCGGCCTCGGCCATTAATAGCTGTTGACTTTGGACATGCGGTCTGGATAGAATACGTGAATCCTGCGAACGGGAATGGGCTTGATGGACTTGAGGATGAGGACGAGGATGAAGATGAGGGCCTACGTGGGCGAGCAGGAAGGGAAGCAACACTTCCAGGGTTTGAGATAGAGCTGATAGAGGTGGAAATGGAAATGGACGGAGAATTTGATGAAGAAGGAGAGGAAGAAGGACAAGAAGATGAGGTAGTCAATCAAGCGATAGCGCATGCGTTGATTGCTGCTGAAGCTGAACAGCAACTGGAGCAGGAACAAGAAGAAGACGACGGAGAGGGCATCCCGACAGGTCCGGAATTGAATCGAGAGAACATAAACGATCTTTTCATGCGAGAGAGACAGGGACGAGACGTTGTCGTCGACTCAGATCCTAAGCGTCTTCGCTTCGTGACGTTCCCCGCTTATGATGGGTATGGAAGTGTTCTTATCGAGTCTAGGAGAGGTATTGGTGGGGACATGAATGATGGCGAGGATGGTGGTGTGGTGGGTATCCCTCGTACGTTGGAGATACCAGAAGGGTTGGATTTGGACAAAGTCGAGACTATCAATTTGGATCAGAGCCAAGGGGCCGTGATTCTGTCTGTTAAGGATGGGAGAGTCTTTATTGTTTGTTATGAGTGAGCTTAGTGGGGTTATGAATGAGCTTAGTGGGAACTAGGCAGTTTGGTATATAGAACGAAAGGGGGCTGAGGTAGGAGAAGACTCAACTATTATTTTTTTCTTCAAATTGCACTTCCTTATTGCTTTCGATTTTGTTTAAAATAGTTGATAAGACTAGAGTATAATAAGCTTCTGACGTATGTGGTGTTTACTCCAAGACGTATATATAAACTTTGACTCCCTTACTGGCACTCTGTCACGACCACCATCATGCCCTCGACAAACCCAGATCAGGGCCAGGTGCCTTTTCATATGCAAGAATTAGACAGCGATGTCGCTGTCTTGCCTCAAGAGTCTCGTCATCAACAGAGAACATCGCAAGGGTCTGTGGAAGATGCCAGATACGTCGATATAGGCAGCATAGAAACAAATCCTAAAATCGGTGAGTCGAATACGCGCTGAGCAGACTCTCTATAAAGATTATCAAAACTCCCTCTAATGAACTCTTCCTTCCCTCCTTGCGGCCTCATAAATGACACAAAAGACTACACCAAGTACACTTCGATAGGTCGAGGCCTCTTCTCTAAAGCCCGCGTCGAGCCGGACTCTGGTAGAATCGTCATCTCGTTGGATTTGAAACAAGCTTTACCGGACTTGCCTCCGCAATACGCAAAGGACGTGAACGAGTTTGCGGTGGATAAAAAGGAATGGAACAAGGTCCCGAAAGGGTTGAAGATTGTGATTATGATTGTTGGCAGTCGAGGTGCGTTTCTCTTCTTGTTTTAGCTCTATCAATTGAAATATACGTATAAACTGCTAATATGAATCTGTTATGTACTTATATGAAATATACAGGAGATGTCCAGCCCTACTTGGCTCTCGGAAAACGACTCATCCAGCACGGACATCGTGTTCGTATAGCTTCCCATGGCACTTTTCGTTCCTTCGTCACTCAAGAGACTGGGAATTCCGGGCTCGAGTTTTATGATATCGGAGGAGATCCAAAAGAATTGATGAGTTATATGGTGAAAAGTGGGTTTTGACTCTTCTCTCGTGTATGCATGTTTCGTCGAATTTCAAGTCTACCCAACTTCGAGATCAACGTACGCTTGATCGTTTACTGACCAATTATCGTGCAGATCCGGGGTTGATGCCAGGGATCGCCTCTTTAACGAACGGGGATATTGGGAGGAAGAGGAAAATGCTAGCGGAGGTGCGTTTGTTTGCTTCGACGTTCGAGGATTGGTCTCTTGCCCTTGTTCTTTCATTCATTTATTCATACATCGACGTTCCCCTTGTTCCTCCTTTTTTTCTACTTTTCATTTCTCTGTCGACTACATAGCCCCTTCCTCCCGCCCACAAGGATGTCGCATTCGTCTTTAGATTTATACTAAGCTTACAGAGGATACCGTTCCACAACCATTGTGTAGCTACATCTGACATTCATCTTATAACCCAATCTAACCTCTGATTCACGATTCAGCGCTAATTTGACTCATGTAGATGCTCGAAGGCTGCTGGCATGCCTGCCACGCCCCTTGCCCCGAAACAGGCATGTCGTTCGCCGCGGACGCGATCATATCCAACCCACCCGCGTTCGCGCATATTCATTGTGCAGAGGCGTTGGGGTTGCCTTTGTTGATGAGTTTTAGTACGTATTTTCCCAATCCAGGGGTAATAGACTTACTGTGGTGATCTGGCTAAACTTTACATTCGCTGTCCTACGTTCTTAGCAATGCCTTGGTAAGTCCCTTGCATTCCATTCATTCACTCCGTTCCACTTCTAACCCCCAACTGTACTCGAAACTCTTGAAACTGAAAGGAGTCCAACAACGTCCTTCCCCCACCCTCTCGTCAACATCAAAGAATCAAACGCGAACAAAGGTCTCACGAACTACTTGAGTTACACTTTGGCAGATATCCTGACTTGGCAAGGGTAAGTCAGTAGTATACATCTGGGAACCGACAATGTCTTCTCTCTCCTTCACTCTGAGCTTGGCAAAATTTGAACTCGATTATTTCTTCGGAATATCTTAGCGTGGGCGACCTCGTGAACAAATTTCGTACCAAAACCCTTGGCCTCGAGCCTCTCTCTTTACGTTCGGGGCCTGGATTGGTGGACACGGTCAAGTGTCCGTGGACCTATTGTATGAGTCCTGCGTTGGTGCCAAAACCGGAGGATTGGAAAAATTATATAGGTGAACTTTTCTTTTTTTCCCTCGAGCGATACGTACATACTCGAATAGACATATGCTTACGATTAAACAAACAAACAGACGTAGTGGGATTTTACTTCCTGGATCTGGCGACGGATTATACTCCACCTGAGGATTTGGCTAGGTTTTTGGCTGCCGGGGAGCCTCCTGTGTATATTGGGTGAGTTTTCAACTTGGTCTATATTTCTGGTGGACGTAGCCGTACTTCTTTCTTCGGTTGACTTCTTAACAAGATCGATTGTTTCTCTTTTACTAACACTCCATACTCGATTGACTTGGTTTGGGCGGTAGATTCGGGTCAGTTCCAGTGGAAGATCCAGAAAAGATGACTCGTTAGTATACCATTTTTCATTTATTTATTTTTCGTATAAAACCTCGCTTACTTTTATTTCTTTGTTCCTTCTTATATCTCTCCTCATCTATTTCATGAACGCTCCCAATTTACCCTTCTTTCGGATGTTCTATCCCTCTCCTACCAACCCCAGAAACGATATTCAATGCAACCTCTCAAGCCGGCGTCCGTGCCCTCGTCTCTGCCGGTTGGGGCGGTCTCGGCGGTGTTTCCATCCCCTCACACATCTTTATCCTGGGCAATGTTCCCCATGATTGGTTGTTCGACAAGAACCGAGTGACTGCTGTAGTTCATCACGGAGGAGCTGGTACGACGGCTGTTGGGCTGGCAAAAGGCTTGCCAACAGTCGTGGTTCCGTTTTTCGGGGATCAAGGGTTCTGGGGTGAGTTTTTCTGAGAGGTTGTGACCATGCTTATACTTACAACGGTTGGATTATAATAGGAAGCATGATTCACAGAGCCGGTGCAGGACCAGCTCCGATACCTCATAAGGAACTTAACGTTGACAATCTGAGGGAGGCTATCAAGTTTGCTATTGGACCTTCAGCGAAAAATGCGGCGAGGTGGATGGCAGAACAGATACGGAACGAAGTAAGTTCAGGTTTTTTAAAGTTTTTTGTTGTTTGAACTATTGAATAACCAACATCTTGTTTTCGCTTGATCTTTAATTAGGATGGTGTGACTCGGGGAGTAGAGAGTTTCTATAGGCATCTACCGTTGAAGAACATGAGATGTGATCTCGATCCGTCTCGAGTAGCCGTTTGGTGGTCTACTGATTATGTACGTGTAAACTAATTGAAGGCGTCTGCATCTCTCCGAAATACGTTTTCTGATTCCACAACAGTGTCTCAAACTCAGTGCATTCGCCGCCCAAACCTTGATTGAAGCCAGACAGCTCAATCAGAACAGTCTGGACCTGCATCGACCCAAGGAGTATCAAACAAGAAGACCAGTCACAGACCCAGTGACTGGAGGTGCGAGTGCGATTTTTTGGACGGTGACGCACTACTATGGCGGGATTGCGCAGATATTTTAGTGAGTTTTGTTGATTTCACTCTTTTCTTTTCATAGGCATATATATATATATATCTGTCTTTCATGACCCTTTACAAGACGTACAACTAACGACAATGATCCGATAAATCTCATAGTTCACCAGTCCAAGGCATTATCAACACTACAACGGCCATTCCCAGAGGTAATGCACAATGTTATTTTTTAACTATTTTCTCCTCGCTTCCCTCTTTTCTTATGTTCTTTGAAATTTATAGCCAAAAGTTGCGCCCTGTTGACTGAATTTCCATATCTCTTTTTATCATAGGCCTTTTAAAAATATTCACCTCTGTCCATGAAGGTTTTCACAACGCCCCCAAGCTCTACGGATCCGAAGTTCGTGAATCAGGACCAGTAAATGACTTTTCTAGTGGGTTGAAAGAGGCTGGAAAGGTGTGTGGTATACATAGCCATCCGATGCATCAAGAAGGCTAATCGTCTTATCCTCGATCCGGGATTAAAAAGGGGTTCTTTTATGGCTACTACGACGGAATTACTGGTCTGGTCAAGGAACCTATCAGAGGAGCTAAAAAGGAAGGGTTTGTTGGCGCGATCAAAGGATCTGCTAGGAGTTGTGAGTTAGCATTTGTTCCATGTCCGAATTCCTTCTTTCAGGGGGCCTGGCTATCTTTTATTTATGGATGATCTCGTTGTACTGATACACCCTTTCTATCGAACTACCACCGAAATTTAACAGTCGTCAACGTGACTATGCGTCCCGCAGCAGGAATTGTTGGTCTCTTCACTCATCCCATTCAGGGCGCATGGAAGAGCGTCCAATCTTCGACGGGTAAACAACAAGAACAACAATATCACAAAACGAGAGTTTTAGATGGGGTCGAAGCTGTGAGGAAAAGTTCAAGCTGGGAAAGGCAAGAAATATTGAGACTGTTCAAAGAAGCTAAAGGTGGGACTGACGAAAGGAAGTTGAAGATGAAGGAATTGACGGAGAGAGCGCTAAAGAACGATGGGGAACTGGAAGAGGTCGACAGTGACTCGAGTGAGGGTCAGATGCATTCAGAGCTGACGGCGGCCCAAGGGTCTGTTCCGCCGACGTCAAGTTTTGAACAACCGAGCTCGACCCTCGTCGATGAAGACGATGAGGCTGAGATGGCCTTCCAGAGGGATTTGGAGAAGGCAAAACAACTTTCTTTGGTCGAAAAGTAGACTCGGAATACTTAAGGGTTTCATATTGTAAAGTATCTTGTATCCGCGATGTTAGCTTCAACAATCTATTTTCAATTAGCAAGAACATGCCTAAACTACAGACAATTATTCTTTGACATTTTGGAGCTTAGAAAAATCCGCGTTGCAGACATGGTCTAGTACAAACTAATCAAATAGAAATTGAGTAATAATATTCAATGCAATAATTTGTGAACAAGTCGGATTTTCGTTGACGGACTGTCAACTGTATTGTAGAGGCCGCGGTCGGCATTACAATTACAAATAAAAGTTGACTTGAAAGCCGTCAAGGTTAACGCGCTTCTGAAGGACGGAACATGGATGCAGAAAACACAGAAGTGGACCCGGACAAGAGAGGAGCTGTGTGGTAGGTACTATTCGTTCAACATGATAATCGACTGTTGACTAGACATTGTGTAGCTGTCCCTACTATTCCGACGCCGAATATCACCTACAACTTACGCCTAGGGCTGGTTCTCTTGAAGTTCCGGGAATCGTAGACGTGAAAGTCAAAGTACTCGAGGTGTTACAGCCCATTACCATATCTCAGGTCCTCAAAGTTACACTTGCATCACCTTCAATCTCCCTTCCATCCACTATGATACTCAAAGTCTATGATCGACGCTACGCAAAAGACTTACGTGAATTTCACGATGCCTCTGATCTATCTGCAGAATCCGAAAGAGCATTTCGCACCTTTATGTCCAGTGAAGACACCGGATCGCAGCGAAATCTCGATGAATGGGCTCAAAAACGTATCGACGATGATAACCGAGATATTGAACCTCTCCCAGAGGAAACGGAAGCCTACCTTGCTGCACTTCTCACCTCATACTACGAGAACGAGGTTCGTGTCTACGAACGCATTTCGGCGATGCAGGGCAAGGACATACCTCTCTTTTTGGGTAGTACGCGCTTTATCGAATCGACCACTCATCCGGACACGATAGACGCCAACGTACCTGGTATCCTTTTGGAATACGTCGAGGGTGTAACACTGGACAAGCTCCCAGCCAGTGCGCTGTCTGCTTCTCTCTGCCAGAAATGTGTGTATATTGTACAAGCCTTTGGAGATAACGGTATACTGAACCAAGATGTGCGCTTGGAGAACTTTATCGTTACATCGTCTCCTACGTCGAACCGCGATATCGTCATGGTTGACTTCGCGCAATCTCGTTTAAGAAAGGCGGATGAGGATGACGAGCAATGGAAGAGAGCGAAATGGTCGACTGATGAAGAGGGCGCCATTGGCTATGTTCTCAAAAAAAAATGTGGATGGGATTATAGACCAACTTTCAAATACATGGTACCAGCGGAAGATTGATAAGAGATACCCGAGTAAGTATTGTCTAAGCTTGCTCACAATAGTGTCTGCATTTTCGTGGGTTTTTGTGCTTGATTATAATATTAGATTTATACTACTTATAGTCCAGTGATTTACATTACTGTTTGTCATAAGCGATTCTAGTGCTTTACAGCTGTAATCTAACTTGTGCGTAACGGCGATTTACTCAGCTACCGCAATTATTTTTGGTTTACAACGAGAACGGAGCCGTGTAATATAGTTTTGTTAGATAAAATGTAATTTCTACATTTATCATACATTTTTCTCTTTCAAAAATGTACGAAAATGTTTTGAATGCACGACAAAAAAAGTGTAAAAAAAGTACCAACTTTCTATTGGGGGCCTTATGTTCTGAGAATAGCTGTAAACAGTGGCTGGACATTATTTTGGTACATTTAAAGACCAAAAGCCTGAGGTAAAAAAATATAAATGATTCACATTTACAATCAAAATTTCATTCAGAAGTGGCCTGTGGGTTTGGGAATAGCCATAGCACCAACGAGTTCAGATTCCAGTTGCAAAACCAGTGAGGGAACCACTGGGTGGCATACCGGAAGGAAAACCACTGGGTCGTATGCCAGTAGGGAGACCACTGGGTGGCATCCCAGAAACCACTTGGTCGTATGCCGGTAGGGAAACCGCTGGGTAGCATCCCAGAAGGAAAACCACTTGGTCGAGTAGGGAAACCGCTCGGTGGCTCACCAGAAGGGAAATCACTCGATGGTACAACAGTGGGTAGACCACTTGGCATGCCAGAAGGGAAACCACTTGGTGGCACACCATAGGCTTGGATGTAATAAAGATGCCATTTTAGGCAGTCTTTCTACTCTTTATCGCCCCGGAAATGACTGGGCGGAGAAGTCTTGCGAAGTCACGCACACTCTCAAAATCTCAAACTTAAGCCATAGAGGAATTGGGCAGAATGGTGCCGGTGAGCAGTGGTCTCAACGGCTTGAAGTCAGGACTCAGAAAAGCCGGCCGGCTTCAACGGGCAGCTTGGCTCTGAAGCTGAGCCATGGCAACACTAACGTCTTCGGATCCGCGCCTGAAGAATACCTAGAGCACAATTTTATGAGGAGACTGAGCGAAGGCGTGTCAGCGCAATGTTAGTGATATTCCAATACTTATATAGAGGTCAACAACGGCAAAATCAATTAGAGGAGCGTTCAATGATTCTGCGAGGGGGTCCTGACCGATTCATGTTACTTTCCTAGCCAGTGTGACTAATTCCTACCGTAGCGTCAGAAACCAGAGTGAGCCATCATGCATCATGGCATGGATAAATAACTTGAACTAATAAGATGTCGAGTCATTAATTCGATATCAGAAAGTGTAGTGTCAGAGTCGAACTGATATCCTTACTAGGTTGTTTTTTACGTCTAAAGTTCTCGTTACGTACGAGGTCAAAAATTCAAGCAAAGCTGTAGGAGACATGTACTCATAAGAAATATGAGCATATGATGTCGTATGTCGAGGAGAAATGTGTTTCTCTCCAAACCGAACCATAATAGAGATTGAATCCGAGTTGAATTTGAAGATATCAGCAGTTGCGCGGAGTTTATATCGAATTACCATCTCCCAAACGTTCAAAGTCAACGTTCAACATTCATGTCGAACGAAAAAGATTTCTGTACAGCCTTTATGTGAGTTTGATACATACTATATACACACTAGATAATTGTACATGAGTAACGGTCAATAGGCAGTTTCATTCATTCCATCTTTTACTTCAGATCGTTAGTAGCAGCTTTGAAATCAAAAGGTCCGACGTCCATCTTCATTTTACCATCGGCGATTAGTTGTTTTGCACGTTCTTCGATCTTTGCAAGATGCTCGTAAGTCTTCACACGGTTTGACTTTGCTGACCCTGGTTGCCGGTACCATAGTCTGTTCACTTTGGGTACAGATAATCGAATTCGCTCCAGGATTTCCATGATTAAGGTGGTCGGAGCACCTATGGGAGCTATATATTGGAAAGCACAGTTAAGATACCCTGAGTAAAGCATGCAGAAGTAAACAAAAATTAGGAAGATCTTTCGAAGAAGTAAAGATCCATACAAGGATGGTTGTCGTCATCTTCAGGATAGCAAAAAGCTGCCTTGTAGTAACATTCCGATGCCGCCAGCATGTGTTTTTTTTTGGAGACTTGATTTGGACCAGCTTGTGTATTATTCATGTCGGATACTTGTACGTGGTAGAAACCGATACAACTGTCGTGACCTTAGTGCTTCAATGAATCGAACAGCCAAAATGATACGAACGCCAGTGCATTTCCTCTTATATTGTCAAAGAAAGACCATCTAGCTCCTGGGTCCATTGGTCCCTCCGTCTCGTCAAGTACTGGAGGGTTGTCTTCGACATCCCTAACAAGACCCTCTGCAAGTTTCTTAATACTCTCGAGCTGCTCCAATCCGGGTCGTTCGCCCTCACTAAAGGCCTTGAAACGACAAAATAACATACATCAGCCACGAATTAAATCTGAGAACGATTGCCTAACCGCCAACATCGAATCGAGAAGCATATTCCAGACGCAGCGGCGGAAAGTATGACTGTATATAACACCGCGATCCTTTTGCGGGACGTCTTTAAATTGTTCTCGTCCCCAATTAATGATATCGAGAGCTCGTTGGAGATGCTCAATGGAGGCCGTGTAACTAGGGTTGATTACGATACTTAGGAAACCAATCATGATGCATGCACTGCTCGAAAAAAGTCGTCAAATGAAAAAACAACTAAACTTGGAGAACGATCTCACCGAACAGTCAAGGTCAAGGCTCGGCGAACGTCGACATAGCTTTGCGTGCGCAAACGTTCCATTGCTTCCCGTTTAATTGAATCCATACCGTGAGTCTCAGACCAAGAGTTGTTCTGAATCTTTTCGAACTGGACTAAAATGTAATCAGAAATCAGGGTTATAAGAAAAAATCAAAGACGGACGTTGATCCATCAATCTAACAAGAAAATCTTCCTCAGGAATGCGGAAGACTCTAGTGTCCCTCAAAATGGCATTTGTGATTTCATCGATGGTCTGATATGATCATTTGATGAGACCAGGTACAAGAATAAAGTTAGAACACCTACGCCAAGACGGCCAAAGTACATTTGCCCGTTTTCTGTATCCTTTTTCTTCAGTGCTTTGAGATATTGTACGCCATTGGTGAAGTCCTGTGTATTATCATGAGAAACTTGTACTCCACGAAATGCAGGAGATCCACTTCATTCGCAAGATGAATCTTCCAAGCCTGTCAGGAAAAGTATCAGTAGCTGAGCTTCACAACAAAAGTGTTTATATCATACACTACTTTCCAAATCGTTGTTCCGTTTAAGCTCCTCAACCATCATTGCAGCGACTTGCCATGGTAAATCCCCAGTATCTGTCTTCATTTGGCGCAAACCTTCGGCCAATTCGACTCCGCGGCCCAAAGCAACATTGGCTGTTTCCAAACCAGCTTCATATTGTTCTTTTAGTCGCTTATCCATAGGAGTCATATGTTCTTCAAGAGGGAGGCATTCAAGAGCTTTCTTCCACATGGCTTGACTGCCGGCCCGCATTCCAAGTGCCTGAACGAACGTTGAAATCACATCCGTTTATATTTTTCAAAAATCATACTTCATAGGCAGCAGCACTTCTGGCCCAGGCCTTAGAATAAGTAGGATCCAGTTCGGTTGCCTATTGAATGGAGGAATTAGACACGATTTGAATATCTCAGCCGCCGCGGGAGTACCCTTTGAGCATCGGAAAGTGCATCCAAATATCTGGGCATTATAAAAATAGTTGATTGAGCTGTAGACGGTAATCCAGCAAGCTTACTGTTTCATTGCTAGGAGGCATGCTGCGCGATTCGCGAAGATCAGGGCATTAGAGCCGTCTATTTTGAGGGCCTCCGAATATTTTGCCACCGCAGCTGAGAATTTTTTAGCAGAGTGCAGAGCATTTCCTTCATCTTTGAGTCTTTGTACACGAGTCGAGTCGTTCGACATGTCGAGGTGGTGGATGTATAGAAAGAATCAAAAGATGTGATCAGAAGTCAGTTTGAACGTCACGTTCAGGTTGTTTGGCATGGACTTTGATTTTAGACAAATGATACGAACGACCAACCTTGTCATGAGTTGACTCAAGTCGGACGCGAGGTCTGTTTTTTTACGAGCCAACAATTCCTCCTTTTTTAACCTTTTAATCCCGACTTTTCTTACGTGAGGAGCCCAGCACAGTTATTTGCTTTTTCTTTCGTGTTACCTGTGTCACTATCAAAATTTCTTCCAAAGGAAAAGCCAGCTTAAAAAAACTCAAGTTAAGGGACGCGCAAGCTGGACCGATGAGCAAGTCGGATATACATTCTTGGATATCATCTTCAGCGCAGGGATCGGATGAGAATGGTCCTGCGGAGTCACCATGGCGGCGAGAAAACGTGTTGCAGAATTGGACGAAGTCATTGGAATTTGCACAGGCCGTGTTGATGGAAAGTCGGACGAGCGTCCGCGTTGCTTTTTTACGAGAAGAACTGCTTCCTCTGGCGAAAACTGCTGGTATGCTGTACAGTTTTCCACAACTGGCAAATAGTTGTCTAATACTTCATCCAGACTTGAATTTGTCTCAAGTACTCGATGTTTTCAAACTTTTAACGTTAACGTATCCTCGATACACAGACGGACTATCACGAGAAGCGGTTGAAAATGTTGGTATGGAATTGGTGAGACGTGACGAGCTTCGTGGAACGGAGAAAGGTGCCATCGATGAACAAAAAATGGGCGTAACGGAGCAGATCTTGGGTTGGTTATCTCATGAGGTCTCTCGTCTTTCGAAACGGGGATCCGCAAGGTGCGTTTACCGCTGCGTTTTATTCCATATGACCATTATTGATCTTTATAATAAGTTCGTACGCACCTTCGGATCTCTATGTTCTCCTAAGCTGGTCGTGCGGTTTGTACATGGTCTGTCTTGAAACAAACGCGTCCTTTACCGAAAGTCAGCCTTGGTCTTCCCTCGTTAACTCGATGGCACTGTTACTTGACATGATTTTCGACTCCGAGCGCGCAAAACCAACTCTCAAGAACGGCGCACTCGTTCACGTACGACGTGCATTGCGTTCAGTATGTGCCAAGTCTTCAAGTAAATACCGTCGATTAACTTGAATAACGCGCTCAGGCCGGTGATAAACTACCCAACCTAATTTCCACTCTTTTGGCTCATGTCAAATCCAGCCAAAATCCCATCCGGTTTATTCAGCTCATCGGTGTCGCTATCAGCGTTCAAGTTAGACTGAAGAATACAAAGGAACCGACTCCAGAGTCGATTGACCCGGAAATTAAGGTGTCTTCTTTGCATATCGTCTCTATTTGCCTTACTTATGTTTGTCATTGCAGAGTCAACTTGTGTCGTTGTACTGCTCCTCGATATTAATGGCCAAGAACTCGGTGCCCACTCACACACTGGTCTGAAATTGTTCTTTCCAAGCTCCTTGCACCCGCTCATCACCGTTATTTAGACCTCTTTCCACGATATCATCAAATATTTCTTCAACAAAGATGATTTCTCCAACAGCATCCTACCTACTGCTGAGAAGGCGCTCTTACGATCCCCCGAATATTCCTTGGACGTCGTCGCCGACTTTTTTTCCGCATATTCTCAGCTTTTAGATACGGAATCGTTCAAGCGCGTTCTCGTCCAGGCTATTAACAGTGCCAAATCCAGCAATCCAGCTACCCGGGCAGGCTCGGTGAAGCTTTTCAAGGCTATTATGTCTGTACCGACCGTCGACTCCTCCCTTCTTTCTGTCGCAGTTATTGAGTTGCTAGCTCTCCCCAAAGCGAACAAAACTGCAGGCCCAGATCACCGAGTAGCTCTTTATTCCATGCTCGCAGTCTTGCCACCTTCTAGCGACGTTTCCTCTGCGATTGCTCAGGGAATCGCACCTTTGCTAGCGAAAGAGTCTCACGAGGGTGCCATGTCTATTCTTGCGGCGGCCCTGCCTGACCATGTTGGTTTCTTACTGAAGAACAACGTCGCTCTTCCCCCAGACTTTGCGTCGCTAGTTGTCAAAGAGATGGGCAGCCTCAAACCACCGGTAAGACGAGCGTTCTGCTCGTTGGCTGGTAGTGCTCTCTGGAGTACTGCTGACGGTGACATGTCAGAGACTACTTTGGACTTCGCGAAGACGGTTCTCCCGGGACTTGAAAACAGCTTGAAAAACGTAGCTAGCAATCCTTTGGGCTCTAGCGCTGGTCCACTGGAGGCGTATATCGCCGTATCAGTCATGTTGGGACCATTGTCACGGTCCGGCAAGTTTGGTATGTCTATATTTTCGGCCAGATTTTGCCCTGTCTGACTGGAAGAGGTTCCGTAGATGACATCATCTCCCGGAACGCCGTTCTGCAAGCCATCACAACTACATCAGCAAAGCCTTCGTTTTTAATCTGGGAAAAGGTGTATCAAAAGCTAACGGATGCTGAAGACGAGAAATGGCTCCTACGAGCATGTGATGCATCCCTCATATACTTTCAAAGCGAGATGCTCAGAAACGAGGGCCCAAGGTCTGTCATTCTTAATATGTTATTCCAACTTCCTCGATTTCTGATCATTATTGCACCTTGATCTGTAGGACGCAACTTGGTCTAGCATTCCTCCACCTAGCAGTGAACGGTAACTCGCCAGACGTCAGACGAAATGTAAATGCAGCATTGGCGGCCACTACGGTCCTCTATCCGAGACTCACGAATTCCATGGTTCACGATGCCGTTGCCGCTTTTCTTTCTCGTTTTCCTTCAACTCCTTCCGAGGATGTAGTTTGGAACAAACATTCACGTGTCGCCGGCCTCCTCCTGAGTGCTGCAGCATTCGGAAGCGAAGTCGATGTTGCCACAAGAGAAGACGTAGTAGTCGACTCCTTGATACTGACCCACCACTACTTAGTGTGTATGTCATCCACAAGCAAATCCTCATCTTCTATTTGGCTGAACGACTTCATTCTAGCCGCTCCTTCCAAACAGACGTGGATTGATCTATGTCAGAAAGCTGGGACAGACCCTCGAGAACTTATTGGAAGGAACCTTGATAAGTTGGTCCAGCTCGTTTTGTCCGCCTCGTCAGAGTCAAAGGTTATTTCCCAAAATCTCAGTTATGTGCGTTTCTAATGCCTTGCCATAGAGCGGTTTCTCTGAAGCAAGCTATCGGGCTGTCACAACCTTGGCTTTCGTCTCTCCAGAGAGTGTTCTTCCTCGCATCGTGGATCAACTGCGGGATGATATCAACGTAAATGTCTTGAATTCATTAACCGATTTTGACTTTGGTGTTTGGTCAACGCCTGAGGGCACAACATACGTTGATGGTGGGTAGCACGTCTCTTCTTCGTTCTATTCCCTGATACATGCTCGTTTTCAGTCTTGTCTTCGACCAAGAACCAAAGAGAGACAAAGAAGGGGAAAGACGCCGAAATTGCTAAGTGGGAAGCTGACGTTAGGAAAACTCTTGCCAACAAGAAAGCTTCGGCTGGTGGTACTGTCGCCCTGACGAAGCAGCAGCAAGTTCTAGTCCAAGAGCAAATGTCCAAGGAGTCGGACGTACGCAAACGGGTAAATTTGATCAAAGCTAGCTTGGATCGGGGGTTGCAATTTATATCAAGTTTGATAAACGCATCTGTTCCCGAGTTTCGGGTGTATATCTCCTCGATAGTGACACTTCTTTTGGACGGAGCTTTAAGCAGAGGTGCATTACTGGCTGGCGACATAGCTTTTGAGACTTACCTGGCAAGTCCCTAAACAATCTGTACCACTTCTTGTAGACTGATATATGGTTCCGTAGAAACTGGCCAGCTGTTGCTCCGAGAGATTAGACACTTTCAGGAGGTGGATGGGAATCGCAACCCTCAGGTGTCTGAGAGAGAACGTTGTCCCGGAAGAGCTGAGAGCAGAACCTCTTAGTCGTATGTGTGTTGCTTCTGTGATGCACGCATCTCTAACTTTTTGCAGAACTTGTTCTTCGTGTATTACATAGATTACGATTCTCGTCGGAACAAGCTCCCTTTGATGCCGCCACCTTTTCTTACATCTTTCCTCTAATCGGACACGTTGTACAAGTTGGCGGTCTTCCTTCGGAAGAAGCTGACGAGATGTTGGAACAAGTGGCCGTTTCCCAAGACATTGTCAAGTTCCATTGTGGAGAATGTCTGCGTTTTATCTTATTGAGTGGTCTCGCCAACTCATATTTTCATTAGTTTCCGATATGGCATTCCCTCGTCTGCCGACGATGGAAATTCTCATTCACATCGTGCGACAGCAGCCCAAGCTAAGCAAAGAAGCCTCTTCCACGTTAATCGAACTTGGTGAAGCAATTCAGGCCTCTGCCCAGCGTGCTGAAATCGACACCCTCATACGCGGAACACTTTTCCAAGAGGTCTACGTTCGCAATTCTTGCCTTCAGGCTCTCCAGGTTAGTCATCGTACTCTTCAGTGGTTTGTGTACTTAGTATCTTCAGCCTTTTGATTTGACCGATCTCGACTGGTCTCCGGAACTATGGATAGCTTGTCACGACGATGACGAACAGAATGCCCGTCTCGCTCATCACGTGTGGGAAGATAACGGTCTTGACGTTCCGCAGTCCTTTATGAAAGAATTGCTAGAATATTTAGGTGATTTTGACTTTCTGCTCACTTTATCGAATGAATGTTTCATCGCTCAACTTTAGGTCATGAAAATGCTTATGTTCGCTCGAGTGATGCCATTGCCATTGCAGAAGCCGTTGGGCATTGGCCTCAAAGCATTAAAGACACTCTAGCTACTCTCCAAGATTATTATCGAGACAAAGTTTGTACCTATTTCCCGGGTTGTATGTGCCTTTCTGAAGAAGTTCTACAGGCCAAGATATTAGCACCAGAGTACGACGAATATGTAGGTCTGAATCACTCTGCCCTATGTTACTCAACTCATCACATCTACTCAAGGGCATGGTTATCGCGCAGAGTCTAGATCGTACAGACCCATGGCAGGCACGAGTTGCTACTGCTCGCACCTTCCAGCATCTCGCCCCGTTCTTCTCCAAGTCTGAAGTGGAATCATTCTTCCAGTTCCTCATCCGCGATGAAGCTTTGGGTGACCGTACCAGTGAAGTTAGGAAGGGTATGTTGACTGCAGGGACAGCGGTGATCGACATTCATGGGGCTTCGTGTATCGCTGAGCTGATCGCTATGTTCGAGAAACATCTGGCTCAACCCAGTCCGGCAACAGAAACTGGTGATCATATCAAGGAAGCCGTTGTCATTCTCTTCGGAAGAGTTGCCCGTCACTTGGATGCTTCTGATGCCCGAGTGCCTACCATCGTAAACCGGCTGGTGGAGGCATTGAAGACACCTTCTGAACAAGTGCAAATCGCTGTTTCTGAGTGTCTATCACCGCTTGTCAAAATCATGGGCTCCAAGATTGATACGTTGATCGACGATCTGTTAGAAGACATGTTCAACTCGCCCAAGTATGGAATTCGACGGGGGGCTGCGTATGGGTTGGCTGGTGTCATTAAAGGCACCGGGATATCCGGGATGAAACGTTTCGAAATTATCAATCGCTTAAAGGCAGCTACTGAAGACAAGAAACGTTACGAACCTCGTCAAGGCGCAATGTTTGCCTTCGAAACATTGTCAAGCACACTTGGCCGCCTTTTCGAGCCATACATAACTTTCGTCCTCCCAATGCTTCTGTCTCTGTTCGGTGACTCGACGCCAGACGTCCGAGAAGCTACTCAAGATGCTGCTCGAGTAATCATGGGTAATCTCTCTGGGTACGGTGTTAAACTCATTCTTCCCTCTTTACTGTCCGGGCTTGATGAGAAACAGTGGAGGACAAAGAAAGGATCTATAGAGCTCCTTGGAATGATGGCATACTGTTCTCCTCGCCAGCTTTCCGTTTCTCTCCCTATTGTCATCCCAAGGCTGACCGGGGTGTTGACTGATTCCCATGCTCAAGTCAAAACTGCTGCAAATAAGAGTCTGAAACAGTTCGGAGAAGTCATCAGCAACCCAGAGATCCAGTCGCTGGTTCCTATACTTTTGAAAGCCTTGGTCGACCCTGGCAAAACTCCTAATGCATTATCGGGACTCTTAAAGACGTCTTTCATGCATTACATCGACCACTCATCGCTAGCTTTGGTGAGTATTCTGAAGCTTAAAAATAAAAAATACTAATGCCTGTTGTAGGTCATTCCGATCATTGAACGAGGACTGCGAGAACGTGGGGCGGATACGAAGAAGAAAGCTGCTCAGATTGTTGGCAATCTCGCCTCATTGACCGACTCTAAAGATTTCGTACCCTACCTCTCTGAGCTATTACCCCTTGTACATGTGGTTTTGGTTGATCCCGTACCGGAAGCTCGTGCTACTGCAGCCAAAGCATTGGGTACACTGGTAGAGCGTCTAGGCGAAGGACACTTCCCGGATTTGGTACCTGGACTATTGAGGACCCTCAAGACGGACACTTCTGGAGTGGATAGACAAGGCGCCGCTCAAGGTCTTAGTGAAGTCTTATCAGGATTGGGAATGGAACGCCTGGAGGGTCTGCTGCCGGATATCATCGCCAATGCTCAGTCACCTCGCGCTACCGTCCGTGAAGGGTTCATGTCACTGCTCGTCTTTTTACCTGCAACATTCGGTACTCGTTTCCAGCCCCACCTGCCAAAGATCATTGGGCCCATTCTGAGTGGGCTGTCAGACACTGAAGAATATGTTCGGGAGGCAGCCATGCGTGCAGGACGCATGGTTATCACTAACTATTCTAGCAAGGCTATTGATCTGCTTCTTCCAGAGCTTGAACGTGGAATGTTTGACCCTGGTTGGCGTATTCGGGTACGTCGTTTTGACTTTGCGTGAACTGCTTGTCTTGACATTCTTTCAGCATGCGTCAATCACCCTTGTGGGAGAGCTCTTGTTTAAGGTTTCTGGCATCTCTGGCAAACCTTCTGACATTGATGATGAGGAGGAAGGTGCAGCAGAAGCTACAACTGCGGACGCGTCGCGTCGCGCCCTCGTAGAAGTTCTCGGGGTTGAACGACGTGACCGTCTGCTATCTGCACTGTACCTTGTTAGACAAGATGGAGTCGTGACTGTTCGCCAATCTTCAATACAAATTTGGAAGGCGTTGGTCAACAATACACCACGTACAGGTATAGCACATTCTCTACTCCCTTCTCAGCCCGGTTATGTGATTGATTGTGTATTGCAGTTCGCGAGATTCTTCCTGAGCTTATCAATCAAATTGTATCCCTTATCTCAAGCTCTGAATTTGAACAGGAAGAGGTGAGATTCTTGGTTGGATATTCTTGATTAGGTTCCTCATAACTTTCTAGACCGCTAGTCGTACCGTCGCCGAACTTTGTCGTAAATTCGGTGAACGCATTCTCGGAGAAATCGTTCCTCTCTTGCGGTCCAAAGCTTCATCCACTGATCCCCGGTCCAGAGAGGGAGTCTGTTTGGTCCTTTGTTCGATCATGTACGTTGGTTTTTCTGTACCTTTGATCGACGTCCAACCAATTTTTGTTATAGGGAAAACTCGACAGACACCCAACGGGAAGATCATGAAGACGACATCATTTCAATGGTCCGAGTATGTTTGGTTGATGACGAAGCCAATGTGCGGTCAGCCGCGGCTAAAGCCTTTGACATGCTTCAAGAGCACGTCGGCGCCAAGGCAATTGACAACACCATTCCAACACTACTGGAAGCGCTCCGACAACCAGGCAAGGGCTCTGGCACTGCTTTGGAAGCATTGCGCGAAGTCATGAGCGTCCGTGCTACCACCGTCTTCCCGGTCCTGATACCTACACTTACTGCCATACCCATGACGGTCTTCAATGCACGTGCTCTGGGATCGCTGGTCACTGTTGCCGGAAATGCTCTAAGCAAGCGACTGACAGCAATATTGGGTTCTCTTGTGAAGGTTGTGGAAGAGGACCAAAACGAGGAGCTGCAACAAGCTGTAGACGAGGCTCTTCGTGCTCTTCTGGGATCCATCAACGATGCAGAAGGTCTCAATACCTTGATGATGATACTCCTTGGATGGTTAGTGCATGTTACATCAAGCTATCGTATAATGCTGACTGTAGATACTTTTAGGATCAAGCACGACTCGCCCAAACGCCGCGTGAGCGGTCTCAATTTTTTCGCCTTGTTCTGCGAAGAATCTTCATTAGACGCCTCACTTTATCGAGTAGACTGGATTCGTCAACTTATTCCATCAATGGAGGACAGTCAGGGAGAAGTTTACATGGCTGCCCAACGCGCCCTCGACGTTTTTGTCAAGTCTCTGCCCAAAGATGAATTGGAACCTCTTGTCGTCCCCCTCCGTCGCAGCATCGAGTCGACTGGTACACCGGGTCAGCATGTTGATGTGCCAGGGTTCAGTCTACCCAAGGGTATCGCTCCCATGGTACCGATCATCATCGCTGGTTTGACCACAGGCAGCAACGAGCAGCGTGAAGCCGCTTCTTATGCTATCGGTGATCTGGTAGAACGTACAGCTCCCGAATCTTTCAAGCCATTCGTTGTGCCTTTCACGGGACCACTCATTCGTGTCGCGACGCAAGCGACGACGTATCCTCCTCAGGTCAAAACAGGTATTCTGAGTGCATTGACATCGATGCTCGAGCGTATACCACTGTTTGTCAAACCTTTCTTCCCTCAACTGCAGCGAACGTTTGTAAAGAGCGCGAGCGACCCGACGTCTGTCATTGTCCGCACGAGGGCTGCAAAAGCATTGGGAGTGTTGATGAGAAACCAACCCCGAGTAGATCCTGTGGTGACAGAGTTGATTGGCGGTATCAAAGGTGGTGAGGATGGTATTGCGAGTAGTTTGATCTTGGCGTTGGCCAATGTCGTTGAGGGTGCTCAAAACAACGTCGGCGAAAAGGCGAGAGAACAGTGTGTGGAAGTTGTTTCGGATGCTTTCAAAGAACCTCATGATGGTAACGAGTGTTTTAAACTTCCTGTCTTTGATCGGTATTGACCTTTGGACGGTTTATTTCAGAATCGTACGCTCAGTCCGTTGGAGCTTTGGTAGTTGCGCTTTCCATATGTTCTGATTTACTCCAACCCATCGTTAGGTAAGTCCGATATGTGCTATCAAGTCTATCCAATAGCGTGCGTGACTGATCCTTGTTTCGAACTTTTAGCCATTACCTAGTCGGTGGGACACCTCCGAGTCTCATGTCTTCAAACGTGATACTCGCAGTATTAGAAGCTTCTGAAGACGCGCCGGAGAAGAACGTATTCAAAAAACTGGGTGTGATCTCCGAGGTTGCTCAAAAAGTCAAGGAGAGTTGCGCGAATGAGAAACCGAACATCGCGCGACCTGCGAGACAAGCTAGGGATTTGCTAGAGAAGTAAGGGAGTGTTTGTTGTTGCAGTAATGTTTTGTTGTACATACATTAAGGTTTTCAAAGCCAACTGTAGAATCTTTTTATCGCGCACTGGGAACAAGTTTGTACAATTCCAAGGAATTACAGAAGAATTACAGAGGATTTATAATAGGAATTACAATGAAATTATTGTATTTCCACTGTAATTCCAAATTTCACAGTAATTCCTAACATAATTCCACTGTAACATTGGTGTAATTCCATAGAATTACACAAATTTGCTCCCAGTGGCGTGTACTAAGTAGCTGGACCCTTGGGTTCGTCCGAGTTCGTGCGAGCTGGCGAGGACGCGACTCTCGAGTGTGCGCTGTACATATGCATTGTCACCGGAGGCGAGTACAAGAGGAAATGATATACAACCTTCTTCATGTCATCGCTAGCTTAACAAATTTCCCTCATCTTCTCAAACGGAATAACAGCACTATGTATGGGTAGGCTAGAAGTTGGACAATGGACTGATAGGAGCTTCAGATTTTACAAACTCCGCAAGCGGCGCGTCACACCGTTCTTGTCTCGAACTTTTCATGATCGCGGATTGGCTGTCAGAGCTACACACACATATACTTCAGATAAATCATCTTGAAGGCAACATTCCTTGCTCGAAAAAGCTCAAGAAGTCATGATCACATATGCATAGACCCGTGGTAAGTGGTTTGCAAGATAAGAAGTTACCGTGCTTCAAAAAGTGTGTCCTTCCGTTATTGTCAAGAAAGTTCTCTAATTCTTATTTCCCTCGTTAATTGTAGTGTCCATCAAACCTACATATTCAGCATAAGGATATCACTGTCATGAGTGCTCGACCCGTGACGACCGAGTGTCGACCCTGCGAGACATAGTTGGAAACAGCCTTCTCATCTCTTGCTTCTTTGGATGATTTTCTAATTCGGTATTCAGATTCTCCAAGTTCGGAACTCACCGGTTTTGAAGTGTATTGGACAGACAAGAGGAAATCATCGAAGGGGCTCGTGGTAACATCAGTGAGAAGAGCGGATGCACCGAGGACTGACATGTTAAGTGAAGGTTGATACCTATCATCGAAGCCGTTCATTTCATACTCATTACGATTCGTGTGGACTAGAAGGCCATTATATTTTTTCTGCATAGATCCGCTCCCAAGCATTCTCGTGTAGTGAATTACTGGTATACATCTCGAAGTTCAACCCCGTCGTCGTCAAGACATTTTTTACTCGTCTTTTTTCCCTCGAGTTTTTCTGTCGTACTCTGTCTCTCTCCTCTGTATTCCCCCACATCTTGAAACCATGGTCGAAACAATCCAATTCCGAGGCGCACCTGTTCCGTCTGAAGGTAAACCGTTCGAGATCACCCAGAACAACTTTACCCTTCCATCCATCAAACCCGATGAATATCTCGTCAAAGTGACGCATAGTGGCTTATGCGGAAGTGATTTGATGATGACGAGGTTGGGCGCAGTACTGGGGCATGAAGGTAAGTGGAACTTGGATCGAGCCGGGCAGCTCTGTCCGACTCGTCCATAGAATATCCGAGTCGTCAGATAGACGGTCATTTTACTTACCTTCATTCCGCTGTACCGTTCCTTCCTAACAAATAATTGTCTTCGTATTTCTGCTAGGCGTTGGGACCATCGTCGAATGCGGCACCTCCGCCACTCTTTACAAACCAGGTGACGTCGTCGGCTGGGGTCCGATGAGCTCCACTTGTGGTTCTTGCGATCCGTGTATGTTGGGAAAAGACGCGTATTGTTTACACCCTTCTCAATATGGCTCACACGGACACGATACACACGGGTCGTTATGCAGCTATGCAGTCAGGAAGGAACAGTGGTTGTTCGGAATACCGAAAGGTATGAGTGGAGAGGACGCGGCGCCTTTAATGTGTGAGTCGCAGGGTTCTTTTTTTACTTCCGTTCAATTTTCATTATCTGTGCCCTCTCAAACTTATAAATTATTCTACAGGTGCAGGCGGGACTGTCTGGACAGCGCTCGTCACCTACTGCAAACCTTACGACCGAGTCGGTATCGTCTCCCTCGGAGGTTTAGGTCACCTCGCAGTCCAATTCGCCGCTAAAATGGGTTGCGAAGTCGTCGTCTTCTCTTCCAACCCAACCAAACGTTCCGAAGCTCTCTCTTTCAACGCGTCCGAGTTTTACGCGATCAACGGAGGGACCTCGGACTTGTCCTTAGCTGGTCTAGGGATGGAGAAACCGATAGATAGGTTGATTTTGACCTCGCCGAATGGGATCACTGGAGAGGGAGGAGGGAGTTTAAGTGAGAAATTGGGGATGTTTTATGGGATATTGTCAATGAATTCGACCATCATACCGCTCTATGTAGACCAAGGTCAAATGACAATGCCTTGTTTTCCGACAATGATGAGAGGAATGCAGATTGTAGGAAGTTGCATTTGTAGTCGGTTTATGCAGTGAGTGTTTTTTCTTTTTTCTCCTTCCCTTCTTTGTCTGTTCATTTCGGTCCATTTCCTAACTATAAATTCTGACGGAATACTTTTGGCGCTTGTAGAAAGAAAATGATTGAGTTCGCTGCGCGCCATAAAATTCATTGTGTTGTTGAAAAGTTCCCCATGACAGTCGATGGTATCACAGAAGCTATCAAGAGGATGCAGGAGGGGAAGATCAGGTATCGAGGAATCATCGCTTGGGAATACAACTAGAGCTTTCTCTCGGTGTCTTTAAATTTGTCTGTCTGGCTTCACCCTACATAGATAATTTGAGTACAGAATTTGAATACTTACAAACTTGTGAATGTGTCTTCCAAAGCCAATGTGTTCAAAACTTACGGCGTTGATTTAGCCTACGCGTAGTCTAGTAGACCAAGTACTTAAGCTTTTCCCAAAACAAGAAAAAATCCAAGCTTTTCTACCTTACATCGCTGGAAGCAGGATTTGAACCTACGCGGGCAACGCCCAAGTGATATGATTGGAAATTCAAATCACTCGCCTTAACGACTCGGCCATCCCAGCATGTTTGATCAGAAAACGGTTGTGTCTGTTATAGGGTTCTCTCAAACAAATCATGCAGATCCATTATTTCTATCTAGCTGTTGAGATGATACACAACTGACAGTATAACAATGCATGCACTTCACGGTAAGACATGAAAAGAAATGACCAGAAAATAGGTCTAGAAAGGGTGCAAAGAATAGAAAGAAAAAAGACAAAGGGAGCTTAGAGAGATGGAATTCCGATTTTGAAAAGGTAGATACACATATATACATATTACACATATATACATATAGAAGAAAATTTGAAACTTGTTAAGTAGGACGGGTACGGTGGCTCGTTACTAGCCTAAGCTATCAAGGTGAAGAAAGCAGAATTGCGTCGACAAGAGGGTTGGGGGAAGGAGGAACAATGTATGTATGTATGTATGTACGTAAATGCGAAAGAGACGAGAGATACATTTTTTGATCATTGAAGGGGGCGTGCGTATGCGTGTGGTGTGAGCGTGATGAGTTATGTATGGATATGTAGATGTCATAAAATGCGGTCGAATGCGGAATGCGAAGTTGCGGGGAGAAGATGTTACACTGGGTAAGATAGATAAGTGGAAAAAAATGACAAATGACGACGACGGGTTTTAGTGGAGAAAAGATGGCTGTACTTATGTATAGGTGTATAACGGAGATGTCTAGGAAACTCTAGTGAATGGATATCACATTTCTAGAGATCTAAGAGGGAGGAAGGGAGAGAACAAAACATAGAGAGAAAAAGGACATATACCAGTACCTGTAGACCCTTCTAATCATCTACAGTCGACTATACGTAGAGATAAGTCCATAACACCGAGAGCAAAGTCCAACCTCCCAAGCTTCTATGGATCTAAAAAATCTAGGAGAAAAAGTCGAAATCTTCTACCATTTCCCTAATCCAAAAAATCCCCCAAGTCGAAAATACTCACTCTAGATCTTTCTCCTCCTCCACCATCGCCTGGCCCTCCTCTCGAATCATGTCTGCAACCCACATGATCCCCTCCCACGAAAGCAAGCCCCTCCACGCCATCTGGACATCCTCCACGTCACACAACCTAGCCAGAAAACTGAGTACGGTTCCCGTTCCTAGTTTTGACTCGGTCTTTGGCTCTGCCTCTGACGTCGGTTCAACAGTCTCTGTCTCTGTCTCTGACTTTGTCCCTGACTCCGATGCTGACGGCAACTCTGACGTCAACGTTGAGATCTCTCGTATAGCTTGGAGTGCTTCTGCATGCGATGGAGAGAGAGCCTCGGCTTGTGATAGTCGACAAGTTCCATATATGCTATCACTCCAATGGAAAGCCAGGACAGCCAACGATATAGCATCGACAGCGCATTCGGGTGGAGCGATGATGCATAGACGACGACGGGAAGATGAATAAGCGGAAGATGGGGCGGTTCGGGCGTTTGACGCATTTAGAGAAGGGGAAGGAGAAGGAGATGAGACGGTGGTAGGTGGAGAGGAGTTGGGACGTGATGAAGAAGTAGAGTCACCGGAAGAATGAGGCGAAGACGTGGATGACGAGGATGAAGATGGAGGAGAGATGGAGGTAGAGGTGGAAGAAAAGGAAGGAGACGTGTCCAAGAATGCACGTACCGCGTCCACTTGGTTTCGAGATAAATGAGGAACGCCGTCGTCTTGTACATGGTTCGGAGATACGAATAACTTCAGGACGTGGCCGTTCTGAACACTCTCCGTCATATTATTCTCCTCCTTCAGCCGTCGTTGCTGATCCTCCTCCTCCTCCTTGATAGTGGTGTCGTTGCGAGTGGTCCCCACTCCTGACTCCTTTTCCTCAGCCTCGCACGACGCGTTGGGTGCTTTTAAGACGCATATACGCACAACACGGTCCGAAACGCCTTCTACAAACTCTTCACCTGTTTCCTTCCCTCCCTTATTCTCATACCGTCCAATCTCTCCTTCCTCCTCGTCCTCATCCTCATCAGACAACACCACCTGTCTCTCTCTCACCTTCACCCAACCCGTCCTCGCCAAAACCGGTCTCTCAAACCCTACCCAAACCCCAGACCCTCTTAGAATCTCCTGAAAACACCTCTCGGCTTCCCAAAGTCTTCGCCTTTTCGCTTTCTTATCTTCGGCAGTCATACTCGGACTCGGGTGTAGAAGAACCATCCCAGATCTATTAGTGTTCCCGTGTGCTTGAAACGCGAGAGAATGTTGTTGTTGATGATGACGGTGATGATGGGGATCAAGAACCAGTTCGTTTCTTCCTCTTCCTTTTCTTCTTCTTGGGATATTAGATACATGAGGCTGAACATGCCCTTTCGGTCCTTGCGTTTGACCGTTGTGATGAGGATTGATCAACGTGGTGGAAGCCGAAGGAGAAGAATTGAGTAGACTGAGGAGGTGTCTGGTTGCAGCGAGTTCGGAAGGTGATGCGTCGTTTTCTCGTTCGTGAAGATGAAGGTGAAGTCGGCCATGGATACGATCATATAGATACGAACGTTCATTATCGTTGTGGAGCAGAACTGGCGCGTCACCGTCGTCGTGACGGTTATTGTTCAAGTGTGGTGCGGCATTATCATGTGATTTTATAGACGAGCGTCGTGATAATCGTTGTTGAGGTGAACGGGATGGGGAAGAGTTGTGGGTGGAATGGACGGATATAGAGTCTGTTATGCCATCATCATCACCACTTGAAGGCGTACTTGGTCGATTGTGCTTTTCTGCTTTCGAGTTAGACTCCTCGGAAGACAATGATGATTGTGTACCGCCCCGTTTGTTTACGACAGGCTTCCGCTGAGGAGGTTTACTGCGTCTAGGAAGGTTGTTAACATGGGGCTGAATGGGTCCTTTTCCCTGATTTTGGAACATCGGGTTTGGGTTGGAGTTGGAGTTCGGGCGAAGAGCAAGCAAGCGAAGATTGGGGAGTGTTGGAACGGGTGGTGCTCGTTTTAAATCAGGTGCACCGTGAACGCTTTGACCAATGTTGAAAACGCGGTCAACATGCCACTTGGCGGCGTTGTTTTGACCAGAATGCGGTGTCAACACGAGGGTGGATGATGTGGCCGAAGCACTGTCTAGAGTGTCTAGGTCTGGGGAGTTTGCATCCATATACAAACTTTTTTCAGCTTGTATGATAAGAGGGCCTGAGAGACTGTCGAGAGATTAGCGAGAAACGTAATGGAATATGAGAAGTGTAGATAAGCACCCGGAGTTGATGTAGATTTCTGCAAACGTTCGAGAATTACTGACTCAATGGCTTGGAGCGACTGGGGAGAAATTGAGGTAAGAGTTGGTGGAGAGGGTTGGGAAAGGAATTGGAGAATTTGCCGGGAACGGAGGCAAGGATTATGTGACGTCGGAAAACTGATTTACGGGGTAACGCGACGTTGTGTGCGGAGTGTCCTTGTAAATCACAGGCAAAAATAAAAATGAAAAAATAATTGTGTTAGGAACAGCTGGAAAGTTGGAAATGAACGTCGTTATATAAGAGAGGAGGGCATGTCATTTTCTCTACTTACAGCGCCTCTGGTCTGGCGTACAGGTACATCGCGGTTGGTGACGAGGCAATGACGCGCACATCTATCCAAATCGGACAATTCGGTCCGACCATCACCCTTCTCCCGACAGTGTGAAGAAAATTGCACTCGCTTTGTGGCAAAAAGAAAACGACCATACTCGTCTCGATACTCTTGCTTTTCTAGCAGTTTCCTTTTCTTGGTTTTAATCATCAGAGCTCGAGGCCTCTTCAAGATCACCGTTGCCATTAGCAGAAAATCTTTAAACAAGTAGACACTATTACTATCACTACTTATTTTTGTATTCTATCCATTCTCATCGGACACAAAATTTCCAGATGACAGTCGTACTGACGTTATGTAAGTACTAAGTACTAGGGACTGACTTGAGTCATCTCCAAGTCGCCGTTAGACCATCATAAGTATGTCGCAAGTTGTTTTACAGCATCCCGGAATTTAAATTTATTCTGGAGAACTCCGTGATAGTGTTCATGTATGCCACGGACCAGTAGTCTAGGAAGGAATAAGCGATCAATGGTTCTGAAGTACTATATGAAAATAGACTGAACCGAGCTAAAAGTTTTCTGATTTTTTGTTATATTATACTAATCATTCCGTTTGATTCACCCATAGTACCATGACCACTGTAAACAATTTTTTATTGTAAGCACACCACGAGTCATGACAGATCCACGAAATCCGACAAAAATGTGTCTTTTTTGAAAGCTTGGGGAATTTTACCTCTTGGTACAAACAGGTCCAAACTTTCGCGAATTTTGGGCGGTGTATGACAGATGACAAGTGATTTTAAGTTGAATGAAATGGTACAGTATTGGGCAGCAGCCTGAGGGGCCCCGCCAGTGTCTGGTCACCCTAGGATAGGTACATACAAGTACTGTTCATCAACATGTAGACAGCAGTTTCATAGGACTAGGAAAATTTTGTTCTCTGTCAAAAAGGCCCCTTTCTTGCTCTGCCTATGATGTTTTTTAACTAGCAAAGACTGTCCCCCAAACATCTAACAGAGGTCTTCCATATCGTGCAAAAAGAGGATAAGAATTCATATAACTTTCTACCGATTTTGTTTTCTTATCAAACCATAGGATGAAGAAACAGTCAATAGATCTAGCTCAGTGCTGTGGACGGCCGTTTTCGGTTCAGTGTCAAGTCCCATGATATCCTCTATAAATATAATGACAGCCAATATGATATAGAAGCCCATTTTCAATTGAAATGTCTAGAACACGAGGCATATTTTAAGGTTTGGAACACAGAAATAAGGTTTCCTCAACTGAACTTATCTCATCCTCACGTGCATTTGGATAGTTTTAACAAGTGTTTCTCTGTGACACTATGCATCAAACTGAGCGTCAAAAGACTACACACCCAGTTCCTGATCAGCATTCTAGCCAGGAAGCTCATTCTGAACAGGGCAGTGACAATCCTGTTCGCCTCAGAACAACTCCTGAATTGGATCTTCCACACAAAAATCCAAGCACTGTCACTGCCTCTGAAGATACTGAAAGACAGAATCAGGATGCTACAGGTAGGAGTAGGGGAGCACAGTATTTTTTGGTTGACTGACAATAGATTACAGCCCAAAAAAAGTCCGGAAATTTTTTCCAAAATGCATCAAACAATGACTTTAGGGGTGCACAAATAACCAATGATGGAAGAGTTGTCAATAATTATTATAATGGTAAGTTTTTGCTCAGGAATAAACAGTGCAACCCTGTTCATCTTATTATCAGATGCCAATCAACTTGAAATACTTGAAAAGAAGCTGGGTCCCATCTTGAATCCTGCAAAAAAAACTTATGAGTGCATGGGTGGGACCAGGGTAAAACTGCTCCAAGAACTTGAAGAATGGGCTATCAGTGATCAAAGCAATATTGCTTGGATTTTTGGTATTGCTGGGACTGGTAAAAGTGCAGTTGCAGTATCTCTGGCCTCCAGGATTAGAGAAATTCTGCGTGACAAAATGACCCTTGCATTGACTTTTCACTGTGTCAAGGGTGATGAGACCAGTAGATTGTCTCTGTTGGTGCCAACAATCTGCTATCATTTGGCCATAGTATGCCCAAACTATGGAGCAACATTGTTGGAAATTTTCAAGAACCAGCCATCTCTAAATGCCCCAGGATTGCCATTGTCACAACAGCTCAAGAATTTCCTTAACCCAGCCATTTGCAGCAATTCCATAGATAAGAAGATTATAATAATAATTGATGGTCTTGATGAATGGGGATTACAGGCTAATCGTAAAACATTGCTTAATGGCTTAATAAATTTTTGCAATGAAGTGCCCATGCTCAAAATATTCATCACTAGCCGACCAAATTCAGACATCAAAGAAGCATTATCATCTCCCCTGACCTCCATTGCTAAATTTGATCTCACGAGAGGCTATGACAATGATTCAGATATTGAATCATATATCAAAGAAGAATTTCAAGAAGTTCAGATCACTCATGAGCAAATAAGCAAGCTTGTCAAAAAAGCTGATGGTCTTTTCATCTGGATTGTTACAGCTCTGAAATATATAAACAAGGGCATGGACCAGGAAGAAAGGCTGAGTGTTATTCTTGAGATTGAACAAACTCAAGATAGAAGTAGTGGTCCATATCAACAACTTTATGAGTTGTATAACATGGTTCTGAAAGGAGCTTTTTCTGAGGAGGACAACTGCAAATATTTCAGGGCAGTGATGAGTCTTCTGTTGGCTGCTGTGGATCCTATGTCTCCAAAGACATTGAAACAGCTGTTAAATGTTAAAGATATAAAACCTGGTGTGGTTGAGAATGTTTTGCTAAATCTTAAGGCAGTAGTGTATGATCATGATGGAAATCTTTACTATCACTTGTCTTTCCAAGATTTCCTGCTTTCATACCATGAAGCAGGAGAGTGGTTCATCAATCAAACAGATGCTCATATGATGTTGTCAGAAATATGTATGAAAGTCTTGACAAAAGAGCTGAAGTTCAATATATGCAATTTGGAGACATCATATCTGAGAAATACTGAGGTTGTTAACCCTCCAATTAGTGAGAGAGTTGAAAATTGCATTCAACTTTCTCTACAGTACAGCTGCAGGTTCTGGAGCAAGCATATAGTAGAAGCAAAGGAGCAATCTAAAATAGAGAATTTTAAAAAAAGTGTGAAAAGTTTTCTGACACAGAAGTGGGTGATATATTGGGTTGAGTGTCTGAGTTTAATGAGAAGATTATATGAGTGTAATGATTGCATCAAGTATATTAGGGTATGGGCAAAGGAATGTGGAGTAAGTATTTTGTGATTTATACAATGAAAAAAGACTAAATATATTGATTAGGAGAATGACCTTGATAAACTTCTGATTGAAGTTCAAGGCCTGGTAGATAGGTATTATGAAGCAATCGATGAAAGCTCTGCACACTTATACATCTCAGCCCTACCCATGGTTTTTGGAGAAGTAGACTTTCTAAAGGGACTTCAAAAACATATGAAAAATACTGTCAAAATAAAAGTAGAGACAGGAAAATGGTCAAGAGAAATAAAAAGATTGTATTGCCAGGAAAAAATAGAGTCTGTTGCATACTCCCCTGATAGCAGACACATAGTGTCTGGATCTGATGGCAACACAGTCAGAATATGGGACTCTGAGACTGGACAGCTAGTGGGCCAGCCTTTGCAGGGCCATATTGGTTGTGTTAGGTCTGTGGCATACTCTCCTGATGGCAGATACATAGTTTCTGGATCTAATGACATGGAAGTCAGAATCTGGGACTCTCAGACTGGACAGGCAGTGGGCCAGCCTTTGTGGGGCCACACTCACTGTGTTGTGTCAGTAGCATACTCTCCTGATGGCAGTCACATAGTGTCTGGAGCATGTGACAAGACAGTCAGAATATGGGACTCTCAGACTGGACAGCCAGTGGGGCAGCCTCTGTGGGGCCACACTGACCATGTTCGTTCAGTGGCATACTCCCCTGATGGCAGACACATAGTGTCTGGATCTGATGACAACACAGTCAGAATATGGGACTCTCAGACTGGACAGCCAGTGGGCCAGCCTCTGCAGGGCCACACTCACTCTGTTCAGTCAGTGGCATACTCCCCTGATGGCAGACACATATTATCTGGATCTTTAGACAAGACAGTCAGAATATGGGACTCCCAGACTGGACAGCCAGTGGGTCAGCCTCTACAGGGCCATACTGACTGGGTTAACTCAGTGGCATACTCCTCTGATGGCAGACACATAGTGTCTGGATCAAATGATGACAAAATCAGAATATGGGACTCTCAGACTGGACAGCCAGTGGGTGAGCCTCTGCATGGCCACAACACCCACTATGTTAAGTCAGTGGCATACTCCCCTGATGGCAGACACATAGTCTCTGGATCTTGGGACAAGACAGTCAGAATATGGGACTCTCAGACTGGACAGCCAGTGGGCCAGCCTCTGCAGGGCCACACTGGCTGTGTTCTGTCAGTGGCATACTCTCCTGATGGCAGACACATAGTGTCTGGATCTTATGACAAGACAGTCAGAATATGGGACTCTCAGACTGGACAGCCAGTGGGCCAGCCTCTGCAGGCCACTCACTGGGTTCAGTCAGTGGCATACTCTCCTGATGGCAGACACATAGTATCTGGATCCAAAGATATAGCGCCTAAATCAGAAGATGAATGGTTTGGACCAAAATACAAGACACTCGGCATATGGGACTCACAGACTGGACAGCTAGTGGGTCAGCCTCTGCAGGGCCACACTAACTGGGTTGACTCAGTGGCATACTCCCCTGATGGCAGATACATAGTGTCTGGATCTCAAGACAAGACAGTCAGAATATGGGACTCTCAGACTGGACAGCCAGTGGGCCAGCCTCTGCAGCACACTCACTATGTTTTTTCAGTGGCATACTCCCCTAATGGCAGACACATAGTGTTCGGATCTGAAGATGGGACTCTCAGAATATGGGACTCTCAGACTAGACAGCTAGTGGGCCAGCCCCTGCAGGGCCACACTGGCTGGGTTCAGTCAGTGGCATACTCCCCTGATGGCAAACACATAGTGTCTGGATCTTTAGACCGTACAGTCAGAATATGGGACTCTCATACTGGACAGCCAGTTGGCCAGCCTCTTCAGGGCCACACTGGTCAAGTTTGGTCAGTGGCATACTCCCCTGATGGCAGACACATAGTGTCTGGAGCTTGGGATGATACAGTCAGACTATGGGACTCTCAGACTGGACAGCCAGTTGGCCAGCCTCTTCAGGGCCACACTGGCAATATTTTTTCAGTGGCATACTCTCCTGATGGCAGACATATAGCCTCTGGATCAAGAGACAAGACAGTCAGAATATGGGACTCTCAGACTGAACAGTCCTCTTTGCTGCAAAACAAATCCTCATATGTACATTCCCCTTCAAATCACCCATGCAGTCTGGACTCTCAGGGTTGGTTATGTTGTCTTCAACACCCCTCAGAGCTAATATTCTGGATACCATTTCAGCTCAAAAACAGTTTCTTAGATTACAGACAAATTTTAACAATTCCTCCCAATGCTGAAGGTGCTGCAATTGTTGTAGATTGGAGTGATTTTGTTTGTGGGCCCAGCTGGACTCAGGCTTGGGATGATAACCCATCCAATGATTGATTTCTTTTCTGTCCCAACTGTCAAACTTTGTCCTTCACTCACCTTTGAGAAAGTTTCTTTTTTTCTTTTATTTTCCTCTTCAATTGTCTATTTTTCCCTTTCTTTCTTATTCTTTCTTCTCTGTCCCTTTCTTCTGATGTCTGTGGAAATGAACATACTCAAGTTTGCTGAGTATATGAATTATGTATCATGATTGACTATATCTTAGGAGATAAGAATTTCAAAGCTGATTACATTGACATTCAGAGTACATACCACTTGGGTAGAGTATTGTACTTCAGCTTCCCCTCTTCATGTATGAGCTTCTTAACACTGTTTTTACCATTCCTATACTTGTTACATCTTTTGAGTTGTGAATAAATTTTTCATTTTCAACCTAAGAGTGAGAATATAAACAATTGACTGGCATCTTTTCAGAAATTTTCACTTACTGAATGAGGTGTGAAACCTAAATTTTTGGAGCAACAGTATATGGCCATCCCCCGAATAATTCAGAACCACCCAGTGACTGAATCTTTTAACATAATCGCTTAATATTCAACATCTACTACCTAGTTTCTGCTACATACCACCCAGGTTTTATCACACTATATAACCCTAAAACCCTCCTTCAAAACACTCAACCCTAATTTTCCATTGCCCACATGCCCAACACCTCTGTACTCAACAAGGTTGAATAACTCTGTACGTCCTCTTCTCCTCACTGCATTCTTTCGTCTTATCCTCTCCCATTTGTGCTTACATGTCATTCAAGATCCCCAGCAGCTGGTCTTGAATGAAATCAAAAAAGACTAGATCAACGAAGGTCGAATTGGCTAAGACAAGGTTGGTGCTGTCGCCTGCGATAGAAGTAGTGGATTGCGAAATCGGAGTCCCACCAATTGTGAATGGATCGTCCGAATTTTGAAGATATGAAATCCGTTATATTGAACGATTTCAAAGGTTTATGAAGCGTGTCGTCTCCGATTCCAGGACACGAGTCTGTAGTGACATAGCCCAAAGCGAGGTCCTCATCCTCATCACTAACATCTGTAGTATCGTGTCTATGAAGTTGAGAAGCTATCTAATCCATACCACCCTCACAATCCTTCTCTTCTCTAACTCACTTCCTAGTCCTCCTAGTCCTCCATCCATTTTACTAACCTTCCTAGCTTCTTCCAGCTGCATCCAGCGTGCCTCTCACGGCCAACGCAATGCCCCAATTCGACTCCAGCGATATGATTAAACGCGTCAGCGAAAGGAGAAGCCGTCAATTGATCGTTCTTCATGAACGGTTCAGCGTAAATGTCGAATCGCAAAGAATCCGATTTTGTTAGCATGGAAAAAGGAGGAACGGTGATGTTCGTTCCCTCTATCTTCACAAAGTTGGAGGAGTTTGATGATGATGAAGATGAAGGAGAGAAGTTGGCATGTGAAACAGTAAGGGGGAAAGAAAGGAAGGACTTGGGCGCCCATGAGGACGAGAAGACTTGTTTGTTTGAGCTTGGGTAGGCGACTTGGTTAACGGTGTAGTCTTCGGGTGCAACACCAAATTGGAAAGAAAGTTTGAAACGCACGGAGAGGGCGTCGAGGCCTTGGATTATTTGAAGTCTGAGGGGAGTGTCGAAAGGTGCAAGTGGGGAAAAAGAGTGATTGTGTCTGTGTGTCCGTGACCATGTCCTTGTTCATGGTTATGAGAGTCGTCGTGTCCGCTATGGGAATCAGAACAAGTGGTGAGAGGAAGAGGTAGAGTTGGAGTCAGATGTTCCGTCATGGAATTGATAAGTGAGTCGGTTGGTGTCGAGGTATCGACGGGAGAAGGAGATAGGATCCGAGGAAGAGGCGTTGGCAGATATCCAACCTAAATCAGTATATTCCATGCAAGGTAAGATGATATGCGTATCATTAGTGTCATTGAACCAATACTTATGTGTAATGTTAAAGAAAAAGTGAGAAGCTAATAGACACGTACCGACAATTTCCATATAACTCCCGCTTTCCAGACTTATCGACCTATTATCCAATTGAACGAAATCACGGATGTGTGGATGACCACCGAAGATGAAAATGGACGTTTCGGGGTAAAGAGTATGGATAGCGCTGAATACGAGAGGCCAGTCGTCTTGTTGGACAGGCATATGGCTTATGAAAAGGAAAAGGTCAGGTTCTTCGTCAATTGCAGAAGTGAACTGTAAAACAAGCACCAAAAGTGATGGAACCATGCGCGTCAACCAGGAGGAAAACCGTCTAAGAGTCCAGTTCCGTTGTGTAAGCCACCGGGATTGACTGGAAGGAGGTCGATGTCCTTTTGAAGAGCGATTTCCTTCATGTAGGAGACAGAGGAGGCGAAATCACTGCTGTAGCGCTGTAGTTGGTATCGGTCCGTCTCCCATTCAAGTTGGTGAGTCAATTTGGAGAGGACGCGTCGGAGGAGTCCACTGAGGAGTCTCTGGCGTGATTACATAAAGTATGTGACGTCGGAAAACTATTTACGGGGTAACGCGTAGCCGTGACGTTCTGTGTGGAAACAAGAAATGAACGTCGTTATATGTCATTTTCTGAGTGAGTCTCTACAGTGCCTCTGGTCTGGGGGTAAGTACAAGTACATCGTGGTCGATGGCGCGCGCGGCGCAACCACTCCTTGCACTTCTATCCAAAATCGGACAATTCGGCCCAATCATCACTCTTCTCCGAGTCCCGATAGTGTGAAGAAAACTGAGTCACCGCACTCGCTTTTTGTGACAAATCATACTAGTCTCGACATTCTTGCTTTCCTAACAGTCTATCTTGGCCGTCAGGGCTCTCGACCGTTGAAGCTGACATCGTTGTCATCACCAGAAAACCTTCAAACAGGTAAACAATCAATAGTCTCTGGTACGGTGTTCCACCATCACTTTACACGCCCCCACCACTTTACACACTTGAACACAACTTGCTCATAACTTGAGATATCATCTAATCCTCGTATTTCAGATATTATAAGATATAGTAGAAACTGTAGTTTTTTTTCAGATTTTTAAAACATGCTGACCTCGACTTACATTGAAGTTAATGTCGAATTTTGTGATTCATCAGTGGACTAACAGATTTATAGAGGTGTATAGACATGTATAGAAGTGTATAGGAAGCATAGAGCTATTTCCTCTATACACATTGAGGCTGTATAGAAAAGGGGGGGTATGCATTGTCACTATACCAATGTATAGTTGTATAGCAATCATTTCTATACATCTATACATACATACCCAGGTATCTCATTGCTTTTCCATACTACATATACTAATCAATGCACACATTTTCATCTACAATGACAATAGAATATATTTATATGTAAAGTGTACATACTACAAAAGTACACCTAAGTAACTAAAGAGGTCTTGAGATGGTGGAGAGCATGGGTTTATAGTGGAAAGTCTATAGAGATCAATTGTAAGTATATATAACAGCGAGAAAAAATATTAATAAAAAAGCACAAACGCACCTTGTCGTTGAAATGGTGGAGGGAATGCGTGTTAGTGGAAAGTCTATAGAAATCAAATGTAAGTATATAGCGGTGATAGAAAAAAATAAAAGGTGCAAACACACCTTGCCGTTGAGATGGTGGAGAATCTGGAGATGTAGCCTGTCAGTAGAAGCAAGTCTGATACCAAAATACAAACCCGAAGCCCAAAAAGGCAGCATTGTGTCATGTTGAAAGTGCCTGCATGCGGTTCAACTTGTTTTTAAAAAGGATGGTTGACTCGGAAAGGACACGAACCTGAAGCTGTCTGCAGGCACGGGGCATGATACTAATAAATCCTGACAAACCACCTCGAGTTACATATTGAGTCGAACAGCATCAAAGCTTCGAGAACTAAAGGGCTAAGCAAAGAAAAAGGTGAAGAAAGAGAGCGCTCAAGACATACACTCTCACCTTTGCAGAGCATTCGATCATATCTCAACAAACCAACCAAAAACACCAACACTGTGACGTTTTCAAAATGATGTTCAGACCACTGAAGCTTCAAGTTATGAGTGAGTTTGCCGGCCTTGAAGGTGGTTTCTGCGATACTAGTGGTCTTTACACCACTAAGTATGAAGGATGTCGGTTGGGAGGCGTGTAATTGGGTGCCGCCATACAATTGGTGGTGTCGAAGTGGTAGACAGCTGAGTTGTAGTGGTCGGAACAAGTCAAGAGACGACGTGAGATACAGAAGTTTGATCAACAAAGATTTCAAGCTCCGCTCAAATTGATCAGGTGACCGCGTCCGTAGGATCCATGGACCTCGAGCGATGGGAGAGGCCAAGTCCTCTATGGGCTCTATAGGCCCTATACAAGCTATACCCAAAAGAGTCTCTATACTCTCTCAAAATATTTGAGGCATGTATAGACAGTATAGAAATTTTTTTCATCTATACTTCCTATACTTCTATACCTGCTAGAAATCAAAGAAGTAGGCCATTGCTGCGCGTGGCAGGTACGAGGCCGTAAGCTGTAAGATAAGATGCGTGATATGCCTAATGGAACTAACCCCGATCAACTAAGCGACAGGGATTGAGTAAGGACGAGTCCTTCCTCCGGTCGGCCTCGTAACTTGTTATTTTACTGATGTTTTGGAAGTTCAGCAACTTTTAAATCAAACACTGTACCACATCTAGCTTAGACCTTGGCCCACGATATTTTTTATCTCAATGGTGTACTTATTCCATACATCTAGTACCAAAAATCTAGCGATTTGACCCACAAATGGTGGATGGAGAAGTCAAAGAAAATTCAGAGAGGAAAGTGTGACAGGGTTGGCAGACGCGCTGCTGTACATTTGTGTGTTCGACAGTGTGTGAACATCCTTGTCACACGCGGGTCACACTGTGTAAAGTGCTGTTTTCCATGATTTTGGACTCATTGCAGCTAACTTCAAATCATTAGACCTCTTTTTGATTTTCTCGCTTCATGATTTTTGTTTACTTGTGGAGCGGGACCAAATAAATCAAATATATAAATTCCGTTGGTGTCATTTCTTATCCTTCCTTTGGCTTGTTGGGAGAGATCGTCGTATACAGCCTTGCATTTGTGGTAGGCCGTCGCAGTAAATACACATTCTTTGACAGAGGGATGAGGGTCAATTACCGTGTACCATGAAGACACGTCGACAGCTGAATGACAACATCGGGGTTACGATATATTTGGTCCCGCTCCAAAAGTAAACAAAAATCATGAAGCGAAAAAATCAAAAAGAGGTCTAACGATATGAAAATAGCTGTGAAAGAAATGATACAGAAGGAGTACTTCATGTTGTTTTCTGTATCCAAAAATTGGTGATCTTACTTTTAAGACAGTCAAAAGTATGCTGAGCAACTTGGAATTAGATATTTTTATCGAGGGGAAGTTATATTCACAGATTTCAATCTTGTGTGTAAAGTGGTGGTGGAATACTGTTAGCTGAATAGTGTACCGAGCAGGTAAATAGGCAACGAGACGTTTCTTTTGTGTATTTTTATATTCCGTCCGTTCTCATCAAACAAAAAGAATGAAAAACTCCATGATAGTGTTTATTCAATCCTTGGTTCGAGCCTCGAAGTCGTCCGGCCCAGCTTTTGTGATGGGACTAGTGAAACTTGAGCTTGATCATCAAGCTAGGCTTCTGAATCGGATTCGCACCAAATTTTCAGACTCTAATCCTGCACAGTTGGAGCATGCACGCAGATCCTTCGTCACGGTTCCCCACGTAACACGAAAGATTTTTGGCTGAAATAAGCTTCAGCCTTCCTTCACTGATCAACTACGAGTTTCCGAACCCGAAAATAGCCCAGTTTCATTTCTAGACAGTCTAGTAGATCTCTTGTTACATTGGTTTAAGTACTTCTATAAGTACATCATATGTATCCACCTCTCAACCACTGTATACTTTATCTCCAAACCGAGGAGTCACGGTGCAATCCAATGATTTCGGTGAACTTTAAGTTGCGCCATGCATGCATGCAAGTAAGTACAAATACATCCATGACAGCACAGAAGAGTCGTTGTTCTCACTCACCAGAAACTTATATCGGTAAAGTAGTTCTCCACGTTCACGTTAGGCAACTTGGATATCTTCGTAGTCGCAAGAACGGTCGCGATGGTGAACCATATTGTGTCGTCTGCCATCCATCGACCTACACAGATTCTTTAAGGGTTTGGAAGACAAGTTAGTAATGAAGTGAAGTGAGAACAAACAACTCTGAGTGGATACTCACCGACGACCGAACCCATATGCCAAGATTGAGTTAATAGATTCGAATTTTCCGTCTTTCTGAGGTAGATGTCTTTCTGGCATGAATGCATCGGGATCCTTGAATGTAGTTGGACTATGTGTCATGGCCCTATATCCCATTTTGATAATAGTTGCTTCAGTAAGTAAAAGGAATATATACGAGAATAAGTACCCACCAGATGTTGGCAAAGATGATAGTTCCTAACCAGAGCGATAGGCAGAATGAGTATAACGAATGGAAAACATAACTCAGCGCCTAGTTTCCGGCTCTCGACGTACCTTTTGGTATATAATACCCTTTATAGATGAGATCAGCCGTCGTCGCGTGGGGTAGACCTGCAAAATAAGCCCTCAAAGTCAGCGAAAATCCACTAGTATGACCCGTTCAGCTTAGAGTATCCAACTAAAAAAACCTACCCATCGGAATAGCAGGATGCCATCGCATAACCTCTCGATACACCGCCTCGATGTAAGGCAACGATTTGCGATCGTCAAAAGTGGGTAGTTTACCAGCGCCGATGACGGTATCCAATTCTTTCTGGGCTTTGGCTTGGACATCTGGATAGAGGCTCATTGCGAGGAAGAATGTAGCGATAGCTGACATTGTCTTTTTTTATCATTGACAGTGAGTGAGAAATGAAGGAAACGAAGATGATAGAGGGCTTCGGGTACTTACTGTGTCTGCAGCAGCTGTAAGGAAGGGAGAAAAATCAATATGAAACACTTTGGTTGAAAAAACGTTGAATTCTCCAACCTGCGATCGCTGTTCCGCCCATGGTTTTTATTGCGTCCAAGGTCTCAGAGTCATCCGGTGAAGCTTTGGATATCAAATTTGGTATTAACGATGAGTGGGGATCATAGTTTGGATCAGAGCCCTTCTATAAAATTCCATGTAAATCATTAATAGATGAATGCTTTATTTGATGGAGGGCCCAGGAGAGAAAAACTCACCAAAGCAGTCATCATCATGCCCCACGGACTCTCGAAAGTGTTCTCCGCTACCTCTCGCTGAACCTTGGCATTAGACGATTCAGGCCTCAATGAGGGGAAAAGGTAATGCAACGGAGAGAATTTAAACGCGTCCAATCCCGGCATCATGATGGTTTCAAGGCCATGAATCGCTTCTCGGGCGGTTTTGGCAGCAGGATCTTGGTTGGTAGATATGTCTACGCCGTAGAGTGCCTTGAACATGAGTTTTTGGGAGACGCTGTGAATAATTAAGAATTTCAGTGATCTTTATTCGGGAAAATGAACTTTCAAACTTGAACTGACGTAGCAACTTGATCTAATAAAGGAAGTTTCGAGGTAGCCAGCTCCGATGCGAATTCCCTGATACATTGGATCTCTGCAGGATGGAATTGAGGAGTAGCATCCGCACGAAAGTTTTGATTAAACAATTTGCGTCCGCTTCTCCATTTGGGAGAATAAGGTGCTAGAGCTGTTTGGATCAAGAGTGAGTGCGGTTTACAGAAAAGCGATCACCTGAATATACGTACCGAAAAGCCTTGACCATCCGATTCTACAAATAGGAGGTTAATCGCTTCCGAGGAGACATGGGTCGGCAAAACTTACTTCACATCCAAAGACGAAAGGGACCTATCAGATGTGAATTGTGCGTCCTTTTCCAAAAGGTCTTTCGCAGCTTCGTAAGAGTTAATGATGAGATAGTGTCTCCCAAACCTAGTATAGTGAAGTAGGTCGGCTGTACGATAAAGATAAATCCGCTTGAGGAGTTTCGATGAAGATTATTTTGAATGAAACACATACTTCCATATCTCTTTCCCCACTCGATGTAAGTAAACCATGGTTTCTTGAGGGGTACATCGATTAAGCCAACATATGGATAACCTCGGGGACCAGGAGGATGAGGGAGCTTTCTCGAACCGACTCGATTGTACGCATCGAGGAGGTACGTGCATATTGCGCAAGTTAAGAGCACAACGATTGTTGAGGAAGAGAACGCTTTTGATAGCAGTGCGAGTACCATGGTTGATCAGATTAGCTCCCAAGCAACAGATAATCCATATATACTTTAGGAGCAAGGGTCTTCTTTATTGATACCCACCGCAATATGAAAATGAATGGGAATTTCAGTAATTTCTTCTCGAACAGAATGCTTGCGGTGACTTGACGGCCGCCACAAGAACTCTATTCCAAATGCCCCGTTCATATGCCCAGGCCAAGCGCTGTCAATCTTACCGATATCTGAAGGTGACGCTCTCAGTGAGCGGAGAACACCGACAGAAGGACTTCGAGGAAGGACTGTTCGTTGATTCCGTTTGCATTTTGTCCCACGGTATTGTCGGAGATTGGAAACTCGTTGACGGTCTGACGGCGGCACTGGGTGTTCGAAAAAGAAAAACAAACGACTCCAATCTCACTAAAGGGAATGAGCCGCTGTAGAGATCATTGTCGGAGTCCGGGATGCCACGCAAGGTTACATAGTCAGCCTCCCTGATAACCACTTACATAGGCCTTACTAGGTATTGAGGTTTCCTTTCCCTCAGCTCTCTTCAAAGTGCACAAGCCGCGGCTGATTTTTTCTCGCGGCGTGAAAAATGTTTTCGACGGCAATCGATTCCCAAGCCCAAGTCATTTTCCGCAAGCTCGAGTGCCTTCATTCCTGCCTCTTTTCCTTCGGTTCTTGATGTAGATGCTATCTTTGCGCTATTTGGAATCAACCTCAAAGTTGGATGTTTCTGGTTGTTGAGCAAAAGGCTAGTGAAGTGAGTGAGATATGATTCTCAGAAGATTGGGTCGATTGCTTGGAAGATTCAGGTGTATGGGAAAAATTTCATCGTGCCTTTATGTATACCTGTAATAATACACCACCAATAAAACGACCAATAGTATGTACACCGAGACCTAATGAAGAGAAATAGGCCACTGCCATACGAGCTAAAGTTGGCCTCGTAACTTCATCAGTAAGTACAACAAGAATTTCTACACGTAACGTCTCAAATGACACTCCATGCATTGTCAATTGGGACAATTGCACCATTCACGCCCTTGGCTGCGTCTGACACCAGGAAGAACATCAAATTTGCTGGATACGAGGCGTCGAGGGTATGTGCCAAGTCAGGTACGTGAATATCTATTATAGGCCTGTTCAAGTCGCATTAATCTCAATTGACAGCACGAGAACCGATGAACAACTCACTGGATCTTTGAGCCTCCAAACTTGTCCCATTGAGATGGGTCGCTACCACTGTTGGGCATTATATTCGTGACCACGGCTGCGGAAAAAGTTTTTTAAAAATTACGCTCTAGCAGCTGATACGTTAGAAAGAAATCGTCTGATTCCTTACCTCCTGGACAGATGGCATTGCAACGAATGCCTTCGTCTTTGTAAATCCAGGCAGTATTTTTCGTCGCTCCGACCTTCAATGCGCGTGACCAACATATATATCAGAGCTTGGAGTCTAAGTAAATCCAGAAGAAAAATCATGACGCACGATTCCATGTTTTGCAGCGGTATACGCTACACCACCGGCTGCACCACTAATACCAGCCTTACTCGAAACATTGATAATACACCCCGATTTCTGTTCCTTCATAACGTTAACCACTTCTCTCATCAGTCGAACAGGGGCAGTCAGATTGACGGCGATAATCTTGTCCCACTCTTCGTCCGGCAAGCTGTCAACGCCTTTCAGCCTATCTATGATGCCAGCGATATTGAGTAAAGCATCGATGCGCGATCC
>ML179135.1:136384-210741 GCA_004369135.1 Dendrothele bispora CBS 962.96 | reverse complement strand
ATCAGAAGCGAAAGGAAGGAGGACTAAAGATGGAGACAGACTCGGAGTCAGTACCTAGGATACAATCGAAACTCTAATACTACTTAGCACAGAGGGCATAGAGTAGCGAGTTTCCTTGCATTGGGCTTTTTTTTCAAGGTTAAAGTAAAAAATCCTATTACCTTACAGTAGAGAGAGGGGACTTACAATAATCAGTAAATCAGTACTTATTTCCTATATATACAACAAAGAATATCCTAAATATTTCCAGTGCCTCCTAAAGAAATCAGACATGCTTATAGCCCACTAGGGACTACCCCAGGACTACCCTGAGGCATAGTTAAAAAACCTAGGGCTATCCAAAGGGTGCCACTGTGCCAGGGATTTTTGGACCTAAGGAGGGGGTGCCATGGCACCCTTTGAGGGTCATGGTTCCACAAGGGTGCCAAGGTTGGCTCAGGTGCTTAAAGGTTGATCTTGCAATGATCCCTGGCCTAAAAAACTTTTTCCTAATGCAATGTCTGGGTGTTACAATCAAAGCTGTACTTTAAGGATTCAACACTGAGGTCATGGGTTTTAACTTTGTCACGAAGACAAAGGCTCTAGGTTTCAAAGTTTGACTTAACCTGTGTTACAGAAACAAAGGTCTAAAGTTCCATGGGTTCAACAGTGAGCCTTTACTAGTAATAAAGGTTTGAGAAGTCTTAGAAGAGAAGAGTCAAAGAGTCCTCAAAGTAAAGCTTCAAGGTATGAATTGGGAAGGTCAAGCTAAGGAATTACTAGCTCAACCAAAAGCTATCTTAAATAGAAGGAGTCCTCATGTGCTAAGTAGTATATTCTGTCCATGAGGAATATGAAAGGGAAATGACAAGAAGTAATAGAACATCCATATTTAAAAGTAAGGTTCAAGTGAACATGAAAGAAAGATGAATAAAGCAATGAATGTGAAGAGAAACAACAAAGACATGCAGTCTATGCAAGTCAAAGATGAGGATCCTTGTTGTACAATCATAAAAGTGAAAAGAAGCAAAAAGGATGAAAAGAAGTGAACAGAAAGGATATTGTAATAATCAGGGGGTCTTGGTAAACATGAGAGAGAAGGTATTTTCATGTGTGATTGTGATTTATCAGAAGAAAGCATGATAAAGGGGGAAAATGGGTATGTGAGGAACAAAGAGGGAATAACTGTAACACTGGGAATGTACAGAAATGGAAGAAATATCTAGAAATGAGTTAGAAAGAAGTGACTTCCCACCAGGAGTCAGCACTCATATCTGCACCTTCTTCCAGTAAAAATTTAACAATGGCTTTATTCTCACTTTGTAAAGCAGTCTGAAGTGCATTTCCAAAATTTCCACCATGAGCATTCACATCTGCACCTTTTTCCACCAAGAGTCTCACAATGGCTTCATTTCCATAAAGTGAAGCAGCCTGAAGTGCATTTCCATATTCTCCACCTTGAGCATTCACATCTGCTCCTTTTTCCACCAAAAATTTCACAATGGCTTTATTCCCATTTTTTGAGGCAGCTTGAAGTGCATCTCCATATCTCCCACCTTGAGCATTCACATCTGCTCCTTTCTTCACTAGGATTTTCACAATGACTTCATTACCACTTTGTGAAGCAGCCTGAAGTGCATTTCCATAGAAGCCACCTTGAGCATTCACATCTGCTCCTTTTTCTACCAAAAGTTTCACAAGTACTTCATTCCCATTTTCTGAAGCAGCCTGAAGTGCATTTCCATATCTTCCACCTTGAGCATTCACAGCTGCACCTTCTTCCACCAAAAATTTCACTATGGTTTCATTCCCATAAATGGAAGCAGCTTGGAGTGCATTTCCATACTCTCCACCTTGAGCATTCACATCTGCACCTTGTGTCACCAAAAGCTTCACAATGACTTCATTCCCATTTTGTGAAGCAGCCTGAAGTGCATTTCCATAGAAACCACCTTGAGCATTCACATTTGCCCCTTTTTCCATCAAGAGTTTCAGCAAGGCTTCATTCCCATTGTGTGAAGCAGCCTGGAGTGCATTTCCATATTTTCCACCTGGAGCATTTGCATGTGCACCTTTGTCCAACAAAAATTTCACAATGACTTCATTACCATCTTCCAAAGCAGCCTGAAGTGCATTCCCATATTTTCCACCTTGAGCATTCACATCTGCTCCATTTCTTACCAAAAGATTCACAATGGCTTCATTCCCATGAAATGAAGCAGCCTGAAGTGCATTACCATATATACCTCCTTGAGCATTCACATCAGCACCTTTTTCCACCAAAAGGCACACAATAGCTTCATTACCATGAATTGAGGCAGCCTGAAGTGCATTTCCATATTCTCCACCTTGAGCATTCACATCTACACCTATTTCCACCAAAAGTTTCACAACATTTTCCTTCCTATATTGTATAGCAGTCTGAAGTGCACTTCCATATGAACTGCCCTGAGCATTCACATCCGCTCCTTTTTCCACCAAAAGTCTCACAATGGCTTCATTTCCACTTTGTGAAGCAGCCTGAAGTGCATTTCCATATTCTCCACCTTGAGCATTCACATCTGCACCTGATTTGATCAAAAGTTTGACAATGGCTTCATTCCCATAAAGTGAAGCAGCCTGAAGTGCATATCCATATTCTCCACCTTTAGCATTCACATCTGCTCCTTTTTCCACCAAAAATTTCACAATTGCTTCATTCTCTTGAACTGAAGCAGTGTGAATTGCATTTCCATAGAAACTATCTTGAGCATTAACATCTGCACCTTTTTCCACCAAAAGTTTCACAATGGCTTCATTCCTATAAAGTGAAGCAGCCTGTAGTGCATTTCTATATTCTCCACCTTGAGCGTTCACATCTGCACCATTGTCTACTAAAAGTTTTACAATGTCTTCATTCCCATTTCTTGAAGCAGTGTGAAGTGCACTTCCATAGAAACCACTTTGAGCATTCACATCAGCACCTTTTTCCACCAAAATTTTCACAATTGCCTCACTCCCATTCTGCAAAGCAGCCTGAAGTGCATTTCCATATTTTCCACCTTGAGCATTCACATTTGCACCTTTTTCTACCAAAATTTTCACAATGGCTTCATTCCCATGAAATGAAGCAGCCTGAAGTGTGTTTCCATATTCTCCACCTTGCACATTCACATTTGCACCTTTTGCCACCAAGAGCTTCATGACGGCTTCATTCCCATGAATCACAGCAGCCTGAAGTGCATTTCCATATTCTCCACTGTGAGCATTCACATTTGCACCTTTTTCCAACAAAATTTTCACAATGGTTTCATTCCCATTTTGTGAAGCAGCCTGAAGTGCACTTCCATAGAAACCACCTTGAGCATTCACATTTGCACCTTTTCCCACCAAACATCTCACAATGGCTTCATTCCCACAAATTGAAGCAGCCTGAAGAGCATTTCCAAATCTCCCACCTTGAGCATTCACATCTGCACCTCTCTTCACCAAAAGTTTCACAATGGCTTCTTTCCCATGAACTGAAGCAGCTTGAAGTGCATTTTGATGTCTCCCACCTTGAGCATTCACATCTGCACCCTTTTCCACCAAAATTGTTGCATTGACTTCATTCCCATTCTGTGAAGCAGCTTGAAGTGCATTTCCATATATACCACCTTGAGCATTCACATCTGCATCTTTTTCCACCAAAAGTTTTACAATGGCTTCATTCCCATTTTTTGAAGCAGCCTGAAGTGCATTTCCATATTCCCCACCTTGAGCATTCACATTTGCACCTTTTTCAACCAAAAGTTCCACAATGGCTTCTTTCCCATGAATTGAAGCAGCCTGTAGTGCATTTCCATAAAAAACCCCTTGAGCATTTACATCTGCACTTCTTTCCACTAACAGTCTCACAATGGCTTCATTTCCATTTTGTGAAGCAGCCTGAAGTGCATTTTCATATCTTCCACCTTGAGCATTCACATCTGCACCTTTTTCAACAAAAAGTTCCACAATGGTTTCATTCCCATTTTCTGAAGCAGCCTGAAGTGCATTTCCATATTCTCCACCTTGAGCACTCACATCTGCACCCTTTTCCACCAAAAACTTCACAATAGCTTCATTCCCTTGAATTGAAGCAGCCTGAATTGCATTTCCATATGTACCACCTTGAACATTTACATCTGCTCCTTTTTCCACTAAAACCTTTATAATTTTATCACATCCATTGAATATTTGATGGTTTTCCTTTGTTGCTATAATACATGAATAGTACAATGGTTCTTGAGTGGCTTCCAATCTCAGATTCTGGTCCGAGCCACTCCATGGCTTGTCAGGGTTGTGGATACACAACCAGTTTAAAAATGGTTTCTTTTCTCTGTCAAACAATTTCAAAATCTTTTCCATATCTAGCTCCCTTAACAGACCTGCATGCCATGGCCAGTATTTTGCTGCATATTTTGCCAATGGATATTTAGAGAGATCAGCTGCTATGAGTGCCTTTTCTCCCCAATATAGTAGATAAGTAATACAACATTTGTAAATGAATTCATGAGCCAGTTCATTGTTGACATAAAAGAAAGAATCAATCATAACCTGTTCAAGAAGATACTCTTTCACAGATGGATGAGCCAATTGCAACTGTCTTTCCGTTCTGCCAGAGTACCAATAATCATCATAAATCTCCACTACTGTTATCAATGTTGACCCAATAACTTTCACAATGTTATTATTCATTTCAGGTGTATATTTCTCACTAGAAAACTCATCACCATTCATATCAAAGGCTAGGATTTCCATGGCCATATTAATGGTTACTGGTTCAAAAGAGAATAGTATCCACTTCAGCATGCATCTGGCTTCATCTCGGTGGTATTTATTAATGCAGTTCAATGCTTCCCCATATATGTCTGCCAAACTTTTTGGGAGGTCCTTTAGTGCATCTTTCATGGCTGGTATGGTCATAATGTCTTTCAAAACAGTAAGCTGGCAATCAACCCAACGTATCCTTCACAAATCACACATATCAGTATTTGATTTATAAGTAAAAAAAACAAATCACTTACTGGCCATCAGCTCCGTTTACCAAGCTATCCTTGATCTCATTCTCCATGCTCTTGAACTGAGTGAGATGATCACTGACACTTTTTTCTATATGCTTGATGATGTCATCCATCTTTCTTTCTTTGTCTAATGACAACTCCAATCTTTTAGTTAAGGATGATCCAGAAAGAATCCTTGGGACTTCATCCCGAGATGTCACCAATACATATACTGTTCCACTTTCAAGCAACATTTTAGTAAAGCTGAAGATCTTGATTTGCTCCTCACATTCATCCATTGCATCCAAAAGGATATAAGTGATCCTTGGAGAAGCAATAACCAGTTCTAAGACTGCAGCCCCTATAGCATCTGCGGACACCTTTGTATTTCCATTATCATGATTCTGGTATAGTGTTTTCAGAATGGATTGGTCATTGAACTTGCCAGCATTTCTTCCAATGTTGAAAAGAAGAGCTGTAATAAATCCCTTGTAGGTGACCTTTGATTTGCTTTTGTCAAGTGTATCAAAATAGTAGTAGAACACTTGTTCAGAATCTTGCAAATACTTAATGGCATTAGTGCTAAACAATCAGATAAGCTTTTCTTTGATTTATGTTCTACAGGTGCCAGTTAACTCCTACCATAAGAATGTCTTGCCTGAGCCAGCTGAGCAATTTTTTGAGATTTAGAATAATTGATTAATATCTGTCAATTGAATACCTACCTTTGCCTTGCAACCAAAAAAGATGACCATCATTCTTCCAGTTGATAAATCTTTGGTCATTAATCAACCAGGATCCAGTACCTGGCGTCATTTTATCCAATGCCTTGACATAGTTCTCAGAAGGGTTTGGAGCATCAAGCCATCTGTGAATTTTATCATCAATGTCTTAATAAATTCAAAGCATGAGAAATTGTCAGTACAAGCAGCAGTTTTAAATGAATACTTTAATTTCTCACCTGGTGCCCAATTGTTCTGGTCACCATGTACAACATTGACATTAATGTTGTTAAAGGTAGAGTGCTGTGGGTTGCTGAATATTCTGTACAGAGAATTAAGTTACCATTCACTGCTACTAGGCAAAGATCAATTTCTAACCTAATGTGATTGGTTGGATTCGTCATATTTGCTTATTTGAAACCTATCAAGTCGAGACAAGAACAAGTCAAGAACAAGCGACAGTAAAACAATCCAGATGCATGTGACTCAGTAATTCAGTTCTTGGAAAATAAGGTTTCAGCACATCGGAGTACACTGTGACTCAATGCATAAATGCACTTCTCCTTGGGGAGATATGAACTAAAAACAGAATGATCCTTCGAGTTCAAGCTGCACTGTTGTTGCCAAGCACTGACACCGCCGCTGGGGCCCACACCGCCGGTCGCACGGGCCTTTTTCAAAAAAAGATGGACAGGAAAAGATGAAGACTCGGAGGTTAGCTAAAAAATTTAAGGTTTTTATATCTTCCTTTCTCTGCGGAAATGCCAATTTTTCGTCGCCTAGTCATGTACACTTTTTGAAAAAGGTATGATGAAGTTGAAGTGGGCCATTTGCGCGTGGCAGATACAAAGTCGGGTTTTTGACTGCTGTAGAGAATGAAGCAGCCCAACTCTGAGCAAAATCTTCCGTGTTTGAGCTCCAAATAGGGATGGCGCACAATTTCGCCACAGACACTTACTGCGAGCTCAAGTTTAGCAAGGACGAGTCCTTCGTAAACTAATCACATACTTAGTCTGACTCTTATTATTTTTCACAGGTGCGGACAGTGCTGCCAATCACGGATTTATCCCAGCTTCTGCCTGAAGTCCGAGTCGCCAGGGCTTCTTTGCATTCTTCCTACATTGTCAACCGTTCTTACTAGCAACTTCAATGAATTAAAGGTCAAAAAATGCGTGCTGATCCATCTAATTTATGGGGGAATTAATTTTCGATCAATTATGTGTGAGTTGCTCATGTTTCTACCTCATATATGCGCACTTTGACATTCCAACTTCTTCTCTTCCCGCCTATCCCAAGACGTCTTTCCTACTTTTCTCAGATTGCCGCTACATCTTCACGTTGGTAGGTTTTATCCCCACTCTCACACCGACGGGTCCCCATCCACACGATTTCTTTTATCAGATGCTGTGGCGAGTGACGCGTCCTTACTCTGTACTTGTAGAGCTGTCTTTAAGCTAGCCATTTCCGGAAATGTCGTGATTAGCTTTTTCAACTGACAAGACTGCGGATGATCGACGAGACTTTCAAAAGAACAATAGTGTTTCTGAAAAAGGCTAGTGCAACATGGGGTGGTAACCTAGCAGCTACAAACACAGATCTGTAAGTAGCTCAAGGCTGTTTTGTGTCTAGAATCTTACAACCAGCTGTGACAAACTCGACAGCCGGGAGAAGAGAACGTCACAGTTGGTGAGAGATTTGGAGGAACCGAAGAAAATGTAAAAACTGGAACTTGGGCATCGGGTAATGTACCGGTCATATCCGTCTTCGGATAAATAATCATCAGCATTTCTAATGTCTAAAATGATGTCCAACATCGAGCATCAAAACGTTTCGTCCCTACTAAATCGCAGGGCTCTACACCTTCTCTATGTTCCTTCCCATTCTCTTTGTATTCATACAAACTTTCTAATTCTCGATCCCCAAAGGCTCCGCCGAAAGTCTGGAAAAAGAAACAGAACAGAGATCAGACTCGGACTCGTAATGCCCAACCTCAAGCTGGAGTCAGAATCCTTTTTTTTTGACCCTCGACCCAACTATCCTCTTGTCACGACCGTTAAACTATATTGGATCTCTCCTTCTCCGTTTTCGATTACGATATCAAGCCCAAAGAACGATGGTTCTACTCCCAGCACTAAGTATTACCATACCTATAACCCTTATCTTCGCTCACGGAGCTGGGTTCTACAAGAAACATTGGGAGCCTTCTTTCTTTACGCTTTGCTTTTTTTTGCATCTTTAGCATGCTTTTCTTCTTGGTTGCTCTACAGGGTCGCTTTATTTCAGCCACACATGCTCACCGATGTTCTTTCCATACCTTCTACCCTTCTACCTCCCCCATTTTCGTTTATTTGCAAACGGCCTTATAAATAAATCCTAAAGGAGTCGCACAGAGGATATACGAGGCATTGATGAAGCAGAATGGAAATCAAAGCGAAAGGAAGGAGAACTAAAGATGGAGACAGCGTCAGTACTCAGGATACAACCAAAATTCTGGTACCACTTAGCACAGAGGGAATAGACTAATAGTTTCCTTGCATCAATTACTAGCCTCTTTTTTCGGACCTGGGTTTATGGGGTTAGAGTGAACAAAATCATCCTAACACCATGGCTACGAGAAAGAAGGGATGGAATACTATGCTTGATATATATAACAAAGAATTCTGGAGGCTTCCAAAGGCTATACCCAACCAGGTGGACGAGGCCGACTTTAAGAGGATAATCTCCTCAAAACCCAGGTACAAGTTGCTGTGGCGGTGAAATTTCCCCCATTTGGTAAAAGTCACGTTGTCTCTTTTTTTCGGCAGCACTTACTTACGGCCTAATAGCTTCCTTCTCTCCCATCCATTCTTCTTCTCCCGAACTGCCTTCGCGCGTTTGCATTCGCTTCACCCATCCTCATAGCCCATGCCTATCCACTATTCGCCATGTCTTCCTCGGGTAACATGACTCATGGTTTGTCAAAGACATCATTAAAAATACAGGCTGCGAAGACCGTTATTCTTCACTTTATACTTGAGGCTACCTAGTCCTGGACATTTGGTGAGTGTTTCCTTACGTATACTAGCTCCTCCCAACGCTGAGCATTCGATATACTTGCATCGACCATCAAAAGATCCGTGACTCTATGTATCGCTGATGGGATCCGACTTAAAACCACAACTGTCAGTAGAAGCAAACCCACGCATTTATCATACTCCACCTTGCCACAAGAAGTGAGGTATATGTATCAGCTGCATCACGCAACCCACGATGGACTCTTCCCGTTCATTCATTGAAACCGATCTAGTATACATGAATGTGTCATAGAGAGTGCGGACAAGTATACAGTTTATTTTCGTACGAGTTCCATTTCCTGCCTTCTAATGAAGCTGCCAGATCAAGTAGTGTTAATCCACATATATAAGAAGGAGGCAGCAACATTGCCAGGACGCCCATTTGTAGTACTAGTCTACGTAATTAGACAGCCCAGGGATGTCTGGACTCCCCGATCGTCAAACACCTGTAACGCAAGGTCTATTCGAAGAGACTTATGGTGAGCACAATGCTGACTGGTATTTGAAGCAAGTACTCATCTGAACACTCCCTATACTCATTGTGTGTAATCGTAACATATCATATTTTATGCAACTCGCGACGTCTCATGCGATCGGATCGATATCTGTACAGGCGCGTCATACATATGTGCTATCTTAACAGTCTTCTTGTTTGGGATCTCTGTACTTCAGGTCAGTCAAGCCTGCACAAGTACTCTCAACCATATATCTTTAATTTTTTTGACGGAACAGGGATACATGTACTATCTGAAATACTCTCGGGACAGTCCCTACCTGAAGCTTTTAGTAAGTCAAAACTTGAACATGTTTGAACGGTTGAATTCTCTGATTCTTCATCGATTACAAATTTGAAAGGTCTTTTCGTTACTGTACGTCCGGTAAAACCGCTTCAGTCATTTTCCGATCAGTCTCAAAAAGGAATTCTTTTAAGCGCCATGGGGACAGTACACACGGCACTGAGTAGGTTCTAAATTTTCTTTTCTCGTACGCAACATGCTAAAGCAGGGACAATTTTTTTCTATAGTATGTCACACGGTTTATCATTACCTGGTATGTCCAGTGTATTCTCCGCCTGTTCTAAAGAAAGTTTGCCTTGGCACGCTCAAAAAAAATTGTGAATTTCAAAGGTTCTAAGCTACACTAGACCGGAATTTTTGATAGACGGGGAATGGTGAGTATATCAATTTAAGTGCTCGAAAACGCCAGGTCAAAGGGTATGTACTTATTGACAAAAATGATGCTTCTCAGGTCCGTTTATGTACGCATTTTTTATTATCCTTTTCCTCGTTGCTGCTCGATGATAATGTCGTTAACGCCTTTTGTTTCAGACATCCTCTGTACTAGGAGTAAGTCCCTCGTCTGATCATCTTTGAACGTACACCGTGGTAACAAATCATTAAAATTTTACCTTTATCTCTACGTACCCTCAATAAAGTCTTTCATGTGCTTCATCATTCAAATGTGAGTATTTTTCTTCAGCCAATACTGCTTGGCTCTTTGTCTTATATTTTCTTCTGAAGGTTCTTTGCAAATATGATATTCCACCGTAAGTCTTTTTGCTCAAAGGTTCGAGATTTCAAGTTTAGTCCAGTGTGTACTACGTGGTACGATACTAACCCTCGTACTTTAAGTGACAAAATCCAGATGGTGGGGGATTGTTCTTGCGGGGACTATTGTGAGTCGGTTTATTTTGTTCTCTGGGCAATGTTCTATCTGATTTACTTCACTATACCAGGTTCTCCTGAGTCTCGCACAGTTTGCTTTTGGCGTGTGTAAGTATCTAGTAGATGTTATCTAAATTTCTGATACAAATCGATTGCAGTTTTCACCACGAGAGAGTACGTGGAGTCACTTTCAAATTGCCTAGTTAAATGTCACCAGAAGTGAAGAAGTCTTATAACTGACGATGTCTTCATGATGTCTTCATCCATTCAGGTTCCAGCTCTGGCAACTCGCTAAACTGGCTGCGATTGTCGTACGTGCTTATTTTCTTTCTTTCTCTTCCCCCTCTTCCTCGATCCAATTAACACGCTGAGGATAAATCCATTGATCTCATGCTCGTTCAACGTAGCACATTACACAAGTCCCTATGTTAGCTTTCAGGATCATCACCGACATCCTGATTTGTGTTTCGCTGTGTTATACGCTTTGGGATTCACGGACTGAAATTCGAAGGTAACTTGAGTAATATCAAGGACGAGTGGTTTTCTAACTTGAGTCAAATAGGACGACAAAGCTCATCAATATGTTGATCGTGTATGCTATCAACAGATTCGTCCTGACCACGTAAGTAAAAAGATATCCTTTTTTTCGCTGCTCAAACGTCCAACAGGTTGGTTGTCATTGTCCAGATGATTGTGCTCATCACGAAGCCACAAAGCATCGGCGCCATGGTCATTGAATTCGTCACTGTTCACTGTAAATCGCATTCGTCCTCCTTTTTTGTCAAAGGCTTTCGCGTGTGTCTTACACTATTTTTTTCTCCTCCAGTATACGTCAATAGTCTCCTCGCCACCCTGAACTCGCGAAACCACCTTCGAAATATCGGTAACGACAGAGTCAACTCTGATAGTAACTTATCCTCTTCCGATCGTTATGGTAAATTCAGCTCTGTTCGATTCGTGCATGGTGGATCGACGACGGCAGGACAGCAGCAACAACAGTCTCTTGCTGTGCTCTCCAGTCAAGCCCCGACATCGTCATCATCTGGATTCGAGATGTCACGGATGGACGACGTCCTAGACGTTAATAAAGAAGGGACCGTGGGTATACAAGTGGAGAGGTATATCATGAGTGATCTGTCTGAATCGATACAGAGGAAGAAGCCGGGTGAAGAGTATGTATGATCACACATGGAAATCTTTTTTTTGGTTGTACATTGCTATGTGTTTGTTCCCTCAAAGATGAAAACAAAAGGTTTGAGTGGCAGAACCATCAGAACCTTAATCAAACTATGTTCTGTTCCCTTTGTATTCGTTCCTTCAAAACTTGTCGACGAAAATATAAAGGTTTGAGCGGCAAAAATATTTATGAAAAAAATCAATCAATCACGAAGCTCTAAAATGTAGAATCTTTGATCAAAACTATGTATATTTAAACACGTATAGTCACCCCAGTTTCTTTTTTGTTTGTTTGACGAAACAATGACAAATTAGTACATGAAACCTACAGAGCCCAAAATACCTCTTTTACTACTAGTATTTCCCTATGACATCAACCAATTGCGTAGAAGGAATCGCGGCAGGGAAAGCTTTCCTAGCCAATCGAGTCTGCGTCTTTTGCTCATAAGCAAACGCAAAACCAATCAATTCAAACTCCGAAAAGGCTGTTCCGAGGAAGGACAGCCCGAATGGTACCCCCGGAGCTGGGTACACTGTCAGAGGACCTGCACTTTGAATGGTCGTGTTGTCCGGATAGAAGCCAAGAGGAACTGATAATGGAAGCATCATTAGTATCACATTGTTCAGCGGGACTCATCATCTCACCAGTAACGATGGGGTACCCAGCGACAGCTACATCAGGTTCAGCAAAGAAAAGACAAATTAGAAAAGGCAATTATATGCCTTACCTGCGGGTACTGTAGTCAACCCAGATGACGGTAGTAACAGAGCGTCAAGGTTAAATTGCTTCAGAGCGGCATCAATACCTCTGTTCCTCCCAAGTTCGTGATCGAAAGCCAAAGCTTGGAAATAAGTTGCGTTGAACCCGGTTGTTGCCTCGGACTCGATAAGTCTACCAGTGTATCGTGAGCGTTACGACCGTAAACAGGTAAACGGAATGACATACTCGGATTGGTCAGTGAAGTTAGTTGGCTCCTCCAACTCCGGGTTTGCATCATTGAAAGCGATCAAGTCGGCAAGGCTTCGCACTCCAGAAGGGTTGGCTATCAACGATTCGTACCATTCATTCAGCTGGACCTGAGGAACGAGACCGTCAACGGGCCGGAACTCTATTCATAGTAACAGAGAGGACAAACTTTGAAGTCGACATCCAGAACGATGGTTTCGTTGTTGGACACCAAGAGCTCTTCTGCAGAGGGTAAATCAGCCGGGTCTACGACCGTCGCGCCGAGTTCTTTAACGGTTGCTACCGCAGACTCGAATGCAGCGGCGACAGTCTCGTCAATGATGTCCGGGACGTCTAAGAAAACAGTTCGGGGCACGCCGATGCGTTTACCGACCAGAGCGTTCTTCTTGAGAGCTTTCGTATAATCAGGAACAACATCAGGTTGTGCTAGTGTAAAGTTGTCGTTGGGGTCTTTCCCAGCTATGACGGAGAGCACAATAGCGGCGTCGGTCATAGAGCGTACTATGGGGCCGACAGTATCTTGGTTTTGAGAAATGGGAATGACTGCCCCAAACAATTTGTTCAGTAAAACCACGTTCCGACACGAGAAGTCAGACGCGCAAACGCACCGCCAGCACGAGATGTCAACCCCACCGTTGGTTTGATACCAGCCAAATTGTTTTGACTGCTCGGGCACGTAATGCTACCATCGGTCTCCGTTCCGAGAGTAACTAAAGAAACGAGACTTCATCAAACATAACATCCGCTTTTTTGGGAAAGGTCATACTCACCAGCTGCAAGTCCAATAGAAGCAGCGACGCCAGAACCCGAAGACGAACCACAAGGATCCGATGCCGGGAAATAGGCTGCAGTACATTGCCCTCCTCTTCCTGACCATCCAGATGCAAGGTTACCCCGGAAATGAGCAAACTCTGAGAGGTTCGCCTTTCCTATATTCACAGGGATACCACAGTCAAAAACGGGTGAAAAGGTCATATCCCAAAGGTTCCAGCTTCACCTAGGATAATTGCACCGGCCTTGCGAAGCTTTTTGACAACTCCAGCGTCATCAGGGACGATGGATTTGAGGAGACTGAAAGACCCGGCTGTGGTGTTCATACCTTTTGAAACGCCCGTTTAGCATATATATCTCTTATAAGTTCAGAGGAGACTGAAATCTTACCCTCTTCGGCTACTGTCGCGATGTTGTCCTTGTAAACAATTAGCACCGTGATTATTACTGCTAGTGCATTAAGTATAATCCATACCTTGAGAAGGATAGGAATGCCATGCATCAAACTTCTTTTCCCCGTCGTCTTTCTCTCAGCGTCCAGAGCTGCAGCTTGAGACAATGCTGAAGGGTTTATCTCAATGACAGCACGCAGCTCGGGACCCTTAAGGTTGACCTCATCAATACGGGCAAAGTACGCCTAGTGTAAGCACCAAAGAAGAACATAAACCCAGTCGTCAATTTAGCAACTTCCTTTTACAAATATAGCACAAAAAAAGTCAACTGTCGCGCACCTTGATCAAATCCACGCTCGTGAACAAACCATCGTCCAAACCCTGCTGCAACTCCAACACCGAAGCCTCGTACAAGTCAGGCAAAGCAGGTTGTTTCTTGCCGAGGGCATCCTCCGACTCCGCTACCACCCTAGGCTGCACGAATGCATGTACCGTGACGCTGACCCAACACCCAATAGAAATCCATCTCGAGATACCCAACATTCTAACACGCGCGCAATTGCAACCAGAAAGACAGAACAGAATTCCCTATAGATGCACGCCCAAAGTCGGGTCGAAACGTTACAAGTAGGGCGCGGCGCGCTCGAAAAGTTTCGAGAAAATGGGGAGGGTCAAGAAAGAAAGAAAAAAAGGCTCCACAAACCAATGGACTATATGTATATTTCTAAAATGTATGAGATTATAAATGCCCTCAAGATGCCAATCATCCTTCAGGGTGTGCAAATGGAAAGGCGCAATTTTTACACACTGATAAGGAGGGAGGGGAAGACACGAATACCATGTTGTCGAGTTTTCGATAATCCCACATAACACGGGTTATGACAGCTTCCGCAATTCCGAATGTATTCAAATTATGCAAAAAGAAGACGTCACATGGAGGTGGGCATCGACGAGAAGGAGATGTTAATTTTAAACGCAAGGGGGAAAGGGGGAAACGCAAGGGGAAACGCAAGGGAGAAACACAGATGACTATCTGCAGTTAAACCAAGAGGGGGAAGAGAATAATTAAAAACTCTAGTTTGAACAAAAAGTAGAACGTACATGTATGTATGTGTATATATATGTATAACCCACTGTCCGAAAAATCATAGCTTATAGGTTCCAGATCATCCAACATATCCACAGGTAGCATTGAGAATAACGGGAAAGAAAAACGACTCAAACAGAAAGCATACATATTGATCACGCTGAGCTTTCACCCGCTCGAATTAGATGCAACGATGTCATAATAGCATAGACGCTATCTCTGAGCGAGTTTCGACGGGCTTTGCGGTTTGGGTCGAGAGTGACGGTTCGTGGGATGTCAGTCGGTCGTTCGTTGGTGTCCCCGGCTAAAAGAAGTAAGTATTTCAGCAAGGTTAAGATTTGCCCGAAAAAAGAGAAGAAAAAATTGCAAATATAGGAAGAACGCGCGCACCATAAAGAACAGGAGCATTAAGCTTGGTATCGAAATAGAACGTTAACGACCCTGCGGTCATAAACTGTCCTCCTAATCGACCAGCTTCACCATAACGCGCTATGAGACATTTCGTGGAGACGCCTTGGATTCTCAAGTGTACTTCTGTCCCAGCTACACAAGAAGAGAATTAGACCATAACAAAAACGACAAACCAATAAACTAGAGAGAGAACCCCCTAAAACGCACCTTTATAAATCCCTTTATACCCCAAAGCTTTAAGCGTCTCCTGTGACACATGTGAACTCGAAGACCCAGTATCAAGAATAAAGTTCGAGACCACTCCAGGTCTCGGTAAACCCTTTGGTAGTTGTGATTGCGATTGCGATTGTCTACTACTACGCTTTTGTTTCGAATTCGACGGATCGGTGTCGAGCTCGACGACGAAACGCCAAGCCATGAGTCCAGAGAGTTTACCGTAGGGTATACGTACACCCGCACAAGGAATGGAGATGATTTCTGTTGTTGGAAGGATGGGGTCAGAACCCATTACTTTGATGAGATCAGAACGTAAGGGTCGGGCTGGATGAATAGAAAAAATATATATCAGTTATAAATTTTTGATTATTATTTTCATCATTCGTCATGATGGAAGGGAGATGGACCGACGTCGACCCAGTGTAAAAGAAAGAGTGGAAACACATACATGACGAAGATGACGAAGCAAGAGCGGTAGAAAACGACCTGAACGATTTCTTGTTGGATGCAACTTCACTCCCGCTACTAGGAGCACATGTGCTACTAGACACATCTGATTTCGCGAGTTCCGAAATTCTGGGTGAAGGAGGTGAAACGTGATCTTCGACGAGACCGGCGTTGCTTTTCGGTGGTTGGATACTACTACTGGAAGCTTCGTATTCTTGGAGAAACTTCCTTTTGCTAGGAGAGGGTCGGAAGAGAAGGCCTTCGGGCTAGAGGTATCCATCCGTCAGCCTTGGGGAAAGAAGAAAGAAAGGCGGAACCATTCTAGAGAGAAAACTGACTACAGCAAAAGGTTCCATGTCCTCGATCGAGGTTGCGCTAGCATCCTTTATCCTGGCGTGTCTCTCCTCGGAACAGGCGGAAATTGCTCGTTGTAGATAGGTAGCACCTTCTTCCTTGCGACCAGTATGTACCAGCGCCTTGGCTCGGTTGAACAGGACTTCGGCGGAATGGAGCATGAAGCTCAGACCGAGCTCCTCATAATTGCTAAAAAAAGGACTCAGCTAAGAAGTCGTGTTTTTATGGTTAGAAACGAACATGTAAGTGTTTCCTCTAAGCTTAATTTGAGTTTCGCCAAAGTCTTCGGAAGCCTTCTCGAATAGCTTGAGATGAAGGTGACATACACCACGTTGGAAGAAACTTGAAAAGGCAAAGAGTCAGGCGAATGAAGGATAGCAAGAAGCAGTACGCGTACGCTATTGCTAAGAACTTGTCCAACTCGATAGCATCAGAAAAGCTCTTGGTAGCCAACTCATATTCGCCCTGCAGCACTCGGATTAAGCCAATGTTGGTGACGATTTTTGACGTGTCGGAGAACGACTTTCCAAGGCGCAAGGAATCTTTAGCAACAATACTAGAGAATATCAACCAGGTAACACACCTCAAATGTAGCCAACGCCGTTTCGTAGTCCTTCGCGTCAAAGGCGCGAAGGGCACTGTCCCAAACTTCCAGTTCCTCCTTCAGTGCAGCTAGAGCCATGCTCTCAGCAAAAAATTACGGTCTAATTCGAGGATTATACGAAGGAAAGAGAAAAGCGGAGATGTGTAAGTGGGACAGGTATGCCCATCATATGTAGATGGGATGAATGTGACATTTGGTCACTACACTGCAACCAGCGTGACAATGTTTTAAGCGAGTTTACAAAGTACCAAGTTGATGCAGTTTTGGCGTCTTTCTGACTCATTTGTCCTTTGGAGCCAGAAAATTTGCTATGCTGGCTACAGAACAAGCACTCGTAGATTTTCATTTGTGTAGTATTAGCAGTACGACATGTACGGATATTACTTCCAAGAATACTGCTGTTCGACGTCGACGGAGATTATGACCCGCAACTTGGACTCGTGATAGATATGCCCATGAACTAAATTTATCGAGTCGCATCTGTTTTTGACCCACTTGTTATCATGGACAAGCTGTTGCCGTCCCAGCTCAACCGCTCAGGCGAGCTCCCAGATCTATACGAAGCCGGTGTAAAGGAACTGCAAAACGGACTTGACGAAGGGCATTTTACAAGTGTCGATCTAGTCAAGGTGATTTCGGGTCAAACAGCAAACTTGTTCGAATCGGAATATGATCTCGGTTCTGACTGAAATGATTCACTCTTATACAGGCATATATCGCGCGCATTGAAGAAGTAAATTCGAATGGTCCACAGCTACGTGCTGTGTTGGAGATTAATCAGAACGCGGTCAAGGACGCCGCGTCTCTTGACGAAGAGCGGAAAAGACAGGGAAAGCGGACATTGCTTCATGGTATACCGGTCCTTATCAAAGTGTGTTGTCATCCTCCTTCTTCAATCTGTATCCCAAAACACTACTAAGTGCATCATCGACTCAGGACAACATGTCCACAAACCCTTCTGAAGGCAAGACATCGAATCCCCCTTGATAAGAACGTAACCATTGTTCTCAGGCACCATATTCATTATTTTTAGGCCTCAACACCTAGACTCGAGCCAGTCGTTCGCGGGAAGAGTTGATGACAGTCGATCACCCTGTCTTGCAGAGCGGCTGGTTCGAGTCTACTCAACACCACAGCTGGCTCCTACGCTCTGTTGGGATCAATCGTACCAGACGATGCAGGGGTCGTCAAACGTCTCCGAGAAGCAGGGGCAATCATCCTAGGTGGAAACTAATCAATGATGATGATACTCCACCTCACTCACACATCTTTAATGGAAAAACCTTGTTCTCTGACAGGCAAAACAAACATGTCTGAATGGGCTCATTTTCGAGGAAACAACATGATATGCGGTTGGTCAGCGAGAGGAGGTCAATGCAAGACTGCCTATCATCCTCGAGGTGACCCTTGTGGATCTTCGTCGGGTTCCGGTGTAGCTATGTCTATAGGACTAGCGACCGTCGCGATTGGAACAGAAACAGATGGTAGCATCAGCTGTCCGTCATCCACTAATAATATCGTTGGGATCAAACCAACTGTAGGCTTAACTTCCCGCGCTGGCGGTGAGTTTGTTCAATTTTTACTGTTTTATATTTATTTATTTATTATGCGTCATTGAATTTATTCATAACGTCTCTCTGGACGCACGTATATTGTATATACGTATACTTACTATGTACGATAGTGATCCCCATTGCGGCGGCTCAAGACACCGTCGGTCCTATGGTTCGCTCCGTCCAAGACGCCGCCATCGTTCTATCCATCATCGCAGGCCCAGACCCAAACGACAAACGCACAATATCCCAACCCCAACCAGTCCCCGACTACCTCGCAGCTCTCAACCCAAACACTCTTCAAGGCAAACGAATAGGCGTCCCACGAACGTCGGTTCCAGAGAAAAACCATCACGGTAGTCCTATCGATCCCTACGTATCGGAAGCTTTTCAACAAGCATTGAAGACTTTGGAAAGCCTCGGAGCGGTTATAGTGGATCCTGCGAATTTACCTTCGGCTAAGGAAATCCTGAGTTGGGATGAGAATCTCGTTTTGAAAGTCGATTTCAAGGTTTATGTCACTTTCTTTTTTCCTTTCAAGTAAATTATGGATATATCGTTTTTTTACCCCTTTACAGCTTTAAATTTGGACAGTTGCAGTTGATTCACATATAACCATAACTCTTTTTTTAAATTATAGATCGAGCTGAATGAATACTTGTCAGCACTGAAAAATGTACCGACGGGTGTTCGAACTCTGACAGATTTGATCAAGTTCAACAACGATCACAAGGAATTGGAGCTGCCAGAACATTATCAAGATCAGTCAATGTATGTACCAGTAACAAACCGTAACAAACCTCTTTTTTTTGTTGTAAAAGTTCTACTCTGACGTGGTCACTACTCTCTGGGGTTAAAAAAACACCAGTTTCATTCGAAGCGAGGGAACAAATGGACGAGACAAAGCTTACGGAAAGGCTCTAGCCCAAAATCTAGAAGCGGGCGCTACAAGGGGGATCGACGCGGCTCTCAAAGAACATAATCTCGACGCGCTAGTCCTCCCCTCCGAGGAAACTCATACCCCTGCAGGTGAGTTGTGATAGTACATAGTGCCTTTCAATTTTTTTTACTCCGTTCTCCTGACGTCCATTACCTTTGCATATACATACATCCTCCTCCTCTCACAGCCCTTGCGGGGTATCCTATTGTAACAGGTCAGCGGATACCATCATTCGGGTCTTGTACCATCCGCTAAACTCACTTTTTTATTCTATATAATTATCTACATACTTGTTTACATATCTCTAGTCCCGCTAGGCTTCTACCCAGAAACCACTCCCCCTATCTCCATCGGTCCTGAAACCTCTTACCCAACTCCAGGAAGCCCAATAGGCCTCTCGTTCTACGGAACAGCGTTTTCCGAATTCGATCTCATCGGTTATGCGTACGCTTTCGAACAAGCGACCAAAACCAGACTTTCGAGAAAGGCGTATCCTGAAGCTATACCTAAGACGCAATTGAAGGATGTACTTACTTAATGGGAGTTCGGGACGCAGTTGATTTAAGCTAACAGACAAAACCCTGAATTGTTTACGAAGTACCTGTGTGGCGACTCTGAATAACTAGTATGTGTATGGGTATGCCGATCGAGAGTTTTGACCTCGGACTGGACGTCGACATAAATTACATGTATATGCACCTTATCATTCGCTTGTAACTTGTCGAGTATTGACAATACTTATGACTATGACTCAGAGCAGGTTCGACTTTGTTTGATCAGGTATGAGTAAGTACTCAAAGAAACTTTTCAGCGACCTCCACGCGATCGAAGTCCGGAGGTACGTGGCTTAGCGATGAATTTTTTCAGCAGTTACGCGTCGGCATCGAGGCCGAACGGCGTCTACTACTTAGCCCTGAGGATCCCCGGGCCCCGACAGAGTAGCGATGTAAGGCGCCGGCGAACCGAGAAGCGGTTCCTCGGGAATGGTGTCCTCGAGTCTCGAGTGTATACTTTTCAAAGACGTCGACGATCCGAAAAGGATGTCAGTAGGCGCTACCTTGGTACTACTGTCTAGACGCACGTAGACTGATTTTCTATTGGGAATACATAATTTACTCGAATAGGCCCCTATCTAATTACCACAACAACTGTGGCTAATTAGGAAGATCTCGGGAGGTGCGAATTTCCCTTAAGTATACCTCAAAGGGCTTATATAGAATATATTGGACATAAAAGCGCTAGATTCTGCAGTGTTCCATTTGTTAGAAGTACATCGAATCTAAGTACAGATCGAGCTATTTCATCTGCCCATTAAATCCGATACGTAGAGCATCTGAAAATCCAGAAGGTCGAATCGCGTCCTCCGAATCACCGGACCTTCTTGGACTAGAGTCTCTTGCTTCGATTTTATATGTCCTCCCGCTACTAAATAATGAGCGACTCGGGAACTAATCTAACAGAAGTTGATTTTAACGCGTCTGTACTTATCGCTCCCCCCAATGGATATCCTGTACATTATTTTTCATGCCCCCATAATCAGACAGAGTTGTCGGTATGTTTCTTAGTATCGAGATCCGTCATAACCAAGGTCTCTGTGCCAATCCTCACTCCACCTGCATACTTGACATCAAACTGACTGCTGTCGGTGCTGATGTTCATGACTTGGGAAGTTCCAGGTCTGGTGTCAACGACGTTGCTTCTAACACCTGAAGAAGACATATACCCGGAATCACCGACACGACTGATGTCCCGAAGGTGATTGCGGGAATTGAGTGTGGCAAGAAAGCTGTTGGTGTAGACTAATTGGGATTGAGAGAATAATGGAAGAAGAATCAGCTCGTGACAATCATAAGGAATGATGTGTCAAGGAAAGAGATACATACGTTGAGCCGTGACAAATTCGATAACCATGGCCCAGATAGAAGTAGGCTTGGCAATCAGCTAAATTCATTCGTAAAATCAATGATCTATCATTTTGGTTGCAAAAGGAAAAGAGAAACAAAACCTACGATTATGGTCTGAACAAGGACGACAAGGCTGATGCAGACTTCTCAGCTTATTCCATTGCAAAAAAAAAAAACCAAGTAGATACGAACGTAGTCAGGACAAATCGTTCCATTGCATAGATCATCAATGTCTTTATGAGCTTGAGCGATTGGCTAAAGCCAGTTCGTGAATCAAACAAGATGACACAGAGTGCAACCGCCGTAATGGTATCCGAAAGCACTCGGATGACGAAGAGAGGCACCATGGCATCGTACACCATCTCGTGAAGGTTGGGGAGTAGCCAGATGCTGAACAGTCTGTAGGAAAGGTCTGTTGATGGAGGGCAACGATCGGTAAATGCGCCTCAACAATCTAACTTGAAATAGATGCTCACAGATACCAAATGCTGTTTACACAGGGATTGTCAGTTCAAATTGCTATTCCACTAATAAATTCAAGCCAACTCACCAACTTGACCCAAAATAAGGACGCCCAGCACTGAGGTGACAATTAGGCGCCACCTTTTTTTGGTCACTGAGGTAGGGGAAAAAATCACTTCAACAAAACAACGCCCCAAATCCGTGTGTACTGCACGCACAGAAATACAGCATTCGGGCGAAGAACCTGCATGGACACTTCAGAACGTAGGAAAAATAAATCAGAAGTTTGCTCTTACATCTGGATACAGAAACATAAGACCACTCCGACAGACGTAGCCGCCTGTTCACTGTAAGTCATCCACTGCAGAAGGCCTAGACTATATGTGACCGCTTACATAGACGGACCTGGAGAAAATCGATCGGTTTTCATCGAAATAAAAAATTTTACTGCACTTACCATTCTCCATCAAACAAAGAGAGGGGGTTGCTGTAGCTTAGAACCTGGCGAAGATCGAAACGATAAGTTAGTGGCTAGACGTAATGAAGGATCGCGAGTCATTGGAACGCACAACGTAATGATAAACCGTGTGGCAAACTGAAATAAGGCCGGGTATGAGCGGAGGTCGGGTATAGCAATTTATCAAACGCACCGAATATTGCATGTACGGTTGCCATCGACCTGTCAACAGTCGAATGACGGTCCGAGTCAGTATACCACGGGTATTGTCGCCCAAAGGTGAAAAGTTACCAAACGAAGCCGACCTAGAATTGAATATTGACCATTAGCTTCGAGTAACTGAAATATAGAAAAATTCGAGTACCAATGCTTTCATAGCGAAGCTGTCCCTTCCGTAGTTCATGAAGTACATGTAGGTCTGTTCCATCGAAGAATCAGGTCAGAGTCTGGCTGCAAAATATTTCTGAAAGTTCTGACCTGGAGGACCGCCAGGCCATAAAGGACCAGCATGACCATACAACAGATGAGAGATCCGCCTGAAAATAAAATCGAATCGGGCGGAGCGCGGTGAGCTCAAGGCTAGAACAATGACTACCGACTCAAGGACTTACCATAGGTATCGTTGAAAGTGCTTTGGTCGACGGGTGAGATACGATCGGGAGTGAGACTAGCCAAAGACATCCTTAATGGAGAGGCCAAAGTTCGAAAAGGGAAAAAGAATGAAAAATGAAAGGAGTATTAGTATGTAGTAGAGGAACGTGAGCACGTCTGTCCGGAGGTAAGGAAACTGCTGTCAGGTATATAAGACTTTGTCAGTCAGCACTCAACGAAAATGGAATCTCATTTTCATTTGCGGTACGTCTTGTTGTTGTATTGTAGATTGGCCGAAACTCAACATCGGGTCATATGTTCCTTCTTCATGCCGCAAGATCGAGATCTTCGGACTTCTACTGGGATCGACCAATCTTCGATAAAGCAAGGAATTCATTTACGGGAGGCCTCTGCTCTGGTATACATCCAGCGCCCGAGTTTCGACTAGAATCCCATTTCCAATGTTGCATATATTACCGTCATCGGAGTAGAAGGTTGTGAATGTACTAACTTTGCAGACTTTCCTGTATTCACTCCAAAAACTCTTCAACGAATAAAATCAGGCCAGCACGAGAAAGAAATTGATTTCACCGAGGTCTAGGGCGAGAGATCGGACGATACGAGATCCAATTTGGTTGATACGTACCTCCTTCCTTCTCTAATTTTTGCTGTATTCATGCTGTCGATAGTATCCCTGAGCAGAGCGTGGTTGAGATTACCGTAATGTCCGCCCTAAATGTAAACTTTGTCGTATACCTATACTAGGAGTGGCGCTTACGGACAATCTGGATGGTGTTGTCATTGATGTTAGGACGGGAGCGAGATAGAGGGCGAGCGGAATTGATCTTTGACGGCGTTGATGGCGCGGAAGATTTTCCGTTGTGAGAAATCGGACTACGTTCAGATAAAGTTTCGGCCTCGGCTCATCTCTGGTGAAGAAAAAAACCGTATCCTTTCACCGGAGTACACATATGTATGTATGTATGTATGTAGTAGTAGAAAAATCATTTAGTCACCTCTCACTCCCGTCATTCCGCATACACTCCCACCAGCCACCCTGACTCTGATCACCAAAACGGCAAGAGCGGCTATCGTGGTTGTCGGCACCCTGAGACGATTCCATCATCATCAGAAAACTAGGTTTTCAGGTCCTTTTTCTGGTACTAGTTGCTCTTGAATATTTGTTTCGGTAATCTGCAATACATCTGACAACAACCGAGATTCTCTTAGGCAGCAAAAAGTCCTGTGCGGAGGCCGGATTGGCCAGCAGGGCCTCAAAGCTAAAGGTCATTGTAAACGTACCGTTCACTACGACACTTCACGTCACGACCACGTGACACATACGTACTCATATATATACGCTACACGTACTATTCGTTCCTTCTTCTCTTCTTCTCTCACTTCGCTACCTTCCTCTCTTCCTTCTCTCTCTCTCTCGTAGCTAGCTAGCACTGTTGACACGTTCGCTGGAATATAACGTGTGTTAGTTTCTGTGTCGCGTTCCCCGTGAGTAGCTTTTGTTAGTGTCCCGTCCCAGGACGGGTTTACACTTTTTTTGAAACTTTATTCGCTCGCCGTGAGGCGACGAACACGTTTGTCAATCTTACCCGCCTTGATTCACATCCCGCCTTTACCCATTCCCCTTTGTTGTCTACCTTGTGGTGTCCTTTGAGATCTCTGTCGTGTCTTTGTGTCCTCAGACACGGTTCCTGTATCCTCGTGTCCATTTTGTCGCTTTTGATTCCGTATCCGCGTTTACCGTCTTCTCGATTGTCGTCCTCGTTCTCGGTGCCTCTCGTCCGTGATCCGTTCTGTTGATTCCGTCTTTTGATATTTGAAGAATTTTGTTTCCGTTTTGCCCCTTTTGATTGATATGACCAGTCCGTTTGAACTTACCGCTAAAAAGATGGCTCCAGGTACCTCCCGGAACAGCTCGCGGTCTGGTACTCGCCGTGCACCGCGTAGCACCAACGCTGAAGGTCCTGTTCAAGTTATTCCCGAGGAGTTTGAGCTTGTGGACGGGGTGTCCGATTCAACGGAATCTCCTCTCACTACGCCAGGCACGCATATAGCCACCCTCGAGCCTGAGTCTGTACTTGACGCGCATACAGCCACTCCCCCTGTTGTTACTACTGGCCCTGTACCTCCTACATCGGTTACGCAAGTTGAAATCGATCCTTCGTTTGATCCCGTCGCTGTCCAGTCGAACACGAATACCGCTCAGGACCACGCGTCTGCTTCGGAACACACTGAACTGTCACCCGTTTCTCCAAACTCGTTGTCTCCTTCTCGTCCTGACTCTCCTGATTCCACTTCTTCCTCGTCCTCTGATTCCTCTTACTATATCGTCATGACTACCGGCTCTTCTGCCCCTTGGGTCAACAATGGTGCTGGGAGACTCCCCACCATTAATAATCGTCATTTGGAGCCTCTTGCTCTCTTTAACGTCTTCTCTTGCGTTGATGGTTACTATATTAATAAAGAATTCGATGATACCGATTCCAAGAAGGCTCGTAACGCCTTTTTCTCTTGCTTCACTGCACCGGGCAGTGTCCACTTCTTCGCGGCTAACCGAACCAAGCTTCTCAGTCTTGACTCGAAGAAATACAAACATGCGATTTATAATCACATCCTTGGTGATGATTGGGAGTCTGATGTCCACTCGCGCATATTTTCGACGAAGCAGGCCTTGGTTGAAGACAAGTCCTTTGAAGTTCTGCTTAATACCATTGGGGCTTACAACTCCATGCTCGCTGGTACCCCGAGTGCTGTTGACGACGTTGGTCTTCAAGGTGCCTTCTATGCCAGTTTCACCCCCGAGTTTGCTCGTTATTTAGACGAGAAGGGCGTCAAACGCTCTCTCGCGTATGATGATTGGCTCAAAGAGGTTACGAAGCACGACATGCACTTCCGTAAATTTATCCAGCCAAAAATTGATGAGTTGAACTCACTTCGTGCTGCCGCTGCTGCTTCCACGACGGCTTCTCGTCCTCCCTTAGCTCCTGCATTCTCTCACAATGCCTCTCGATCTGGTTCTCGTCCCAACGTTCCGACCTCTTCTCGTCCGGCTACTTCGGTTTCGTCAAACTCCTTTCTAATTCCGAAGATGGCTGACATCCGTAATGATCCTGTCCAACTTGACCTATACCACAAAGGCAAGTGTTGCTTTCGGTGCCGTTCCTTCTTCGCGAATCACCAGGTCCGCGAGTGTACCTTTGAAGCCACACCTCTTGAGGTGCCTTATCGTCCCTTGACCGAATCTGATATCGCATATGCCTCTGATTTTTTTCAATAAGTTCAAGAAATCCATCACTCTCAATGCTCTGTTAAAGCGCAAGTCTTCTTCCTCTGTTGCTGCCGTCGTCCCTGCCCAGTCTAGTGCCATTGATGATGTCGACTCCTTCATCGCTTCTCAATCCTCGTCTCGTGTCGATAACGCTGTTGCTGCTCTTTGGGGTGGCATCCCAATCACTCGTACCCAATCCAACACAGATATGTATGACCATTCCCGTCGTCGTTCCTCCTCCTGGTCCCCGCGTGCGCCTCGTGTTTCGTCTCGTCGTCGTCCTTCCTCCGAGAGTGATGATGACTATCATCGTGGTCCCTCGCCTGGCCCTTCCAAGCGTGCTCGTCGTAGGAGCATTTCTCCAAGTCGTGGTTCCCGCACTCGTCGCAACAGTTCTTCGCCCGCTCCCGTCGCTGCTGTCATCCAGGAAATTGAACGCGATGAAGATATTACGGATGGTGTCCAGCTTCCGGATGAATCGGGCATGAATACGCCTGTTCGCAACAATGTCTCTGTTCCTGATGCTCGTCGTACTGTGAGTTCTGACCCACCATTTCGTCTTCCTCATCTGTTCTTCTCTGCCCGTTTGTCGGGCCCCAATGTTGCTGATTCTCTTGAGCTTGATTTATTGCTCGACCACGGCTCACACCTTGTTCTCATTAGGGATGATTTGGTTACTCGTCTCGGTCTCCGCCGTTTCCGTTTGCATCGCCCCGAGAACATTTCCCTTGCAACTGATTCTGATTCTTCTCGCTCTTCTCTCACGTTACACGAATATGTTAAGGTCCAAATTGAAGACCGCTCTCGCTCTTGGACTTCTCGCACTGTTTTTGCCATCATCGCTCCATCCCTTTGTTCTCCCATGATTCTAGGTTTACCCTTTTTGTCTCACAATAAGTTGGTCATCGACCATGATGCACGTACTGTTATAGATAAATCCTCCGGCTTTGACCTCCTTAATCCTGTCCCTTCTACTCCTGCCCCTCTGCCTGACACTCGTTCTCCGAAAGCTCGTCGCTTAGACATTTGTAAACTACGTTTGGACTTGATTCGTGAATTGAAGGATTTCCACTCCCGGAACCCGTCCCTTCGTAAGTCTGATACTGTTCTTCAAGTAAATGTCGCGTCTGCTGTCAAACAGCGCCTTGAAGACCTTGAACTGCTCGCTCGTTACGAAGCCCTGTCGGATGGATTGAAATCAAAATACGCTGATGTCTTCTCGAAGATTCCTCATGTTGACGATCTCCCTACAGACATCACTTGCTCCATTAAGCTTAAGAACGCTAATAAGACTTTCCAAGCTCGTGCGTACTCTTCTCCTCGCAAGTACAGAGAGGCCTGGTCTACCTTGATAAAGGGTCACTTAGAATCTGGCCGCATCCGTCCTTCTTCGTCTGCGACTACTTCTCCATGTTTTCTGATTCCAAAAGCCGATCCTACTGTTCTGCCGAGATGGGTTAATGACTTCCGTGTCCTGAATGGCAACACGGTACCTGATAATCATCCCTTGCCTCGTATTGAGGATATTCTTTCTGACTGTGCCAAGGGTAACATTTGGGGTAAAATGGACATGACCGACTCGTTTTTTCAGACCAGACTTGATGAGGCCTCGATTCCGCTGACTGCTGTTAACACGCCATTGGGATTGTATGAATGGGTGGTCATGCCCATGGGTATCCGCAATGCTCCAGCGATTCATCAGCGTCGGGTTGCTACTGCTCTCCGTGATTACATTGGAAAGTTCTGTCACGTCTACCTCGACGATATTATCATATGGTCTAAGGACGAGGATGAACATGCCCGTCATGTCGAGTTAATTTTGTCAGCCTTGAAGGAGAATAAGTTGTATTGTAACCCGAGGAAATGTAAATTTTTCCAGCTTGAGATCGATTTCTTAGGCCATCACATCTCTCGTCGTGGTGTGGAGGCACAACAAGGGAAATGTGATAGTATTCTGCACTTCCCCCGTCCTACGTCTGCTTCGCAAGTGCGCCGTTTTTTGGGGATGGTCCGGTTCATTGCTGGTTATCTTGAGAACTTAGCTGAGTTTACCCGTTTTTTGACCCCGTTGACCACCAAGGAGTGTAATAAACACTTTCCGGCTTGGGACAATGATCACGAGCGTGCCTTTGTCAAAATCAAGGAACTTGTTGTTCATCGCGCTGCCCTCACTACTATTGACCATCTTAATCCCGGCGAAAATCGTATTTTTCTCGTTTGTGACGCAAGTGATTGGAGGACCGGGGCCATTCTTTCTTGGGGTCCTAACATGAAGGAGGCTAGACCTGTGGCCTTTGATTCATCTCAGTTGTCTGGTCCCGAACTAAATTATCCTGTTCACGAAAAGGAACTTTTGGCGATTGTTCGTGCTCTCAAGAAATGGCGTGCTGATTGTCTCGGGATGCCTGTGCATGTACTTACCGACCACCGAACTTTGGAGAACTTCAACTCGCAGCGTCATCTTAGCCAGCGACAGTTACGTTGGCAAGAGTTTCTCAGCCAGTATGATTTGACAATCTCGTACCTTCCGGGCAACCAGAACACTGGTGCCGATGCGCTCTCCCGTATTCCTCCTGCTTCACTCCCTTATGAACAAGAACCCTTGCCTGCTCCTCGCCTGAAATGTGACTTATGGCGCCGACCCTCATGTGTCGCGTCTGTTCTTACCGTGTCTGCTGATACAGATTTCCTTCATGACATCCAATTGGGGTATCAATCCGATGAGTTTGTTCTTAAATTATCGTCTTTGAAGGGTACGATTCCGGGTGCTGAATTCCGTAACGGACTCTGGTACATTGATGGTCGTTTGGTCATCCCGCGTTTTAAAGACCTTCGTGAGACTCTGTTCCGCTTGGCCCACGATTGTACCGGGCATTTCGGCGGTGACAAAACATATGAATATCTCCGCGATTCTTACTATTGGCCAAATATGCGTCGGGATCTGCTCCGTTCTTATGTCCCCTCCTGCTCTGAGTGCCAACGTAACAAGGGCAATACTGCCAAGAATCCTCGGGGTTCACTGCATCCTCTGCCGGTGCCCGATAAGCGTTTTGATAGTGTCGCGCTCGATTTTATTGGACCCTTGCCCGAAGATGAAGGATTTAATTGCATCCTGTCCATGACTGATCGTTTGAATGCTGACTTGCGCATCTGTCCCACTCGCACTGATATTTCATCTGCGGATTGTGCCTTATTGTTCTTCCGTCATTGGTTCTGTGAGAATGGTTTGCCACTTGAACTGGTCTCAGACCGAGACAAGCTCTGGACATCTCAATTTTGGAAAGCCTTTTGGAACCTTACTGGTGTGAAACTTAAAATGTCTACCGCCTTTCATCCCGAAACCGACGGCTGCTCTGAGCGTTCAAATAAAACGATTAATCAAGCCCTCCGTTACCATGTGTCGCGCCAACAGAAAGGTTGGGTGGCGGCGATTCCGATTGTCCGGTTCCATATCATGAATTCTTGGAACGGCAGTACCGGCATGTCGATGTTCCAGTTGAAGACCGGCCGTTCCCCACGTCTACTGCCGCCGATTCTGCCGTCTGATCTGCCTCAAATTTCTGACAAGTCGGCGCGTGATATTGTTGCGGATGTCCTTGCCGGCGAGCAAGAGGCCAGAGATGCTCTGATTGCGGCTAAGGTTTCCCAGGCTTTCCAGGCCAACAAACACCGCGGTTCTCCCGAGAAGTTTGCTGTCGGAGATCTCGTCATGCTGTCTACTGTTCACCGTAGACGCCAGTACGCGCAGGCTGGACAAGATCGTGTTGCAAAGTTCTTCCCGCGTTTTGACGGTCCTTATGAGATTATTCGGGCATATCCTGAAACGGACTCTTACACGTTGGACCTACCTAATCAGCCTGGTGTTTTTCCGACATTTTATGTCGACAACTTGAAGCGCTTTATCCCCAGCGACGCCACCTTGTTCGCAGGGCGTGTGCAGGAGATCCCTCCGCCAATTCTCGTTGACGGTCATGAAGAGTTTACGATTGATAGAATTATTGATGCCCGACGTCGGGGCCGTGGCTGGCAGTTCCTTGTCCGATGGGCCGGTGAAGGTCCCGAGGGTGACAAGTGGTTACCGTTCAGAGAAGTTAAGGATTGCGCCGCCTTAGATGATTGGTTACGACAGGGTGGTCCTGGTCCTGAGGGTATTGTCCCTGATAATGTTTCGACTAACGCTTAAGATTGTTTTGTTTCCTTTTCCTTTCATCATATTGCTCTCCATAAATATATGTACTCAACTTCTCATAGTATATGCTTTGCTTCAGGATGGGTAGGGGTGTAAACGTACCGTTCACTACGACACTTCACGTCACGACCACGTGACACATACGTACTCATATATATACGCTACACGTACTATTCGTTCCTTCTTCTCTTCTTCTCTCACTTCGCTACCTTCCTCTTTTCCTTCTCTCTCTCTCTCGTAGCTAGCTAGCATTGCTGACACGTCACTGGAATATAACGTGTGTTAGTTTCTGTGTCGCGTTCCCCGTGAGTAGCTTTTGTTAGTGTCCCGTCCCAGGACGGGTTTACAGTCATGTATGTTCCTTAGCTGGGCATCAAGGAACTTCTGTCTGGCTAGAATCGGGAATTAGGTAGACTCTTTGAAAAGATCCATTTGCAGGGAACGATAAATGACAAAATACTTGATATCACGATGTGATGCCAAGCTTGCTTAATAGGGAAAAAAGCACACAATGAATCGCAGACAGTGGTGTTTGAATATACGTACACGTACCTTTTGAAAAAAAAACTGATATTTATTGATCATGAAATTTCTAGTGATTCTAACCATGACTACATAGGGTTCAGAAACGAATGGTCGGTGGCTGAAGTATCCAAACCATGTAAGTGTCGTACTAGGTACGAGGATCGCGGAAATACTGACGGCAGCACGCAACAATAGCATTCAACGTATGAACGCATCTCCCAGAGATAGCCAACAACTATTCACAGGAATTCAAGCTAACAAGAAGCAGGTGATCTCAAGAGCTCCACCAGCTGTCTGAGACTCTGATCTTATGGAGATTTTGATAGTGGTTGTAACAGAACTTTAAATCCTATTCAAACCGCGGTATCTTCCCGAGATTAGTGGTAAAACCCAGATGTGTACATGTCATGGACGCTCATACATCGCGAAATGTCGTAAAACAGAACAACACTCGGATTTTGGATGATGATAGGAGACAAAAATATGTACATTTTGCACTTGTATGTTATGTGTATCAAAGAACTATGTACAATCAAGCAAACTTTATAGTGATCTCATGACACATCGAAAAATTTGCCACAATGAAAGAAGTGCGCTAGCTTCTTAATAAAAGAGATCCTTGTGTTGGAAGTACCAATGAAAACAGCTGTAAAAATAAACCACACATCTACAACTATTCCGCACATGACACTGCACATTGTTATTTACTGTATGACAAGGTCCGCCAATATGAATGTGTCCCTTGATAAATACAACTCGGGAAAGACTTGAAACAGAAGGATCAAAGCAATGAACCATCCCCCTCTTTCTTTGCTGTCAAGATATGTAATGTAAGGTTTGCAGGTTATCTCGTTACAGTTAGAGGGAAATGTGCCACTGTGAAATTGAAATGACAGTCCAACCCATCAGCTCCGGATGATAGATTGAAGAGTGCCTTGTCGTGGCGTGATCACACAGTCAAAGTGTTCTGGGTGACTAGTAAAAAAGAAAAGAAAGAAAGAAAAAGAACGGCGTTAGCAACTTTGCTTTTGTCAAACAAAATGATTATCAAAATAATAAGAAGCAAAGAATCGAATGAAGAGAAACGGGTGACCGTCCCTTCTCTTTTTAATTCTGGCAAAGAAGAAAAGGAGGTAATGGAAGATGGAAGCAAGTTTTTTTGACTTTACCTTATGGATCCATCCGCAAATTTTCCTGATGGAAGTACTGTTTGACCGTCCTTCACAGGCGGACGGATGTCAAATCCTGCGACCAGAGAAGCTAATAATATCCACAAGGATGCGTCCGCAAAGTGCATTCCTATAAGGAGATACAAATCAGTCAACACTCCGTCTAGGTTTGATGAAGACTGCGAGGAAAATCTAACAACGTACCTGGGCAGGCTCTGATCATGATCGAAAAAGAAATCGCCACCAAATCAAAAAAAGGGAATTAGAAAATGGATCGTCAGTCAATCAGTCCAATCGAAGTTGAATAGAGAAAAAGCTTCGATCTTTCGAAAAAAGTTTGGCACATGTTGAAAAATTAAACGCCTTTTTACCTGCGACCGAAACCAAACACATAGTTCTTGGGGTCCTTTTCTTTCTCATGGCTAGGAGATTCCATAAACCTCTCGGGCGAGAATTTGTCTGGATCGGAGTAGGTCTTGGGATCACGCAAGAATTGCCTATAGTTTGAGTGGGTTGGTAACATCAAACGCCACCCCATACCGGTGTAATCAAAAAATCAAAAGGGGAAAGGGCGAATTGCGCAGATGATGCGGTGGTGAGAACAAACAAGGGTGCGGTGCGTTGAAACGGGGTAGATCGTAGCAACCAGACAGTTGCCAGCAGAACAGAAAAACAAAATGGAGTAAAAAATAAATATGCAAATGAAAGCAAGAGATACCATCAGCAAATTTGTTTTGATGGATGAGGTTAACGGGCGCGTGAGCGAGAAACCGGAGTCCAGATCTCAAGGAGATCTCGAACGGAAGAAAAAGAAGAAAAGTCAATGACATACCAGACGTTAGTAAATATGATAGATCCTTTGGGAATGAAGTAACCATCATGAACGTCGTCCTGCGTGCAGACGTGGGGAAGACCTTGTTGTTATAGAGGGGAAGATCGGTTGTGTAAGTTATTAGAACCAACGGAAATTGAACGAAAAACTTTTGAAACTCATACATACCCGTTGGACCTAAGGTATAACATCTGTACACTTCTGTGAACATGGCTTCGAAATACGGCAGACGACCCCTATCAGCGAGAGTTGGAAGTACACCAACACCTAGGACGGATTCCATTTCTGCTTGTGCCTTCTGTTGAGCATCGACGTGGAGGGCCATCGCCATGAAGAAACATTCCATGTGAGCAACTGTCTGTTGAAAAAAGTAAGTGGCAATTAATCTTGTCTAATTCGCTCGATTGATTGTTCGAAGAACCACTTACTGTATCCGCACCACCTGTACAAAGAAAAAAACACGTAGCACACACTGTCAGTTTTTTTTTGTTTCTAATCTTGTTGATAGAAGCATTGCTACGCGCCACTGTAGATTCCCCCAGCGGTCCACTTGATTGTTAACTCTTCTTCTGGCGTCATGGATTTGTTCTCCAACTGCTTCGAGACGAAGCAAGAATCAGCTGTACCTGCAACCTATAATTAATTAATTTAATAAATATCAATAGAAACGAAAAACGACAGAAGCGGGGGTTTGATCTTCGCTTACCATCTGCTGCTTGACCCAAGCGAAAGGAACCTCCAGCATCTCCGCCAGCGTCTTGTGGTACTTGGTCGCTTTTCGCTTCCATTCTGCACCTGGGAACCATGCTGGGACGTATTGCACTACACGAGGAGGGGAGAAGGGGAGGATCGAAGGATGTCATGGAACCGAGAGGGAAGAATGAGAGAACCGAACTAAACAAAAAGACGGCGACGTTTTTACTTACAACTTGGGAAGACGTCCACCATGAACGCGTTCGACGCGGTCGTCTCGGAGAAGTTGTCCATCGCTTCGTCCACCAGTTTCACAAGAGGGTCTTCCTTCACTTTCACTTTGTATCCGAACGCGACTCGCAACACGAGTGCTCCAGCATATCGACGACAATGGTCTAACCAGCTATTGGGCGTTTCCAAGAGATTCCTCAGAAAAGTATGCGTTTCCTCATGGAATAAGTCGTTGAAATCGTCAATCTTCGAACGCGTGCCCATGAGTTGAGCAAAGAGCCGGCGGTATTCGGACCATTGTTGAGAAAAGGGAATCAGGGCGGGACCCTTGTCCCAACCAACTAGTTGACCTGCCATAACCAAAGTCGGTCTGTCACTGTAGATGCGGCTCTTCTTGTCAAGCATCTCGGTGGCATATTTGGGGTCGTTGAGAACGATGATATGTTTTCCAAGAGCAGTCAGATAAGTAATACCACCTAAAAAAGTATGAAAGCATTTTTTTTTGGTTTCATGCCTTTATAAAAAAAGGAGATACATAAGTGCACTGCAAAAAAGACTCACCATACTTTCGACCGAATTCTGCAAATGTCACCCATGGTTGGGTCTGAGGTAAGTCTGCTACGTTCCCGAGTAGTGGAAGGCCTTTTGGACCTGGAGGAAGGGGTGCTGGAGACTTTCTCTTTCCTTGTTGGCTAAGATATACAAGGACAAGGGCGGTGAACCCAGCACCCAGCAAGAGAGTCGAATAGTCACTGCTCATCGTGGTGGAAGTAACAGTTAGAAGAAAGAGAACATACAGAGATTTGTGTTCCCAGGTCTGCCGTCAGATGGTGCTACAGAATCAATGCTAAATTCGAAGAATTCTGACCTGTCAGCCCAATTGGCTAATAACGGCAAGAGTAAGTATGCATATTCTTCATCTCCATATATTGGTTAGCTGATGTCTGCCCATTTTAACTAAGTAGAAGTCCAAGGATCAGGGCATCAAGAACGTCGACCAACGTCGTGGGTGCTTCAGTCCAACGCCGTGACTTACATAACCTAAGGGATAGGTTAGGCCTATAGGCGCTGAAGTTTTCCTTCTTCGACTCCGATACAACCTACTCCGATACAACCTACTACGACTACCAACATTGATTTGTTCAACATCAGCCCAAGTATCACCCCCTGTATACTTGGACCCTATACACACATGATGATGATAGGCTGGAGATACTGCAACCGTATCAACCATGACCCGCTGGCCTGGCAAAAATCAACAGGGACTTTGGAGTTGGAGTGCCAACCGCCATAAAGCGGGAGAGGCGCAGCCTTTTCAGGGGCACCCATTGAATATCGATGAATTGCTTAGACGGGGGGGTCGAGGTAGGAGGATCTATTCAATATTGAGATCTGACAGACGCCAACCGGCATTGTTTATTCACTTTCATTTCCCCCTAGTTGACATCAGCTTAACATATGGTTCCTGCGTTGAAATCCCATCGGTCGTCTGGAGCACCCGATACCGGTTTCGCCATGGTACTATTAATGGATGGGGATGAACCCTCGGGGTCGACGACCGCAGTCACCATGCTTGGTGCCAACTCACTCTGACCTTTACTTTGCCTTCTCAAATCTCGCAAGCTACGACTTGAAGCTTGAAGGCTGCAAGAACACCCATAAACACCTTGGGCCCTTTTCCGAACAAGCTTAGGACCACTCCAGGCGACTTTACGCTAGTCTACAGTTGGCTCTCTGACGTCTAGAGCTTGCGCCGCTTACCCTTTTCACACCACTAAAGATTTTCGGCCCTGAAAACCGCCCCCGTCGTGTCAATATGTTAGCCCAATCTCTAGAATGCGACCATCATCGTCGTCATCATCATCACCATCATCGTTCAGAGGCCTCTCTTTCCCTGTCTACTCATACCGTAAAGTTCACATACTGCTACGATCACCCTCTGGAATGCTCAGCTACGCGCTATACGGTTACCCCATGGCCAAAAGCTCGCAACAATCCACATACAGGCACTTCCCAAACCCCGAACGGGTTCGGAACAATGACAGGGGAAATAGCGGATCGCAAAACAGCCATAGACTCGGCTACGCTGCTTTTCATTAGTGGAATATCACTTCGTGAGTACTAATCAAGTTCTCTTTTGTAATTTCCATATCGTACCCCGTTATTTTCATACTACTGTTCCGCTTGATCATGGCTTGACGTTTTTGGAGACTTGGAGACCCTTGATTTCGTCCCCTCTTCTCTATAAATCTACTTATGGTCTAGATTATCCGTTTATCATCTCTTCTGCACCCGATTTGGTCCACATTAACCCGACTCGGAATCGACTCTGCACCCTCCGTTTTTCGTATTTGTTCGCTTTTGTTCAGTTTTTAATTCCGCCATTTTTTGTTATAAATCGATGTTTAATCATCATTGATTGATATCTACCGCTTTTTCTTACACCATCCAAAAACAGAAAGCGAAACCTGGATCCCAGTCATCCAAGAATTGTATAAACTTACAAGCGACAATAGTCTTAATTGTAACATCCGCTCAGTGTGGGTCGTCGAGCGTCCAAATCATGGAGATCCCGGGGTACGGAATGCTCGTGTTTTGAAGGAACATTATCCAGTTCTATGTGCGTAAGACCCCTCACTTTCTTCATTTCTATTTCTATTTCTCGAGGTCTAATCTCCACGCGTTTTTTTACTGTTGTTGCAGTTAGAAGTCTGGAATACGCCGAAGCGATCCGCGTGTTTCTCGATTCGGATTTCATGTCTACTGAAGAGAAGCGGAATCTCGTTGGGGTAGGACATTCTGGTGGTGGAGGTTCTCTGTACGTGCCCCCTTTTGTCTTCTTGAAGCTTCTTCCCCTGACATAACATGTAATCCCTGGGCAGCATGCAAGCTCTCGAACTCGGAAACTACCCTCCTACCTCCCTTCCCTTCCGTTCCCTCGTCCTGCTTGAAGTCCCCTATCTTGGATACCCTTCATTTCCTTACTGGCAGCGACTCTACACTATCGTTACTCGGTCAAACTCTCTCCGACCTCGTTCCTGGGCTTCTCATGATCAAGCTCTCGCATGGATGAAAACGCATTTCCCATGGAAAACGTTTCACCCTGACGTGTTGAGAGTCATTGGGGAGACGTATTTCATTGAAGACGTCGACGGTGACGGTGGCGGACATGATGTCAGTACTACTACTAGTCCTGGTGGAGGACGTGGAGGGAAGCAAGTAACGACAAAAACGACGTTGGAACAGGAAACAGCTTGTTATCTGAACGATAGGACGCATTTGAGTGCGTTACCGTATTTGAGAACGCTCATGGGGGTGTTACCGACTCATTGGGTGTTTGGGAGTAAGAATGACATTTGGTGAGTTTGCGCTCCCCTATCCATTCGGCATGCATTCTCTTCTCCGAGTGTTTTTTGGGGGAGAGGTTCTTAATCGGTGTGCACGTTAGCGGGCGTTAACGAGAATTTTTTTATGCATTGGGACAGGATACCAGAAATGTACGATATGCAAAAGAAGGGTCTTGAAGAAGACAAGGGGATGTTGGCTTCTGTACAAACGATCGAAGGCGTCGGACATTATGTGAGTTGATTTTTTTTAAAATTTTACCTTATACCCATCGGTCCCGTTTCCCCGTCTTTCCTCCCGTTCCTCGGCGCTTGCTCGGTCCCTCGTTTACCTCTCGTTACCCCTCCTCTCCTTTCCTCTCTTTTACCATCATGTTAACTGTAATTGCCCTTCCTGTCCTGACCTGTTTTTTCTTTTCGTAAAACCAGTTCCCCGTTGTCAAACCAAGAGAGACAGCAGTGGTGATTGTAGACATCCTGAATGGGCGTCCTGGAGGAGGCACATCGGTGTCGTCTGGTAGTGGTGGTAGGACTGCCAAGTTGTAAGATTGACTCGGACTTGTGATGCGTGTGTGTGCGGCGTAATCTCGTAGCACTTTTCGTTCCGGCGGCGTTTTGGAATGAGGAACGTGCGTCGTCTTTGATTACTACGTGATGTTTAGAAGTGTCAAGTGGGATTCTTTTCTCCTCCTTTTATTATTGGCGTTAAACCGGCGCTCTGTGTTGCTGTACTATGTACTTACTATTTATCTAATATCTATCCTTATTCATATTAATATGCGTTGTACTAGCTACCTCATTCCCCTCTATGTATCTAATATTACGCCTGCCTTTCCCTCCAACTCGTCCGACTGAGCAAGCTCCCACTTCCTTCCCAGCTTCGGACTAAATCGGCCGAACATACCCTACCTTTGTTATGGTTCGGATTTTCGGAAAACCGGACATAGGTCCGACCCAACCCGACCTTGTTTCTCGAGCGACGTTTTGTCATTTGTTCACCCCACGACCGACAACAAGCTGTGACCGTGGTCTTTGCAGTTCGCGGTTTCGGCGATACTCGCAAAAGAACAGCTGCTCTGAGACCGACAATAAAAACCCTTCTCCATATCTTTGGACTTTGACTGTATACCTGAACCCCGGGTCTTTTGCTTATAACTCGTTTTAGCGAACTCTCTCTCTTAACGGGAGAATATACTCAAGCTCCGAGTGTTTTTCTTCTCTTCTCACTACCCCACCTCCACAAAGCAGCTCCAGCAGGGGCTGTATTCAACTGGTCTTGTGACGAAACCCTAAAAGCAAAGGCGCCTTGATAACTCCCTCAAGTGCTATGATCTCGTTAACATCTCGACTAGCGCGCGGCGTCGTACGCGGAACATCATCCTCTCTAACCTCCTCATCATCTACTCGTCTCCAAGCCTCTTCATCCCTTGCTAGCAGAAACAGAACTCAAGTCGGCCGAGGATACGCAACCGAAGCTTCCAAATCCAACTTAGTGAACATCGTCGAAGTGGGTCCTCGCGATGGATTGCAGAACGAGAAGGGAATCATCCCTGTGGACGTCAAAGTGGAATTGATTGAGAGACTCGCTCTTGCTGGATGTCAGAATATCGAGGCGGGGAGTTTCGTCAGTCCTAAATGGGTACCTCAAGTGAGTTTACATAGTTCTCAGAAAAGGGCTTAATTTCTCCTCTGACTAACAACACTGACAATGTCTCTCTTTTTTGTTTATCATTAGATGGCAGGTACAGCGGAAGTCATAACCCGAATGACTCGTCTCCCCGATGTCCATTACGCCGTCTTAGTTCCTAACCAAAAAGGTCTCGACAATCTCAACACTTTACTCTCTACATACAACGCCTCTTCATCCACTTCCGACGCCGAAACTGTTCCTCCTCCTTCAGACGAAATATCCATCTTCACCGCTGCTACAGACGCGTTCACGAAAGCGAATTTGAACACGTCGATCAAAGAGTCTCTCTCGAGACTTCAACCTGTAGCTCGTGCGGCTTTGGATCATGGGTTGAGAGTGCGAGGGTATGTGAGCGTGGCTATAGCTTGTCCTTATTCCGGACAGGTAGATTATCAGAAGGTGAAAGAGGTAGCGAAGGAGTTGAGGGAGATGGGATGTTATGAAGTCAGTTTGGGGGATACGGTTGGACAGGGGACGCCGACGCAGGTAGCTGAAATGTTGGAAGACGTCAAGAAGAGTGTTCCGGTGGAGATGTTGGCTGGACATGTAAGTCTCGAGCGATTGTCAGAAGATTTACTTAAAGATGGTTTACTGACTTGTTTCCCCCTCTCTCCTTTCTTTCGTTGTTAGTTCCATGACACGTATGGTACCGCCGTCGCTAACGTGTTCACCGCTCTCGAACACGGTGTCCGTACCATCGACGCTTCTGTTGGTGGACTCGGAGGATGTCCTTACTCTCCCGGGGCAACTGGAAACGTCGCGACAGAGGACGTCCTCTACGCATTAAAGGGATCTAAATACCATGTTGCTGGGTCGGAATACGGGAAAGGCACGATCGACTTGGAGAAGATGACAGAGATTGGTTGGTGGATTAGCAACAAACTCGGTAGGGACAGCGTTAGTCGTGCCGGGAAAGCGTTGAAGGCGAGGAAGATTCGGGAGGCTGAGATGGACAAAGATGGGGAGATTAGGGCGAAGCTTTGAGAGAGGTTATCAACCTGAATAGGATTAGTTGGAAGGATTTAAGTGCATAGCATACTTTTATGATGTACATATGTTCTTGACATTTTTTTTATTTGAGGATCTTGCATCAATCATTAGTTGTGAGCTTGCTCGTTTTGAGATAATGTTTTCTGAAGACAACATTCGCCTCTCGTCCACTCGCGCGTCACGTGCGCTTTTTTTCTTTTCTTCAACGTCCGTTACCCTCGCGTTTACACGTCAGAAAAATTGATGTGCTATACATTTCATCTGTCTATTTTGAATAGAGATTGCATTCCAGACATTTGATCAAAAAGATCCGCATTATGAGGCTGCTCAACGTCGACGTCGAGGGCCCCGGGTTTCCGTTGCGATTTGGTGCGTGTCATTCAAAAAAACCATTCTTTTCTGAAATTCGCCTTTGCTCGCTTTATACTTGCCTCTAACTATCACTAGTCCCTTGCTTATCTCCACCGTGACATAGGTCTCAAGATGCCCTAGTGCTCGAATTCCAAGATGTTCAAGTAGCAAAACCAACCCCACCTTCTTGATGATCAAGCGGCAAGATCTATACATTCTTAATATAAACCTGTCGCGGCTGATGTGGCTCGTATACCTCGGAGTGTTCAGTTCCATGATTCAGACCTGCTTTTTGAATTAAAGGTGAGGCACTACCCCCTTTTTATAACGTCGACCATATTGTTGCTGTCCAGCTGTACGACCGAATGAGATCGAATGCACATTGCCGTCCCACTGTTGCTTGATCCGCCGGGTTCTTTGGTAATGATACGACATGTTCTCTGTGGACCCACCTTCAAACTTGTTCGTTACATATTAACCCTCGCCTTGGCTTTGCGAATCGACGACCTTGCCAACTCAGTGCTTGCTACTCTCTGGTCTTTAATTTGGGAATCAAGCACGGTTATGACCAAGGCCAGCGTTGAAGAAAACAGGTCCCCTCCTCTCTCAGCTTCTGAGAAAGCTGAAGACTCGACGACTGCAGGCAGTCCAACAAAAAGTGCTACTAGTAGCGGCGAAGAGAATCTCGTCTACGATGGAGGCGCTCGGGCTTGGATGTCGGTTATTGGCGGGTAAGCATCTTTCCTCCTCTCTCTCTAAAAACATTAAAACCTCGGTTAGCTGAATTTGTACGGCGCGCTCTCATTCTATATAGATTCTGCGTAACTACAGCGACATTTGGGTATGCAAACGCTTTCGGGGTGTATCAAGACATCTACACACGTTCTGGCGCTGCGTCCCCGTCGAGGATCAGTTGGATAGGATCGACGCAATTGTTTTTCTTACTCGCGATGGGATTACCAGCAGGAAAACTGATGGACATGGGGTATTTCAGACAGACCACGCTGTTTGGCTCGGTGCTTTACGTTTTCTGGTAAGTACGTTTTTTAACGATACGACAGCTTCTCTTCGCTCCCCTACTCACTCTGCATACATCGCATCGTTGCAAACTCAACACTTTGTCATCCCCACTGCATCCGTCTTTTCGAAATGGGCTTCCATCTCTCATCATCTCTTTCTTTCTTCCTGTGGCGGCGGTTTCACATCATTCTTCTTCGGAAATCATTGGTTACCAACAGTCTATTCATGGTGTCCATTGCGCACCCAGACCAATACTACCAAATTTATCTCGCTCAAGGTCTCGGAATGGGGATAGGCGCAGGGCTTTTGTATGTACCGGCAGTAGCGCTTCAATCACATCATTGGCGTCGTCGGCGAGCATTAGCAATGGGTATCGTAGTCACCGGTACGTTTAATTCATTCAACATTAATTTCTTTCCACCCTATGATTTTTATGGTCATTCATGTATCAAAAATGTGAACCACATGCACACCAAAGAATGCTAACTCCACAAAAAAGGTTCTTCAATTGGAGGCATCATCTTCCCAATCATGCTCAATCAACTGTTTGAAGGCTCGACTGGGTTTGCTTGGGGCGTGAGGGCTTCTGGGTTTGTTGTGCTTGGGTTGTTAGTGATAGCCAACTTGTTAATGACTGAGAATCGACCTAAATCGGCTGGACCTGCTCCTAAACCGGATATGAAAGCTATCCTGACCGACACGCCTTATTTGTTGTCGATTTTAGCGTACGTCTCCTATGCTCTGACTTCAAGACATAGCGTTCACTTACTTTGGATGCCTTTCTTTATTTTTGTGCTCCAACAGAGTGTTCTTCCTTGACTGGGGCGTTTTCTTTCCTTGTGAGTAACCTCACGACTTATATTTCCGTGTTCACCACCTAATTTCTACCAAAGATTTCTACCTACAACTCTTCTCTATTCTCCACGGGGTAGATCCCAATATATCATTTTACACCGTGAGTCCGCTCTCTTATTTCCCCTACTACCACCCCCTTGCGCGCTGACACGACCTGTCGCAAAAATGCTCATTTTTATTCCTTCAATACTTATGTACTAACCGTCCAACCCCCCACCCCCTTCCCCGTAACATCGCAGTTGGCAATAATGAACGCATCTTCCATGCCCGGACGAATCATCCCCAACGGGCTCGCAGATCGTTACGGTCCTTTCAATGCGATCATACCTTGCGCAGCAGCTTGTGGGATTTTGATATTCGCGTTGTTTGGGGTGAACACCGTCGCTGGCGTGGTTGTGTTTTCGATTTTATACGGGTTCTTCTCCGGTGCTTGTGAGTTTCCTTCAAATTTATAAAAGTTTTGTTGTTTTGAGTGGGATAACTGACTTCTTGGCTGGTCCCGACTGTGAAAAAAAAGTCTTGTCTTTATGTGCACCATGTGTAGCCTCGATGTCGACGAATCCTAGTGAAGTGGGGTGGGTATCGTAAAAAAAATTCGCTTTAGATCCCGGGGGCTGACTCTTTCCTTTCCCTTTTTCGTTCCTCCCCGCCCTTTGCAGAGTGCGATTTGGAATTGCGTTTGCTCTAACTGGCATTGGTGCATTGACGGGTACACCGATTACTGGTGCCTTGCTAGGAGAAACGTTTCCCTGGTCCAAAGCTCTGATATGGAGTGGAGTGAGTTGCTTATTTCTCTTTCCCTTATAGTTGCTTTTATTTCTCTTGGTAACTACTTTTACTGACGTGCTGATATTATTTTTTCATATACAAGGTTACCTCTTTGGGTGGGATGTTAATCTTCTTCCCGGCACGCCAAATTCTCGTAAGGAGGAAAGGCAAGCAATGGGTATAACGCGGACCTGACTGACCTATTATAAACGAACTAATTAACGACATACAAAAACGACTTAACGTTTCGGTCCATGTTGACAGCGGGAAGTAGTGATCGACCCAGTCGGCCGTCTGACTTCTTGCCAGTTCTCGTTTAACTGCAGCTGGGTTTCAGACCTTGTCACTGGGGGATGTCTATGACCCGCTGTCTACGTCAGTCACGGTAATGAGTTTCTTGGAGTTAATAGCAAGATGAAGATGAAGATGATCTAAAAAATAACGTTTGCCTGTGGACGATAACAGCCCGTCGACCATAGCCATTTCTTTTAGTGCTAACGATTTTTTTTTTGCAAATCATGTATGTATGACTTCCAGTTTGTTGTAATTTAAACCAATTCCACAACGCCCTTCAAATTCCCGCCACCTAAAATGGGACTTTTGTGGGGCTTTTATATACTTTTAGGGCCGAATCCACTCACACTTTGTGGCCCCTCATGACATCTTTTGATGCTGCGGGTTGCGCTGCGGATGGCTGAGCTTCTAAATCTGGACCGTTCGAACTCTGGGCAGTTGATACGTTATTTCCAGCAACGTTTCGTCTATATTCAAACACCTTTGGACGACTCGAACTCCCTTACTACCACAGCAGACTCGGCCGTATATCTCCCTAAAAACGCACGAGCCACGGAAGTGACGGAAGAGACAAACGCCTCGGGTTCCAAGACGGGTAGTCGAGCAACTTTATCTCACATGGTATAGCCACTCTCGAAGCGTGCCAGCCGGCGATCAATCAAGAGATTTCTCTTGGCCATTTACTTTTAGTCCTGAGAGGAAAACGTTTACCACATTTCCATATAATCCGTAAATGAAGTTAGATGAGCAGGTTGGATTCTCTCACCCTCCCTATCCGCTTTCTCCCCTTCCCCCTCTCACCTCTTTCGATGGCACCTTCATTAGTTACACTTCTACCGGTGAGGACTGTGGACGACGTGTTGCCGGGGAAGAGAAGTAACGGCGCTGACGATGGTACCGACCATCGTAGTTCTTTTCCTGGCAGTTCTAGCTGGAGCGGTACACCCACTGGCTTTCCTAGTCCAACTGCGACAGCACCCCAAAGTTCTTCTCAAAGCAACACTGGAGCGATAGCAGGTGGTACCGTTGGAGCTGTTGCGGTAGTAGCATTGCTTGGGTTCGTGTGGTTGTGGTGGAGGAAACGAGTGTTTGGGAAGAGAGTATACAGACTTGAGAAACCGGAAATTGATCCTGATGATAGTGAGTCGTAAATTTTACCTGTTCCATGTAGCCAAGATCTAAACATGCGTCATCCTGTAGCTGTACCGACACCTGCAAAACATCTTGCTTTGCCTGCTCAAACTCACCCTCCAGGTTCTGACTCCGTCCCTAGCAACTCAGTCGAACCCGCATCGACGATAGACACTGCACCTCGTCATTGGCAAATCCACAACGCTTCTTCACCATCTCTCCAGAACGCCATTCCAGCCGAAAAAAGCGTCAAAGTAGCAGCTCTATCTATCCCGTCTGGCAATTCCAATCCCACATCAGATCCTTTCTCAAGTCCTACGACCCTCTCTAGTCCGCTTTCATCGTCCGGCGCGCCTTTCTCTCATCATGGCCATAGCACGATATCGACAGACGACACTCATACTTCACCTACCACGGTGGAATCTGCGTCAGCGGCGGAATCGGAAATAGCTGAATTGAGAAGACGTGTTACGCTACTCACGCAAGAGAATGCGCGGTTGAGTGCTGCTCACAACATAATAGGTGTCCCTGCATCTACAGAAGCGCCTCCTGCTTATGACATTCCGCGAGAAAGGAGTTAACTTCAAGGGGTCACGTCCCCGGGTGTATATTGAGTAGAACTGATGAGTCCTTCGAACTACTTGTCTATGGACTCTGATGTCATTCTTATCAGTACTGTGTATTTCTTCTTGATTTGAATCAGTATCATTGTATATGGAACACTTGTATTATTAGCTAGAAACTTGATTTTTATCCTGTCTAATAGGGGTGACAATCTCAGAATGTTACTTAGACTTACTGCTTGCTTGATTAATGAATGTTCTGACCTGACTTGAGCTAAGGTAGCAGCTTTTCTTACTAGCTCAAAAGGTGACTGAGCCTGAGTGTGATTACCCCTTGGGCCTTGATACAGCATTGCATTCATGCCAATTGGCGTAAATGTCAGACTTCAAACTTTTCAAATGCCTCGGCCCTCAAATCACAAGCTTAGAATTCGTTTTTACTACTACATGCAGGTGTAGCATTCGCTTTCGCTTTCATACATGCCATCTTATCAGACACATCTGCAGAAACGCCGTCATAGAAAGTTCTATTAGAATTTCGCAAAAACACTCGCAAGGACCGGTACCAAGGTCATGGATGGAACTTTGAAATCTTTTGGTCCTTCACACATGTACAACGGTACTTATGTAAATTCCAAGCTTATACACTTGGACTCGGAGTCTGTAATACCCATGACCAGCTTCGAAGTCTTCAGCGGAGTGTCTATACGTACATCCTCCTTCAGTCCACATCTCCATGGCCAGGGGTTGTCTTTAAGTCTTATGGGTACTTACCGGTAAAATATGTGTAGGCGTTTTCCTCAGGGCCATCAAGACTAGCACTAGTAGTCCGCCGGATAAGACAAATTTGAATGAAATCCGTCATAAAGAAATACCTATGCACGGTATATTGTTCGCACCGCTTGTATACGGAGTTGATTGTCGCTGTGTTTGAAAAATCAGATGGGTTGACATCAACGTTATTAAAGCATGCTTATGAACATCCGAAGCACCCGATGATCTCTTCCTTCCTTTCCGTCTGTCTTGTATGCCTTGTAGGCTGGATACTGGATGCGCCTCGACGTCGACGTCGAGCAACTCTTCCTCCAGGTCTGTCTAACCTTTCCAATTCTTTCTCAATCAAGGTTCTCATTATTCCGTAGGTCCAAAAGCGATACCAATAATAGGGAATCTTCTCCAACTTCCTAGAGTGAACCCTTTTGAGATTTACGCAAAGTGGTCAAAGACTTATGGTGAGTTAACACTGCAAGCTAAACTTTTTGCGATTGCAAAAACCAAACCTCTTCCTCCTCTGTCCAAAGGCCCACTGCTGTATTTCCACGTCATGGGCCGGGAGTTTGTCATTGTCAACAGTCTGAAAGCCGCCATGGACCTTTTCGAAACTCGTTCCAATTTATATTGCCACAAACCACGAATGGTATGGTTGGCTTCCCGGGAGTTTACATTGAAAAACTGCGCCTCTCATTTATTTCCGTTTCCCAGGTAATGGCAGGTGAACTGGTCGGGAAGGAACAAACTTCAATGGTGTTCTCCAGGTACAATGATCGCTTGAAAGAGTGCCGGAAAATCACCCATTCGTGGATGGGAAAGATGTCGATCGTTGAGACTTATCCTCTGCAGGAGATTGGCCTTGTCAGATTGCTAGAAGCGTTGTTGGATGACCCGGAGCGTTTTTCCGACCATGTCCGCACGTGAGTAATCTTAGCTTAGCTTTTTAGCGCCTCTTGCCGTTTCACTTTTTTTTGACTTTTTCTTTTCAAAAACGGTAAGATATGCGGGGACAGTTTTGCTGAGATTGATATACGGAACGAGGTGTCTCCCGAGGGACGATCCCCATATTGCGTTGTCAGAGCACGTGTGTGGGCTTACCGCGGAGGCGATGCGGCCTGGCAGGTGGTTCTGTGATTTCTTGCCCTGGAGTGCGTAAACAAGACACATGGTCTTTGCGAGCTAAGAAAACCACTAAAAACTGTATTCAGTGGCAAACATTCCCGAGTGGTTTCCGGGAGCAGGTTTCAAGCAATGGGCCAAACAGACTAGGAGAACAACAATGGAACTTATACAAGGACCTTATGAAGTTGTCAAGAAGGCTGTGGTGCGTACTAATGCCATTCGCCATGTCCCAGTTTCGCAGACACGTCTTAACCTTAACAAATGCTATATAGATAGATGGTACAGCACCGAAATCATGGCTCGCAGATGAGATGTTGGACGAGTCCGGTCAGATCAAGGGAGGTGAGGAAGCTTACAACTTGATGATGGCTTCGGGAAGTTTGTATGCTGCCGGTATTGATACAGTGAGTGACGAATTATTCTTTGAAAAACAACCATATATTGCACCACCCTTTGACTCGTAACTAACGACTTGACGAAAACAAAGACCGTCTCGGCTATAAGAACGTTCTTCCTCATGATGGCTAGAAATCCAGAAATCCAAAAGAAAGCTCAAGACGAAATCGATTCTGTCGTCGGTCCCAATCGTCTTCCCAGCGTCTCGGATCGTCCTTCCCTTCCCTATATCAACGCGATTATCAAAGAATGTTTACGCATTAATTCTATCGTTCCTATTTTGCCTCATAGTTCTGACACCGACGATGTATGTCAAAGCCTTTTCCTTTTTTCTCGGACCAGGGGAGGGTTTCTATTGCTTACACGTATTGTTTTTGTTGTTTCCTGAAGGTCTACGAAGGTTATTTGATACCAAAAGGCTCTTTCGTAATGGTTAATGCATGGTAAGTGTCCCGAGATTTCACGCGAGAGAGGGTGAATATACGTATATACCTCTGAACTTCGGCTCAACCTAATCCTTGAAACCGCTTTCAGGAAGATTCTACACGACCCAGAAATCTATCCTGAGCCTGAAAATTTCCGTCCTGAGCGGTTTATCCCCTCTCCTGGGGAAGAAATGCAAATGGATCCAGAAGAACTCGTTTTCGGGCTTGGAAGAAGGTACGTAGTGGATACATATGATATTCCAAGTTGTCGACAAATTGCGTTTTTTTGTTTTCTCTCTGATGCTGATACTCTTCTTCCTTCCTTTCTTTCTCGCAAAAAGGACCTGCGCGGGCTTATACTTCGCTCAATCCTGGATATACCTGAACATGACTCAAGTCCTCTTCGCGTTCGACATCGGCCCTGCAAAGGCACCAGACGGGAATCTCATCGTCCCTCCAGCTCGTTTCGAAACAGCTGGTCATATCAGGTCAGGGTCGACATTTCTTTAAGCTTACTTATACACATCTTGTCAATGTCATCCGAAAAAAAAAGCGGTTGAACGATTTAACGCGGAACTCAATTCTCTTGTGGAATCGTTTAATGTTCATTATGCTCATCGTTCTCTTTCCCCCTTACCTCTTTATACAGAGTCCCAGCGGAATTCAAATGTTCAGTATCACCGAGAAGCCCGGAAAAGATCGAACTTATTCGGGAGGTGGCTACGATGGTCAGAGACGATTGATTTTGCTTTTCATCGATACTTTACCGTATGTACATACAGGCTGTACTTGTATATTAGATTCTTTTTTTTTCACATACAGCGGCACCCCTCTTTTTTTTTTAGAAAACACCTTCCAAAGCAAGCTCGCTCTTTGTACTTCGCTTCGCTGACATTGAAGTACATATTCAAATCCCAAGCCTCTCAAAAGTTCCCCGCAGATGTAATGTAATTTCAAAAGCCCGTCATCTGTATGGTTCTAAAAGTAGGGCTACGCTTCCGAGAGTTTGATTTCCCACATGTGGACTAGACTACATAGACTATTACTCATCGTAATCTGTTATAATAATTAGATACGTGTACCGCTTCCTGTGGGTTGAATTGACAAACGAATGAGCTTGCCGCATCCCCAACCTTTTTTTACCCTGACAAGGCTGACACGGGCTCTCCCACTCTCAAGGACACACAGATCAGGGAGGCCTTGAGGTCTAGATGTATTTACAATAGGTGTATCATAGGAAGCTTTCAGGCCCTTGTTTTCTAAATGAGATTCTCTTCTCGAAATCTCTTTTACAATTTCGGACGAACTCCGGTCTGCGACCCATCTAGAATGGAAAAGATCTCTGCCGAGAACAGCGCCGGATGTGTCAATGGGAACTTTTCGTTGGGACACGCACGTTTTTGCGTAAACACCAGAAACCGTCGTACAAGGGAGGAGGAAGAGATTTGCGTTTTTTTGACAGATTTGATGGGAGGGTTTAGATGAGATTTAGAGTTTTGTTTTTTCTTGATACGGGAGGAAATCTTTTGCAACACTCACGTAATGACCGACACCAGGAACGATTTTTACGGAAGCGTAAGACGCGAGATCTTGTTGGACGTTCCTCTCCATCATCTCGTATATCGGCTGAGGCCTAATTATAAAAATCGGCAATCAGACTTTTTCTCATCAGAAAACCGGAAGCGAAGAAAAAAAGAAACGTTTTTCTTTCGAAAAAAAAAAAACAAAGACATACCAGATATCTTTCTTGGAACCTAACACGATATGGGTGGGGATGACGTGAAAGATCGTCCGAAGATAGGGTAAAGCACTGAGATGAGACGTATCACTAAGATAATTCATCGTTTCTTGTTCAACCGCTGTCTTGGTCGTGACTCGATTCGGATAGACACGGTCTTGCCGAAAGTACGTTTCCTCCACGATTCGAAGAACATCCGGATGGAAAGTTTTCCATGGAAAATGCGTCTTGAACCAACGCATAGCGGTTTGTTTGGAGTCCCAGTTCGTTGGTCTGCGAGAATTGGAACCGTCAATTGCTTTCCAGAGCATCATGAAGAATTTTTGAGCTTCGTAGGAGACTAGAGGGAGTTCGACAAAGATGAAGCTGGAGAACGGGGATTTGTCTTTTGAAGTGTAACCTGCGAGTTCGAGAGCTTGCATACTAGAAACGATTTATGAGTACTAATCTTAGTCTCAAGAAGAAGGGGAATACGAGCACTTACAGAGATCCGCATCCTCCGGAATGTCCCAGGCCAATTAAGTTTTGTCGTTCGAGGGTTGAAAGGAAATCTTTCTCCAAGAAGGTCCGAATGGCCTGGGCGTATTCTAAGCTCCGAACTACATAGTAATACATACCTCTGCGTTAGTTTGCGTGCGTAGGTGGGAAGTGAAAAACGGAGATTGTAAGGCGTGGTTCGTACACATTACCAGATAGTGTTCCCTTAATGTTTCCTCGTTTACGACGCCTGCGTCACCGTGGTCAGGACGCTCCAAGACCCATATTGAACGAATGTGTATGGAACTGGAAGTCTCGTTCGACAAGCGAAAGAGTTCTTTGACCATAGGAATATAAGTTGGTTCATCTACAAAGGATATATATGAGCTCGAAAGACCAGAGCTGAGAGAAGAGGTTTACGATGTACTGAGAGAGATACCACCCGCAAAGAGTATTGTACAAGCCTGCTTTCCTGCTGACACGTCTGACTTGGTGCTTGTGTAGCGTTTTGCAATGCATTGTAGAGGATAGTCGTAGCTATAGGTGAATTGATGTGAAGATACCGAGAGAGGGTGAAGAAAGCTTGATTCGGGTATCGTAGGTTGAGAAGGCGAGCTCATCGTAGAAGAAAAAGACGAGGCAACGGGTAAGTATGCATGATTTCTGTAGCCGATTTTTGTGAAAAAGAAGAATTTCACATGTCTATAAGTCATGATTTGTCACATCACCTGATACGGACGCGTTTGTGAGCCCCTATAGCCAGCTGAAACGTTTTGTCCGCTCAGATAACTTGGACGACAACAACAACATGCCTCTCGCTGTTCCCCAAAACCACCTTGGAATCCCTACCCCTCCCACTCCAGCTAATCCTCCAACTGACAACGACATAGTGGAGGCCGTTCGGTATGCGGAAAGGGTGAAACGTGCCGCACTGACAGGTAAGCGTTCCACAGACTGTTGCTATTCTCGGTATCTCCAATTGGTTTTCGGTCGAAAGAGACGATGATGGAGGGTTCGCCACTGGTGACAGAAATTAGTAATATCGAGCAGTACGCCTTCAAGCTCATTGCGTCTCGGGTGGAAGGAGGTATCCTTCATTATTTTGATTTCTGTGCTCGTGCTCATGTCTGAATATAGCTGCTGCTCCAGCCTGGTTCATGGCCGAGCTTGACACTACGGGCAATAACGACTTTCCGCGGTGAGGAAAACGTGAGGAAAATTTGAGGAAATTGTGATCGACCAATAGGAATGCTCGATCACAATTTCCTCAAAATTTCCTCACGATTTCCTCACTGCGGAAAGTCGTTATTGCCCGTAGTGTGAACCCATCAAGAACGAGATTCAGGATTTACGGGGCGAAATTCGGGACTTAACTGATAAAATGAAACGTCTCAATACCAACACTACAATTGTTTGTTTCTATTTTATGACCAACCTTGTGTGCCTCCTACTCATCTGTTTGCAGGCTTATAACTCGGGGTGTGGGCATGGCACTCGAAGACCCTTTCTTGTTCTGCCTTTCTTGAACGGAACTGATCCTGTAACGGATCATGTATGTAACTTGATCTCCTCCTTCATGAATTTGACACCTCATACCACTTATTTTTGACTAGGGTTTACCCCCACTTCACTCTGTAGATGATATCATCAACCTCGGAGCAGCACACTCCACCGCATACTACGATGGTTATGTGCTAGAAGCCGACAGAATCCAACATCTTGGCCCAGAAGGCAAACTTCAGCACATTGCCTCTCGAATTGGCTGTACTGCTCCCCTGATTTGATTTCAACCTTCGTCAGTAAATGTAGCCCAATGATCAGTCCTTACCATGTTCTCTTTTGTCTTGGTGGTTTCACTTGTATAATAACTTGAATTAGTGTATGCATGAGATTTTCCTCAAAAAGATCTCGTGAGATGATGAACTTTCACATGGTCCACTTGAGTATGATCTAACGTGCTCAGTTTGTTACCTTTTTTTTTTTTTTTTGGAGGAGCGTTGTCTTAAAGACTAGCTTTCGACAGTCGACAAAGTCGTCTTCTACGGCTCGCGATCGGGGGCGCAAGGGATTGGAACCTCGCATGACTGGTTTAGAGTGAAGGTATACATGTTGGCATAGGTAACATAGAGAATGAAAAGGGCATATATTGTTTTTTCCTCCGCAGGGAAATGCTTTTACGCACAGGGTGTGGGGCTCAGAAGTGTACTTTTAGACCAAAATTTACGGTTAGGATTGGTGCCCGGGCCACTCACTTACCTTTCCCGAGTTCCAGTCCTCCGCCTTAGGTCCTGACTAATACCCACTAAAACCCCGCCAAGTTTTGTCCAGTCTTCGGGGAGCTCAGACTCACGGTAGAGTAGTTTTCGCCACGTTTGCTGTACCAGCCTTTTCGGTAGTGCTTTTCTTTCGTACTTCTTGTTTGTCATCCGTGCGTCCAGTTTGAGTCGAGTATCCACCATGTTCCACCATCTGTTTTCTATATGGTCTTCACTAAACGGTGCGTTGTCATTTGCTATGACTCGTTCACATCTTAAAATCCAGATTAAGTAGGTATGCTGCCTCTGTAATGAGAATCCTACGGAGTCTTGACTCGCCGGTAAGCTTTTTGTGCGTGGTCTCATGTAGTACTTCGCCAAGGGAAGCACCCATAATGGTACCGGCACCCGGTCTTGACCATGGTTTTTTACTCTTTCTCTGCCACATGCTTTCTACTAATTCCCAAATCAGGGCTTGTCCTGGGGAGTTACATTCTGTTAGAATATGTTCCATCGTTTCTAGATGGCCATCGTGGTGGCATGTTGCCCTTTCTTGCAGTTCTTCTCTGAAGGTTGGTCGCAGCCAGTGAGACCCGGTCATATATGCGTCATGGATCAGCATCCATAGGAAGTTTCGTGCTTTTCTCGATCAGTTTGTTACCTTGCTCGCAAGGTCTCTTCTGTGTCAAAATCATGTGATCCGGTGTTTTTTGCAAATAAATACAAACAGAGGGACCCGCGGGCCGCCTTGCGCCTGACCCAAAAGTAACACTGCGTGATAATGGAGTTAAATGAACATTTGAACGGTAAATGTGCTTGTTTCGCTTTGTATGAACCTGCACAACATTGAAGGAGCACGAGGGCATGGATCCAAATCATAATCACCCATCGCTATATCCCTTAAGTATTTAGGTAAGTATGTGTAGTACGAAAATCTTTTGGCCGCAGGATGAGGAAATTCTTGAGTTCTTGAGATATTGGCCGAGGTGACCACTGCGGGCAAGGTCTCTGACGACGAAGTCGGCCCTTTCCCTAGTCGATATCAGGTAGGTAAATACAAGTTTTTTCAGGATACAGGATCCAGTCGTGGTCATAAGCAGTTTGACGGATGACCGGTTGTAAGACTTTATCACATACGAAAGGCAACACTCCCGAGTCAGACTGGATATACGTCGAAAGAAATTAGTGCATGCAACGCTAAACATCACGATTCAGTGATAGCGTTTTGCATCATAGACCGTTTTTCCGCTTTCTGGTTCCATTCTAGCGTAGTCAAAGGCATGCTGAAGATGCATAATTGGCTCGGCGACGGGGCATAAGGTAGTTACATGTTGAGAGTGCAGAAAAAAGGAGGACGGAATTGAAGAAAATTGTACATAACAGGTCGCAAAACCCAAGCTCCTGCCAAACCTTCTGCTCGTCGTGCCAATAAAGACCTGACCAATCCCCAAAGGCCAAGTGCATCCGGAGAGGAGGCGAGTAGACTACTTGAGCTTCTTCTTGCTATAGAAAGAGAGAGGTCTATCAGCGACTCTGGTTAAACGCCAGGAAGAAAAAATGGGACACCAACGGGCGGAGCTGAGAAGAGTGACCACAGGACCTCTTCCTGCAGTTAGTCGCACGGGGAGGAAGGCGAGCGTAGCATTTTCGGCAGATTTGCTTGTCGCAGTTGTATTTTGAGGCAAGGACTTTCAACGAGGGCTCGATGATACCACCACGGAGACTAAATCACAGAAATGAGAAGGACAAGTTAAACCTAGACTCAGGAATTAGATACAGATCATAGACACGCACCGGAGCACCAAGTGCAAAGTGGACTCCTTCTGGATGTTGTAGTCGCTGAGCGTACGACCATCTTCGAGTTGCTTGCCAGCGAAAATCAGACGCTGCTGGTCGGGAGGGATACTATTGGAACATCCTTCATGAGTAACCCGATATTTTCCTTACCTCGCACTGCTCAAAAACTCACCCTTCCTTGTCCTGGATTTTGGCCTTGACATTGTCGATGGTGTCTGAGGACTCGACCTCGAGGGTGATGGTTTTGCCGGTTAAGGTCTTCACAAAGATTTGCATCTTTTGAAGAAAAAAAGAGTTAAAGGGACCGTGCTCGCTGTGGTTGGATAGAGTGATGTGTTACCGTCAACAAGGGTGGGAAAGTAACTGTACAGCTGGGTCTGTGGCTGACTTGAGGGCCGGACAGCTAGTGGAGCACATGACATGTCGAGTCTTAGTCAGTGCGCATGCGTAAAACGGTCAAAGGACATTTGACCGCGGTCTATGCAGCGACACTTCTCCCACGCTCACACCCTGACCACACCATTGCTCGACAAAGCGTCGCTCTCGTTCCCGATGCCACTGGGTGCTTGGACCTCTTGTAATGTATATAGATGTCTCGGTCTCTCTCAGTTTTCCTTGTCCTGTTTTCTCATACATATCTCACATAGAGCTCGATAGGTACTTCTTCTCACTTCCTGTTTTCTCATACATATCTCACATAGAGCTCGATAGCCTTTGACTTCGAGCCTCTCTGCTTTTCACACCCACCCTTCCACTGTCCCAGCTTTGTTTTCTTTTTCTTTTTCTTAGTCTCATATGTTCGCCTGTGCCGGCTTGAGCTTGGCCTCCCTTTTCGGGTGCCTTCGCGAGAGAGCTATGGCGACCAAACTAATAAATAGTTTGTCCCCAAAACATCACCTCTCGCTGAGACTTCTTTCACTCCACTCGCAAGCATAGATGATGCCAACTGGCACTGACCACAGTCGCCTCTCACTTCGGGCTTTACACACTGACAAGGGGTTTGAGAATGGAAATCGTTCCTCATCATTCCCTCAAAGTATCCATACTTCCATTCGCTCTCCAGGTCTTGATTTCTCTAAGCCTACCGCGCAGAGGTCTGACGCGGTGGTAGCATGGGATCCGGTTTGGATTAAGAAATGACACCAAAAGGGGGCTGCGGTCTCCGGTCTTGCGGTGGTCAGTTCAGGTAGTTTTTTCTTTTTGGTCTTCTTTTTCGCACTATTACTTTGTGTATAATCCAACACCATCTTTTTTTGAAGGTCACGTAGTTCACACATATATTCTTACAATTTGATTATAACATCTTGTACACTCGCAGATAGTGCATGCAGTTGAATGACATGACACTCCAAACTTTGAAAGTTCACACCAAATTTCCAGTCGTCTTCCGAACATCATCGCTCGAAGAATAACCTCTATCAACAAAGATCTCCTTCTCAATCTTCACAACATTATCGCCTCTCAATTCCTGAGTGCCACAGCTAAAAGACTCAGCAGTCTGCAAAGGAGATTGACTCGGAACAGCAAACTGTACTGCGGAACCCGTTTTGAACTGATTGCCAATGATACCACTGTCGATCGTGACGGGATCGATCATGCGACGGAGGCGGTTTCGAGCATTGAGGGTGGCGAGGAGACTGTTGACTTTCACTGGAGAGATTAAATGAGAGGAGGTAATGTAACTGAGAATCCAAGAAAGGACTAGCTAGTAGTAATAATAGTAAACGAACTTACGGTGTGCAGCTACGAAACCCATGGCCATCGTACCCTTGTTCTGGGGTATAGCGAGCATAACAACCATTTGGACGAACAAAACCACTCTGTGTACCACGAGAAACAAAGGCATTGATTAGTGGCCTGAGTCACAATCTGGAAAGTCAGAGTACTTACGTAGTCAGAGTATAACGGTGTATTGCGTAGACGATCAACGTGTTTACGAGCTTTGCAGTTCTGGATGGGAAGTCGGCGATGAATAGTGATGATAAGAAATCCAGTTTGATAGGGAAGCAGGGGAGGAGAACGTTCTACGATACTAGAATGGCGTGTACTACTCACTTCTTGGCTTCATTTCGAGAATATAAAAGAATCAAACAAAGAGAGACGGAGATAATTGTGTCGGGAACGATCCTGAATACGAGCGTCGGGATGACTGTGGAATTCTGCCAGCGCATTCCATCGGGAAAAAGAATGGATGAGTCGAGTGTAATGGCGATTTTGCATCAGACTTACTACAAAAGACGTCGTCATCTGCATAGGAAACCAAAGCTGGAACCTGAATGGAAAATGGTGATGAATATTTCGGGTCTTTTTCTGGTCTCGAGTCCTTAAAAATCGATAAAGATTGACTCACTGTCTTGCAGAAGAGTCTACAAGCATCAGAAATCTTGATTAGAGATCGTACTGAGAAAATCCGAGCGCTCAGCAAAAGACATACACAACCCAAAAGCGAGTTGGAGGAGAATCAAAGGGATCTGTCGAATAGTTTGTTTTCGAACAAATTGAATCAGACTGGGAATATGTTCCCGTCTCTGGCAAACGCACCAAAATGCCTGTGAGAATGATTCTCCACGTTCCTTTGGCCACTAACATTCAAAGTTGCGTTGGAAACGCTCCGTAAGTCCGTTTCCATGATTCCATACAAATATTTTCTACTGACATTGGTGAATCATGTGCACAAAGAAACTAAGTCATCGTCAGTCCAGCACGCAGCGCTACAAAGTCTGTCTGGATAGCTTACCCTTGAACCAAAAAGCAGACGATAGTCTAGGGGGACAAGTTCAATCCTAACCGCAACTCGCCAGAGGACGAACAGAGCTTACTCCTACAATCGATGATGTCTAGATTCCAAGGGATGGATGGTTCAGTGATCAATTAAAGGAATCATCAAATCTAGAAAACGTCAATTGCACGCACATAGTGCGACCTAGAAACCCAAAAAAGCCAGATCGTCATTACTATTTCCCACTGACAAAAACCAAAGTGTAAATGTAAGGGGCATTTTCACGAACCATTCTCCGTCGATTAAGAGCTCTGGTCTGGTATAGCTGAAAACCAAAGAATGATACACATCAACGCAGCCTAGTAATCAAGTCGGAATTATAATTATTGATTAGTATATGCGCTTCGGCGTCACAAAAGACAGTATAAAGAGGTTATTTACTTAGGGTGGTGAAAAGTGTTTCTAGCACACTTGAGATTTTGGATAACAGGTGGTTAGATCTCGAGCGACAATGTACTATGTAGATAGGAGGGAACGATTGTGCACGTACACCAAGGAAGAAATCTAGATAGGTCTCGGGTTACTACTCATTTTATTTGAAAGAAGAAAGTCTTTGGGACATACCAAAAGTTTCATGAAAATGCTGTCCCCAGGGTATTTCATGAAATATATATAGCTCTACCATCGTCAAGGAATTTGGTTAGACATCAGGATAACTCGAGCAACTCGAAGGGGGCAATGAAAATATAGTTCTCTCATGCTTTGCTGACCTGGAGAATAGAGATGCCATATAAAAAGACCCCAATGACCATGCAGATGTACCCGGATCCTGAGCAAAGTAAAAAGCATTTGAATGTTTCAACAGGCATTTTCTAGTGCATACTCACCATAGCTTTGTTCAAACGCGGCTTGCGATAGGGGAGTGGAACGATCGGGCAATTCGGACATGACTAGTATTGTTAGTGGTAATGTGGGGTTGAGCCGAGGTGGACCGTTCCTACTATATAAGCCTTGAAATTCAAAAATGCATCAAGAAGAACTCTGGGTCCTGACGGGGATCACAAGAGTCGTAAGTGCGGGAAAATCGAGAAGTTTCCAATAGTCCTTTGCGTTAATGCGTCATTTCCTATAGAAACGCGGCACTCTAGAAGAGGAACATTTGCAGATCATAGCGATGTGGAGGACTTCGACGTCAATTGGGAGAAACTGCTGATTATTATTCGCGCGTGAACGTACTGATCCAATATATTGACTGTGACTCAGTGTGAGAGTGTAGTACTCTGATGCACCAGTCGTTCAAAATGACAAGTTGATCGTGACAAACGAATGACACAACCAGGACAAGAAGTCCGCCGACTCCGAGCCAGGTGGTAGCAAGCTGCTTGATGACATTAAACTATATGATTTTACGAAGGGATGTGGGCAACCGCAAGCATAGGGACGAGGCCAGTTACAAAATGTAGTGAAGTTGAAGCCTCCTTAATCGGTGGCGGATTCGGGCTAAAGTTTCATGTAAAAGACAAGTACATTAGCCGATTTACAACTGACGGTGACTGCTTATACCACCTTGCGGCATACAAACACAAAGTAAATCCGATATCAGATTCTTTCAAATTCAATTCAACATGATGCGTACGCATACGCGTGAAGGCTGAACTTTCATTCAGATTGGTATGGTATGTTGGAAAAACCTGAGGGCATAGTACTTATCAGCACTGAAGGGGGTTTATCAGCCTGAGTGCTGAGCTGTTCAGTATGTACAATGCATTTATACTATCTATGCTGCATGTCTACCAAACTGTATCCATCCTGAGCCTTACTCCACACACCATTTTTGATATCAACATCTCACATCTATCAAGTTGATCATTTTTTATGCATGATGTTGCCTGCTGTGTCCATGATGGAAAACACTCTGATTGTTACATTTGATATTCAAGTCACTTGTTACAACACTTGTCTACAACTTTGTTCTTGATTTGGGTACACATTCACACTCATTATAAGACTCATGCACCAGTAAACAGTAGATAGTACCTCACCTGTTTGCCTCCAGTACTACATATTTGTAGGCCAAGCACACTTTTAGACAGTTCACTCATTTATGACCAAAATGGAGAGCTGTTCAATGCACCGCTGGCAGTCCAGGAACATATTAATCCAAAGTATTCCATTGGACAAGGTGATATTGATCAGTTAGAAATGTCTAAAAAAAACTTATCAAGAAACAAGGTGGGAGCCCAACCTATACTCCGACTTCCTATCATCCCCTATGAAGTCAACTTGGCATCACATCGTGATATCAAACATTCTAGTTGAAACTTGGATGTATACCACTGGAGCCTTCCATAAATAACTTCGAACTCTACATTATCGAAGATTTTTCTGGCTAATTCCCACATGACAGTAGAAGGTCTCCTATCTATGCATGAAGAAGGAACATACTGTACCGCGCTGTACGGCAATGACTGTAACGCGTAACGGATCTCAAAAAAGTTGTCAAGTACCACTGTGTAACACGGTAATACAGCTGAGGTTAATAAAATAGCATTACATTCAGGCACTCAAATAAGTAAAGATTCAAAATACTTACAGACATGTAAACTCTGGTTATCACAACGTGCACTGGGTATGTTCTGGCTCCATTTTGTTCTATGTAGCCGAATATCAATCTGAGATACATTATTCATAACAATAGGACAAAGTTGGTAATTTTGGTAACAGTACTGCGGGTTGTTAACTACTAAGCATTTCAATGTGTAACGCAATATACCGAGGTTGTCACCATACAGCGCGGTACAGTATGACCTGATGTTGAGTTTCAGCTAATTATTTTTGTTGACTGACAAAGTCTTATATATCTGATGTGTTCCCCTACTCCTTTTCGATCATTAGCCCACTCCATAAAGATGTCTTTGGCCAGTCTCGCTCCTGATCGTATTTCACCCGTTGACCAAGGCACTTTCAATGATATCTATGGTAAGTCCTTGAGTCTCTAGTCATTGTTCTAGCCTTGAGCTGCTCACTGCGCTCCGTCTTTATTTTGAGGCGGATCTCTCATCTGTTGTATGGTCATGTTGGTTCTTTATGGCCTGGCTGTTCTCCAGGTCAGAACTCCCCAAAAATTTTGTAGCAAGCCCCTGACGTAACTAGTACTCCTCAATGGAACAGACCTATATGTACTTCATGAACTACGGAAAGGACAGCCCCGCTATGAAAGCATTGGTGCTTGATATTCTCATTGTTCGAAGCTAATGTTTAATATTCAATTCTACTAGGTCGGCTTCATCTGGTAATAACTTTTCACCTCTGGACTACAATACCCATGGTGTATACTGACTGTTATTTGGCTGTTGACAGGTCGATGGCAACTGTACATGCAATTTTCGGTGTGCTTGATGAATTGCTATTCCCGAACTCCGCTCACAACCATCCTTATTTCAGTTTGCTACAACATTTATCATTACCTTGTGCGTCCCAATCATTACTCGCGATTTCTCACTACATCTAGCCACTAACTCGTTGTTCACGATCCCCGCCAGGTTCTAAGCTACAGCAACCCACTCTCTTTGTTTGAAGGAGAATGGTAAGTGCAGTAAGTTTATTTTGATGAAACACCGATCGATTTTCCATCAGGTCTAGCTATGTAAGCAGTATACTAGTGGAGAATTTCTGCAGTAGGTGACTTACAGTGAACAGGCGTCTGTGTCTGTTGGGGTAGTCTTATGCTTTTGTATCCAGATGTAAGGCACACTTCTAACTTATTCTTACTACATTCTAAATTGCTCATATAGGTTCTTCGCTCGAATGCTGTATTTCTGTGCGTGCAGTAAACATGGACTTGGGCATTGTGGGAAGTGATTTTTTCCCTACATTCAGTGACCAAAAAAACGTGGCGTTTGATTATCACCTCTACACTGGGTGTCCTTATCTTGGGTCAGGTTGGTGAGTTGGCTTGAATTTCTGGGGGTGGAATAGTCATTCGAACTGACAGTCCTTGTGTACATAGCGCTTGGTATCTGTGAGCACTTATTTCCAAGTTGGATTGTAGAGGCGCATTTACTGATTGTGCCATTTGGGCTGTCATCAGATCTTTCCTACAGAATATTCAGTATTTGGCAACTCTTCAATCTTCACGAGATGGTGTACGACGCCATGGTGCCTCTGTTCGTTATCCGAGTGCTTTCAGATACCCTTACTGCGGTTGCACTCTGTATCATCTTGTTTGATTCACGAACTGGCTTTGGTTTAGCCAATCGCTCAAGCTTATTAAGACATTGATGATCTATGCAATGGAACGTTTTGCCCTGACTACGTTTGTATCTACTACCTGGTTCTCTTTTTGCAATTGAATAAGCTAACAAGTCTACATCAGTGTTGTTGTCGTTGTTCAGACCATTGTTGTATGTTTTTCCCTCTTTTTCTTTTGCAATCAAAATGAAAAACCATTGACTTTCCGAATGAATTCAGCTGATTGCCAAGCCTACTTCCATCTGGGCCATGTGTATTGAGTTTGTCACACCCCAAAGTATGTGTCCCTTCCTTGACATATCCATTCCTTATGATCGGGATAGAGTGCTGATTCGTCGATCATCTTCCATTTATCTTTTTTCTTAACCCTGACAGTTTACACCAATAACTTCCTTGCTACGCTCAATTCCCGCAATCACCTTCGGGACATCGATTGCGTCATTGATTCGTGGCATATCTCTTCCATAGGTGTTCGAAACAACGTCATTGACACGAGGCCTGGAACTTCCCAAGTCATGAACATTAGCACCGACAACGGACAGCTTGATGTCAAGCATGGAGGATTGGCAGAGACTTTAGTTATGACGGATATTGATACCGAGACACATACTGATGGTAACTCTGTCTGATACGGTATCAAAAGAAATGGATCATCGCTTGCCACGCATGTGAAGTAAGTACGAGGCCGTACAGTGTAGTGTTGCACGGGCCGCCTGAGGGCCTCCACTCCAACCGGGTCTGACTGATGACTCGTGACTCAGTGATGATATGAATGAGAACGGAACAGCATCAAGTATCCCAGAACTACCATCCTGGCCGTTGGTGTGACCGGTTAAAAGCTCCTGTGGGCAATCTATTTCAATTCGTGCATGATCAGACCAGACAACTTGAAAGTGTAAGTTATTGACCTGGTATAGAATATGCTAGGTTAAAAAGTATCAGTCTTCTCTAGAGCCCTGTGTATCCATCCATATATAAGAGTCCACGAACTTCCTCAAGAATGCATTCAAACTCTCCCTTGCTTCTCCTCCCTCGTCCCATCCACTGTAAAACTCCTTACTCAACTTCTCAAAATTCTTCCTCACCATCAATCCCTCCTCACCCTTCAACTTCTTCAAGACATCTTGAACTTCCTTCCTGACAGCCTTGATTGTGAACGTCGGGAGATCTTTAAGATCCGCATCTTTGAATCTATATGGTACGCGTGTGCCGTACTCGCCAGTGCGTACTTCGATAAGCTCGAAACCGGCCTTATGGATGAATTGGACTTTGGCCACGTTATACGGTTGATCAGCACCTTGTGGGTAGAATATTCTTTCCAACAATATTGATGAGGACAACATCCACAGAAACAAAAAAAAACTCACTGAGGAACGCCGTAAAGCATCGCTTCCTGCGTACTATTCCATCCCCCATGTGAGACAAACCATCCAGTTGCAGGATGTGAGAGAATTGCTTCTTGCGGTGCCCATTGAGTTTCAAACGCGATCTCGCTATCTTGGAACATTTTTTGTATGTCTTCTGGAATTTGACAAAGAGGCGAAGGGTGGGCCCAAACGAGGGGAGTTCCACTAGCTAGGATCTCCTCCATCACAGCCCAGACTTTTTCGGGGTTTGAAGGCCAGAAAAAGGTGCCAAAGGACATCTAAACAAGTAGCCAGGGAAGGGAATCAAGCATTGAACATTCAGACCGAAAAATAAAAATGATAAGAACTCACGTAGATGACAGACTTCTCTCCGCATCTACCCTGCATCTTATCCAGAAACTCTACAACTTCCTGTTTTCCTTTCCTTTTGCAAGGAGGTTCAGGAAGAGAGAGAGGTCCAACGGGATAAAAGACTTGACCCATGGTTCCATACCATTTCTCTAAAGCATGTATGGCTTCTCCGTCGTATGCGGACGACGAAGCGATGATCATCCCGTTGCAGGTCGTCACGTATCTGTGAGCTATCTCGACAAAGATATTCCCAACTAGGTCAATCTACACAGAATATACAAGTTAAAATTTCGTCTATCGTGATCATGAAAAAGAAATGAATGCTACTTTTTGAGGAAAAAGTTCATACTCATACAAGGCAGGAACTCCAGGTGCTGAAACCACTTTATCGGTGATTTCTTTTGCAAACTGTCAGAACCACCAACCGATAAGTACACTCACGAAGATCTATATCTCAGGGAAAACATACTCGAGGCATCATTGGCATAAACTCCTCTTCCGTACCGTATCGAATCAACCTCACGTCCACTTTCGACGCATGTGGTTCAGAGAACTCTATTAAAGCTTCTCCAGAGGTAAATGAAGCCCAGATCAAGATAGGTAATTTATTTTTGGTCGTTTCGCGTATAGCTTCAATGGCGTATCCGGCAAAAGGCTGAATGATCAAAATTGAGTACAGTTCAGAAGCTGGAGCGTGGGCGTAGACACGCACATCTATTATGGCAACGGTAGGCGGGAGTAGTGTATACTCCTTACCCGTCGCAAGACATTTGATAAGTTCCCCTCTATACATTGCCTTGAATACGGGTTCGAATTCAAGGACGGGCACTAGAACATTGTTTATGACACCAGAGATATCAATAAGGCTGTATTCGCGCATGAGAAAATGCAGTAAAGCTTTTGAGAATGAGGACTGACTGGAGTCTTGCTTCAATATCTTCCCGATCTCCAGAACGAAGTTTGTCTAGTTCATTCAGCGACTTGGAGTATATATCAGCACAACAGAGGACAGATATCACAATATTTGGCCGGCTGCGTAAGATTTGTACGGCGAGAGGAAAGAAAGGTTTGAAATGGCCTGTTTGGAAGCATTAGGGAATACTTTTCTTCAAATAGTGAAATGGAAACACGTACCCCATGTGGGAATACAATGAAAAAGGATATGTGGAATGGTCATTATCGGTTCGAAAGGATTCGCGAGGATTATGAATGGCGCAGCTTCGAACAAATTCCCAGTCTTTATAAGACACAGAGAAGCTATTTAGGACCTGTCGAGGTATTATCGATTTATCCATCTCGATCGAAGATTCGTAGAATGTCCATGAATAAACAAAGCAGTGAGGTAGAGTCATCAACATCAGTCGGGCGTACAGGACATGATCAAGGGATAATCATGCATACTTGGTTCTTTTGGTGATGGCCGCCGGAAGGTGGGAACACGGCTTCCTCAACAGCGTATATAGTGCGAGGCCGACCGAAGCCGGAAGTCGTCCTTACTCCCCACTGCCCAGTCGTTTAATCGGAGTTATCTTCATGTACTTACAATAATTTTGTTCGTATCAGACGTCCCCGAGATGACTTTGATTGATGTGTAGCTGAATTGAGAAACTGAATACTGGGAAATCGATGCCTATACTTAAACTCAAGAGGGCTCTTTGGTCATGGGTTGAAAAAACATGTCACAGTGGTCACGGCCACATCTCATGAGTGTTCGTGACCCATAGCCTCTTTGACAGTAGCGCCGCAATGCGGCCGCATCCCTGATTCTGACGCTGGCGATATTAGATCTACCAGCCCTATCGCCCTTTCTCATGGTGGCGCTTCCGGTGGACCATTTGATCCTAATACTAACTACGTGACACTTGCTCTGTTGAGTTTTCTTGCGGTACTGTCGTGAGTTACTCTCGTATGCCTTTCGCAGCTTGAGCTCACAAAAAAAATGGTATCTTCAAAGCACGCAGTGATGTTACCTGATCCCAAGACATGAGTCACCTCTTACTGGTGATATTCAATGGGATCTCGACGCCTCGCGGGTTGGTGTTCAATGGCTACGGAAGTGGGCACAAACCCAGCCATCTTCAACATGATCTCTAATTTTTCTGCACTTAATGTTACAAGTGACGAAGAATGGGATATATTTGTCAAGAACTCGGTCGGGGTAGGTACCTACTCGCCTTTTCGAAGCTGTAGTTCCTCATCTTTCATATTGAACAGACTATTTCCCACCCAATAACCGTCTCAAGGTTTACGGAACTAATAACCTTTGGGTGGGTGATGCATCTATCATCCCGCTCACCGTGGGTGCAATCATTCAGCAATCTGTATATGCTGCCGCAGAAAAAGCACCCGATATGATTATTGTTGACTTGAATCTCTCATGAATGGATCTTGGGTGAAGCGATGAGTTCACTTTATTCTTGCCTTAACACCCACGTTCAACTTTCACCGTGAAACAAAAAATGGAGAATAAGGGTTGTAGCTTACGAGACCGAGAGTTCATGAAGGGCTCGTCCTTGATTAGATTATTCACTTTGTAATGAATATTTGTCATTTGCAAATGCGCTTTTGGTAACTTGGAATAAGAAGACGAAAACCGGCTGGGACTCAGAGATTGATTAGTTGATTCTTTATGCCCTTGACGACAATTTTGACTCGTCAGTGGCATCAGAACAACAATACTGTTCAATTGTCGTCTATTCAAATTTGGCTTGTTAAATGGTGATAAGGGGGAAGAGCTGGGGGTCCAGGGAGTTATTTTATTACTTGATGAGCGATGCTGCTTATCTTGTACTCTTGTTTACAAAACTGTGACATGGCAGTGGCTACAGAAATTGCCTCATAAGCTGATCAGAAAAAGGATTTTCTCACACCAAGTATCCCGGGTGAAAACTATGTAAAGGACTTGAGGGCCTGTTTAGATACGATCCACTAGCGGATTTCCGACTGTATTTTAAACAACAGGTGAGATCTCATAAATACAAGTGTCATATTTGGGACATCCGAAGATTTGAAAGTTTATGAAAACTAATGCCAATATCTGCAGCTTCCTTGTCAATCTATATACTATATAACGGTGTATAACTTGACTTACACAATTGATGTTCTATTTGAGGTATGGATGATCTCTCTCCTCTGACTGAGTAATCCCCCTATTCCTCTGAACTAGGTGATGGATTTCAAATTGTTGGCTGGGCTGACTTCCAAGTTCCACATTCATGCCGGTGGAGTGTGGGGACTGACTTGACCTTCTTGAGTTTAATCTTGCCACTACAGCATTTGTGTATCTGATTAAGAAATAGTAAATTTTAGTAATCCTTGATTTTGGTATTAGTTTCTGCTTACAGTTTTCCCAAGATCAAAGAACTAGTAGACACTCAGTCTTAATCTAATATCAGTAAAAAGCACTTACGGGCATAGAAATAAATAGTTGCCAGGCGATTTTAGAAACAGGATGAGGTCAACACCAGCTGTTATAGCAGTCAATGACCCTGTTTCAACTGTCTGTATAATGAGTCGCAACAAGACATCATTGGTTATAGAATGTCTGGAGCTCATACGAGCTTCAGCCAGCTATATGTTAAAGGGAAAAATCAATTAGAAGGTAACATAAGATAAAAGAATCTCTTTACTCACAATCGCAATCATGACCACAGCAATCAGTATGTCTGCAACAAAGCTGCCTATTAACCAAATCTACGACCCATCAGAATGAACATGTAAACTATTTCAATGCATAAGTATCTCACTTCTCCTAATAGGGCTTTTGTCTGAATAGCATTAAAATCAAGATTTGTGTTCTATATCTCTGAGTCTTGAGATATGGATATCTCTAAGGAAAAGAAAATCACTGACTTGTGTAGAATCTATGATAACACTGATGAACTGTGTCAAACCAACCTATTATAATTCAATAATCAGTTACTAATTCATTGAGACAAAATTTGTCTTAAATTTGTCTTACCATTGCAATAAACACACATACAACTTTTGCACCCAAATTATTTCTTTTTATGCTCCATATTTGCCTGTCTGACTATGAGAAATCACTGGAACAGTATATTAATGAGTACACATTACCAACAAAAAAAAAGTTGAACTATAAAACTGACTAAAAATTGGGGAGCCAGTCAGTTTTCAAATGAAATGAGAATGAAGACGTACTCAAGCCTGTAAGGGCCAGATGTACAGCACCAGACCAGGGGACCGATGCCAGAGCTTCTGGTTTCCCCCATCCCGCCACAAGAAGATCCCAAGCAAAACTTGTGGTAACCAAGGTTTGGGTAAGGTTGAGTATGAAAAGAATATAAACTGGTACAAGATTACTTCAGGTAATCGTAATTGTAGAAATTGAAAAACACACCAAAAAATCTCATCCATGTCCTCTCTTTTGGAAATTGAATTTTAAAATAGTCTTTGAGTCACAAAAATTATCAGAAATTAATTGCATATGATAGAACATAAAGACAGACATGTTTGCCCCGTCAATAGTCCCTGAAGAGACCAATTGAGAACAGTCCCTATGAACTAACTTGATTTGAGACAGGTACAATGTAATGGATAAATTGAGACACACCAAAGGTCCGACACTGAGAGAAAGATTTCAGAGGTGCTCCAGAAAACAGATTTGACTAACTCACATGAGTACAACTGAGGACATGAAAACGATGGGAGTTGGGTTGTAACATGACAAGAGCATGCAAGTGATTTATACGTTTATCTCCGATTAAACTGAATGTGAGAAGTCATCCAATCCCGCCAAGGCTGTGAATTAAGGGTCCATGAAGCGTTCGCATCAGATGCATGCGCTAGGTATCCCGCCTATAGAGACAGGAACACACACGGGAACATTTACTTCTCACATGTCTATGAAGAGGAGTGGGCCATTGCTACGCATGGCAGATACGAGGCTGTGATCTATACGACATTACTATAAGCATTGCCAAAAATACCAATTAGTAGTGAGATTCCCAACCTTGAATTTTTATTAATAAAATTTGTATCTTTAATCTTTCAATAGTGAACATCTTGGAAAGAAGAATTCATCTGTATATTCTGACTCAGTGCTTGAAAACTTCTATATGTCGATCCTCACAGCATCGCACCCCTTCATATCATTACACAGTGTAAAAACAACTTATCAAAAGAAGATATAGTCCGCATGTGCAGCGGGAAAATAGTTTTCAAGCTTTCCTAAATCGGTCCTTTTATATCGTTGGAGCTTCGATTTCTCGTTGCTGATGCGGTCTATTGAATAGCCGTCTTCACAGCTTGCCAAATTGACAGATACTTTCCGTGATATAGAGAATTATTTTGTTTTCCAAAAAGTGTCAAGCTACATTCACTTTTAAAACGATAACATTGGAGCCACTCCTGAATTCGGCACAAAAAAAGCGCTCATGATCATTGGACTCATATTTTTGGTGTCTCGGGCACGATTGCCAGATCATTTCGGTCACTCTCCTAATCAGTTTGTCCACGACCAGCCAACACCGGAAAGAGTTCCTCCCAGAGGAATATTTCGATCAGTCAAACTGGGAGGTAAAAAATGTGAGAGTTAATGATTCGAATCAGCGACGGTTGTGTAGACCCGCTTTTTGATAAAGAAAAATCATAAATTATAGATTTATTGATATCAGGTTTCTTGTTGTCCGAGTTTCTTGGCTGGCCCTGATTTTTTGAGTCTTACCATGTTTGAAACTGGTGTATGGTGTATGTGTAGCTATAGGGTTTCTTTGAGCAGAATGCTATATACTATGAATTTTAATGAACAGTCATTAAGAAACCCTAACCTGACCCTTTGGGTAATAGTCAAGACGGTGGTGAATAAATACTAATTAAAATATCCCACTCAGCGACAGTGCATCTGCGACTTTTTGGTCGCGGATTTCAAAAGGGATGCTTTTCTCTATTTTTCGATCAGCGGCCCAAAAAGTCCGTCCCTAATATTAACATATCAAAACACCGTGTATGATACAGCAGATGTTTTTTTGGCAATAGGGCGCATCTGCAATGAGAAATAGGGCCATTTTATTTATCTATTCTCACAAGAAGTTTTCAACATTACCAGTGGGTACACTATGATCAACTCATCTGACAAGGAGTAGATGAAAGGGGTGAAGAAACAAATCTGAAATTTTCTGAATGGTGTATGAACTTTAGATTAAGACAGATATAGCTGAAAAGCTATAATGATTGATGGGGAGGGTGAAGGAGATGACAGTGGGACGTATCTGAATGATACATGAGTCTTAAGTTAAATCCAAATGAGACAGGGGTACCTGGAAAAGTTGTAGATGATCAACTCATGCCTTTGAGATGACTCTCCATCATAGCCTATACTCCAATTTACATTAGCACATAATTTTCATAATCTACTGAATGGTGTATGAAATTTGGATTAAGATGAATATAGCTGAAAAGCTATGATGATTGATGGGGAGGGTGAAAGAGATGACAGTGGGACATATCTGAATGATACATGAGTCTTAAGTTAAATCCAAATGAGACAGGGGTATCTGGAAAAGTTGTAGATGACCAACTCATGCCTTTGAGATGACTCTCCATCATAGCCTACTTATGCTCCAACTCACATTAGCACATAAATTTCATAATCTAAACAACATCATTGACCAGATTTATTGCTCTCATGCCCACATTCAGATAAACCAATCTTCCAAGTAGCCCAAGCCCAATTCTTTTGCACACTTATCCTCTTTCAAAATCTATGTATTTTCTTATATTCAAAACCATACTTCTGTAGCTCATATTTAATTGTTTATATAATTTACCTGAGTTTTAAGATGATTGTAAAACAGACATTGTGAGTGACACACTTATCAAAGACCTCAATGAGGTGGATGAACTTTATTCACATTCTTCCTAGATAGTAACTACTCCTAAAAGCTAAAATCATTTGAGATCCATAGTCTCAGTGTAGTACATTGTACAGCTCTCTCAACTGAGAGAAACCAGTGAAACTTAAAGATCTTCAACCTCATTTTTTTATAATTTTTCTAGAGAGTAACTACTCCCAATTTCCAAAAAGTTGAAATTTCGAGTCGAAGATCCATATTCTCAGTATAACACCTCCTTCAGCTAATGGACAGGGGACTCTGGATTCAACTGTCAAGGGCATGCCAAAAGACTTTTGATGCAATTCTTTTTTTAGATTGTAGCCTGCAAAAAAAAGTGATGGTTATGTTTTTCTGAACCAAAAAAAAATTGTGTACAGATAACTACAAGGATGAGCATCGGGAAATCAGCCTCAGGATAATATTTACTATTATAGTGCTAATATGTGTATACTATTGGCATTACCGACTATACTTGGGACTAGCGAAAATTAGCCGGTCCCCCTGTAGAACTATCAGACATTAGTGATATAACAGCTGGAATTAGCTACGCATTAGCCCTAGATATTTATCATCCTTTTGCACTTGAAGTTGCTTAACACACATGAAAAAAGAACAACAAAAAAAGTATATTCAAAAGTAACTAAAACAACGTCGACAGGCCTAGCCAGCTAACACTAATGTACACATTATGTAAATGCCTATGTAAACCTCCTCTCAACACCGACGACCATTCACAATAATTCTGTGGAATCCTATGAGAAATAATGTCATCTCTGGTGTAAATGAAAGGCCTACTTTAATTCCCCCGTGAAGAAAGCGATCATTGGAGGAAAGGAGAAGGCGGTGAAGATAGATGCGAGTCCTATCTTTCGAATAATAACGAACGATAGTTCCTGTAAAGCGTTGATGCATAAAGAAAATAACCTAGACTTGTAGGCTGGGTTTACATCAGTTTTCCACACCCGCAGACAGAATGCAACACACCGAAGGAAATGAAACCTTGAAGGGAAGATTGGGGCATGGCAGGAGGAAGTTAAGGGCCTCAGCGACAGACTTGAAGGTAAGGGAGAAGGGAGAAGGGAGAAGGTAATAGGCGTGCCACGTAGCAGTGATATTAATATTGGCGGAGTTTCAAATTTCTCGGTCCATGTCGGCAGCATCCAATTTTTTTATAAGTCCGTGCATACGCATGAGTAAATAAGACAGCTGAAGAGTCCGGTCAACTGTTACAACTTTTTCAATAAATAATATACTTTTGGTGGTAATATCTGTATGTACACTACTGTAACATGTGAATACGAGCTTCAGTTTGGAATCACTAAAAATTAAGAGTGAGTAATTTCTGAATAATCTTACTATTATATTGACACTGCACGTCAACATGAATGATATCGGTTATTCTCCAAAATAATAGCTCCACTATCCGATACTAGTGAAATCAATCGCTACACTAGCAAATATTTTCCCGAGACCGTTTTCCTGATGAGTATTGAATGGGAAAATATGTTTGAGAGAGAATAAGCACACTGCACAGAAGGTTAGGTTCAGAAGTTGACACATGTGAAAATTGGGCCAGCATGCCTTATATTCAAGCATGCACAATACAGTATGAAATACATGGACAGGGTCCCTAAGCATGTAATTGAGATATTCAACTTCATCATGATTGGTCAAGTAAAACTTGACCCCAACTTGCTGGGCCTTTTTCAGCTTGTACAAGCCAATAAAGCCAGTCCAGTAACAAGTGACATACCCAGCAGTTTCCATCACAAGTTGTCACAGAACTTGCTGGACACCTGCTATTTTATGTGATCTTGTTGGGGTGGGGCAAGCTAAAAAGCCAGCCAAGGTAATCAATTAAAATGTGTCATTTTATGATGCTTGTAGCGAAAGACTATGCAATACGTGTTGTCTGGATAGGAGGAGATTGTGAATGGTGGACAAGGGCAGGGACATAGATAAACTGTACTAGTAGCTAAGCCGGCTTTAAACTGGCTTGAGCCATTTCCCATGGCTTTAGAGCCAACTCTATACCTAGTTCGGCTCAATTATGGCTTAATGTCTCGGCTACGCCAAGCTGCATCAAGCCGTGGCGGCGTGGCAACTAGGTTAACCCCTTTTGGTAACTCGGCCACAACTACGTCTTAGTTTCCCTGTTCGACTCGCCTTTTTTCCTGTCGACTCTATTTTGTAATACGGATCACTACAAAAAAGGTCTCTGCTGACGAAGTCGGCACTTTCCCTAGTCCGATAATTATTCCGTGCACGTGTGTCACAGCCACATTGATCTTCAGTTTATCTTAGTGAAGTGGGCCACCGCAAGCGTGGCAAGTACGAGGCCTAGAAATTAGAATGGGCTGAGGAAGAGGCTTCTGATCCAAACAGGACCACATCAGATGAACTCGGGTGAAAGAAGCCGGAGTTTCCGATGCCTGATTGGTAATAAAGATCTTGCTAAACAAGACCACATCGGTGACCGACCGAGGCAAAAAGTTGAGAGTCAGACGATTCCTCTTTTCAGTCGGCCTCGTAACTACTTACATCAGTAAATTCCGGGGCATATAAAATGTATGGTGTGCATGGAGCGCATAAGCTTTATGTACTTTCATACAGTTTTATACGGAATTTGACAAATGAGCTTTATACACACTGTGTATAAGCGGTATGAAGGATGATCCAAGTGTCGCAGTTCGGACTTGGCGGATTTTCGGAATATTGCCGTGATCACGTGGTAGATTTGGGCGGAGTTCCAAACTTTTTGTTGAAAAACTTTCGCGTCAAGACGACTCCCCACTTTACTTCCAACGGACACCTCCCCTCCTCCCACCTCCCGTCCTCCCACCTCCCGTCCTCCCTCTCTTCCTCCTCTGCTTCCTTCCACTTTACTCCAAAATTTGACGGCAACCTCTCCCGCTTCTCTCCACCTCTCAAAATTTGATTGTAACCTCTCCCGCTTCTTCGAAGTTCTCCCATTTTACTTTGAAGTTCACGGTAACCTCACCCGCTTTTATACCTGCCGTGTCTTGTGCAACAATTATGGCAAATGCTGACATAGCTTTCAAGTTCAGGTGAGTCATTACTTCTCTCTTGAGGTTTCTCAACGTTGACTTAGAGTAGTTAGAAATATACAGGTCTACCGGTGCATGTTGGGGTTGTTTATAACTTATTATGGTGCGTTTCACTTCCTTTCAACATGCCGACTATTTTCTCAACTATGTTAGGTCCTTTGTGAAGTCAAGGCCGTATTCATATAAGTTCCTTTGATAAGGTATGTTTGTTTTTGATCGTTTTGCTAGTTGAAATAGGTTCGCATTTGCTGGCAAGTATTATTTATGAATCTTTGTTATATGTATTGGTCTGTAGGCATGTATTGTACATAGATATCTTAATGGGAGTTGCTTTTGATAACAAAAATGCGTGACAATTTGGGTGTATAAAGCTGTATGAGTACATGTATCATAGGTGTGTAAAGTATGTATGAGTCTTGCATGGAGCTTGTATACACTTTATACGTTCGTATAAAGTTTATGCACTCCCCCCCTCGTTTTATACATGCATAAAGTGTATGAAATGGTATGGTGTCATACCAATTATACACCTTTGATTTTGCTGATGTACAGCCTTGCAGAAAGTCCTCCTCGGGTAATATATTCAAAGCAATTGTATGTATATGTAATCAAATGCAAAATCTCAGAATCACGGTAAATAATTCGAAACTACTATGGTTACCAGCCCTCTAATTTTCCTTTCCACTGCATCGGGATTCGTGTGAGTTTGCTTGACCCAGACTTGCCCGGCTTTTCCCGGCTTGTTTCAGCTTGAAAAAAGCTATTGAACTTTTTCAAGCCGAAAAAAAGCCGGTAAAATCCAATAAAAGCCGGGCAAGTCAGGGTCAAGCGAACTCACACGAATCCCGATGTGGACCACTTTCCTGAACCCGTCAGTCTAGCAAACATGTTGGAAGTTTCTCCGAGTTGTTGTGACGCAGGAGGGCAATGGCGCTCCTTTGCCGCTTCCACAAGCCTGGTTAGGAGTTTTGCTTCATCAAGGTAGAGAACATTTTTTGTGTTCTTTCTTCTGACGGTGTTCAGAAGAGCCTTGTAAGAAACAAGATATACCTCCTGACTTCCCAATCCAGAGTCCTTCAAGTTCTTCTCCACGCTCTGACGAGTCTGCGACTTGTATCCTTCGATTGCGACGTCCAGCACTGTTTCCAGTCGAGACGCCTGCTCGTCTTCATCCAATGATTCATCCTCTTCAATACTGTCAACCAAAGTCCTCTTTATGTTTTCAACCTGATAATCGGATTTGGAACGGACAATAAAAGCAGGGATCTTCCATCGCTCGCAGTTTCGCAAGATGGCGATATCGGTGGCCGTGAAGCGATTGTCGAAGAGCACAATGATGGCATCGAAGATGTAGAGACCCTGTTTGTTGAAGTAATCCCAATCCTTGATGGTAAGCGTGCCTGCTCCCGGAACATCGTACCAAACACAAGGCTTTTCGGGGTTCGGATCGGGGTATCGTCCCACTACGACAGTTGTCTCTGTAAAACCCGTAGCAGCCGCACTCGCAGTCTGATTGAGGACTCCACGAAATGCGTTGACCAGAGAGGACTTTCCACTTCCCGATAACCCAGCGATAGCGAAGTGGAATTTACCCTCCTGATACTGATATGCCTGGAGCGTACGAGCATACTCCTCTGGAGTCGGCCATGTGACAGGCTGAATACCATTCGCCAGGTCATCTTTCGCTTTCTTCATCTCTTCCATCGCCTCTTGGGCAGCTTTGTTCGACCTCTCCTGTTCTACTCTGGCTTTTTCGGCAGCGACTTCTGCTGCCTCTCTAGCGATCCTCGCCTGTTTCATAGCCTCTTCTGCTTCTGCCTTTCTCCTCTCGGCCTGTTCCCTTTCACGTCTCTCTCCCTCTGCCCGCTCCCGTTCTCTACGTGCATTTTCTTCTCCTGCCCACGCTCGCTGGTCAGCATTTCTCTTCTCCTGTTCTGCTCTTTCTCTCCACTGTCTTTCCGTCTCTGCTCTATGATTGGCTTCTTCCATGGCTTCCCTTGTCCGCCTAGCAGCTTCGGCTTCGGCTAATCTCAGTCTTTCCGCTTCAAGCCGAGCCCTTTCGGCCTGTTGTCTAGCTTGTTC
>ML179135.1:6651-131032 GCA_004369135.1 Dendrothele bispora CBS 962.96 | reverse complement strand
AATGCATTGAAATATCTCCCACCAGTTACTACCCTGCCTTTGAGCACTGGGGTGAAACAGCAAGAGTACAGCGGCCCATTTGGCTCCACCCTCAAACAAATAAAAGCCATAGGCATCAGGACTTGTTTTTCTGGTAGCAGACGGATTAGTGTTCTCAAATACTTTCCCAAGTCAGTATTTTACTATTACATCTGACAACTGAGACTCACATCTTCTAGAGCCTATAGACAGCATCCTGTGCAGAACTTCAGGGTCATCCAAGTAGTATGCCCCTGAGCTGGGGATTGAGGAATTACTGTCTGGCTTGGATCAGCAATCAGGTAAATTTTTTGATGCTCCAAACAGATCCACCTGCAGGGAAGGGATGCATGCCAAAAATGCTTGATGGCTTCATAGGGGACAATATGAAGTTGGGCTTCTATCTTGCTTCTTGACAAGTTTTTTTTTTTTGAGAAATACACAGAACATCTCCGACTGATTAATATCAGCTTGTCCAGTGGGTAACTATTAAAAGTGTTGACACATTGAAACTTGAAATATTCAACCCAAAAAAGAAAGCTTGAGTGTTCTTCCACCTATTTTGAAAATAAAAAAACTGACACTATGACACTAGAGTCAGTCTTCCTGGCTTTGTTCCAACACTTGTTTACAGTCATGTTCTCAATTTGGGTTTACATTCATTGTATAAGACTCATGTACCGATAAATATTACCTCACCTGTTTCTCTGGTGTCATTTTTAGGCCAAGCAGGATTTATCTCAATGTATTATTCTTAGTACAGACAAAAGATCAATCTTGATAGATGTAACAATACCAAGCATGTAACAATATAAAAGATGTAACAGTATCAAAGATTCAACAATATCAAAGATTTAGCAATCAGAATGGTTTCCATCATGTCTGATGATAATAAACACAGCAAGCTTGCAATTCTTTGATCACAAATTCTGAAGTAATACTGTATCATTTCAATCAAGTGTTCAGCCACGCATCACAGCCAAAAAAATCTGGAGCCATTTTTAATTTTTTCTGGATTTTTCGGATTTCTTTTGGTTTTTTTTGGCCAAAATTTTGCGAATGACTGAATACTTGATCAAAACGATACAGTAAAGTACTGATCACCACATCCTTCAAGTTCTTCTATGAGTGACACTCTGAGTTCACACCAGATTTCCAGTTGTCTCCGGAGCATTAGTGTCCCAAGAACAATCACTAACAACATAGGTCTCCTTAGGCTTCTCAATCCTCACAATACTACTGTCACCCAACTCTTGAGTATCAGAGCTGAGAGACCCAGTACTCTGTGATTGAGGTTGAACAGCAAACTGTACTACAGATCCCGTTCTGAGTTGGGCCACAGCATTTGTTATACCACTATCATTTGTCGTGCGATCGATCATGCGACGGAGGTGGCTTCGGGCATTGAGGGTAGCAAGGAGACTATTAAATTTCACTGGAGGGAACAAGTATGGATGAAATGAGGCGCTGTAAGCCTTCAGAAGCAGGTAGAAGTAGTAGACGAGTTTACGCTGAGCGGTCACAACATCCATGACTATGGCAACTTCATTCTGGGGTTTAACAAGAATAAGGACCAGTTGGACGAACACGACCATTCTGTCCAAAAGATAGCCATCAGTTCAGTAGTCTAAAGACCAAGTCACAAGTCCTAATCAGGAGAGTCAGCCTGGTACTTACGTAGTCAAAACAAAACGATTGATTGCGTAGACGACCAACGTGTTTATGAGCTTTGTCGTTCTTGGTGGAAAGTCAGCGATAGATAATGACATTAAGAAATCCAGTTCGGCAGAAAAAAGGAGAAGAGCGTTCTACATTCAAGTGGCAGCCACTACTCACTTCTTGAGTCCAGTTCGAGAATCTAAAAGAATGGAACAGAGAGAGACGGAGATGATCGTGTCGGGGACGATCCTTAATACTAACAGCGGGACCATTGTGGAATACTGCCAGTGTATTCCATTAGGTAAAAAGGATAATGAGCATGAATCGAGACATAGCGATTTTGGAGTTTAAAGTAATATTAGACTTACCACAAAGGGTGTCGACGTCATCTGCACAGGGAACCAGACCTGGAACCTACATGGTATATAATGGTAAGTGGTGATGATGAGCATACTTGTTTTTTTTTTCGAGTTCCTGAACAAACTTTGACTTACTGTCTTATAGTAATAACTAGAAGCATTAGAAGATTGATTAGAGATCGTACCAATCAAATCTAGAAAAAGACGCACATATCCCTATCGTGAGATGAGCAAGGATCAGAGGAACCTATCAAGTAGTCAGTTTCAACTCGTTTTTGAACGGACTGAGTCAGACTGAGGGTGTTTTCTCTCGTCTCTCAGAAAAAAGGGAATAACAAACACACCACTACGCCGGTGAGAATGATTCTCAACGTTCTCTTGGCCACTATCATGTAAAGTTGTGTTGAACAATCTATAAGTCAGTTTCTACGACTCCATCCGAATATTTTTTGGATTCCCACTGACATTGGCGAATGACGTGCAGGAAGAAACTATTATTCGAAATCATGTAATATTCGAGTTCAGTCCAGTTTGAGCACTACGAAACTCCCTAGGATAACCTACGCTTGAACCAAAAAGCACATGGCAGTCTAAGAGGTTTAATATTATTGTCAAATCACCAGAAAACAAACAAGACTTACTCCTAGGGGGCCTGGTGCCTAGAATCCAAAGGATGGATGGTTTAGTGACCAGTTATATATAGGAATCAGAAAATACCATCATTGTACGCACGTAAAGTGACCTAAAAACAAAACACCAAAAAACCCAGATTGTCATTTACAAGAGCCTGGAAATCGTAAATGTAAACAAAGAGACATATTCACGAACCAGTCTCCCTCAATCAAGAGTTGTGGTTTGGTATAGCTGAGAACCAGAAAATGGTACACATCAACGCAGTCTAATAGTCAAGTCGAAGAATTTCCACAATCATTGATTAGCATACGTGCATTGACGCCACAAAAGACAGTATAAAGAGGTTATTTACTCAGTGTGGTGAAAATTGTTCCCAGAACACTTGAGATTTTTGAATAAATGGTGATTAACTTGGCGGGCGCGCGTGCAAAATAGGGGGGGGATGACTGTGAACGTACATCAAAGAGGAAACCTATTGGTCTCAATTTACTACACATTTTGATTGAAAAAGAAAAGGTTCTTGGGACGTACCAAAAGTTTTATAAAAATGCTATCCCCGGGATATTTCATAAAATACATATAACTCTGTCATTGTCGGGGAAGTCGGTTAGCCATCGGTGAACAACTCGAAGAGAGACTCGAGAATGGAGATATGTAGTTCTCTCATGCTTTGCTAACCTGGAGAATAGAGATACCGTATAAAAAAACTCCAATGACCATGCAAATGAAGGCAGATCCTGAGGTGCGTAAAAAAGCATCTTGGAACATACATGTCAACGGATATTTTAAGTGCACGCTCACCATAGCTTTGTTCGAACTCAGTTTGGGATAGCGGAGTAGGACGATCGGGTAGTCCAGACATAGCTAGTATCGTTGGTGGGCAATGTGGGGCTGCTTGAGGTGGTTGGAAGTATGACACTTTCATCTATATATAATAATATTCCGAACGTCAAGAAGCACTCTGGGCCGCGACGGGGATCACAAAGAGCCATGAGCTCACAAGAAGTCCCTTCAATCCGACAATTCCAATTTGAACTTTCCAACGGATCTCTGTTGACATATATATATCATTCGGTGTCAGCAAAAACAAAAATTCGTATGATTGGTCTGGATCGCTCGGCTAGGGGGCTTTGCAATTATGGCGATGCAGGTAAAAACGCGGAGCTTCTATGTGCGTCGTGAACGACCAATCAGCTGCAGAAACTCGTACCCGACACTTTCTGATGTATTGCTACTTGCTTAGTAGATCTGTATCAGGGGAACTTCCGATTCTTAAGTCGTTGTGCCCGCAAGTGAATGTGCTAATTCAGTTTATTGACTGTGCTGGTGTGATACTTGACCAAAAAGGAATGCATCAGTCTGGTTGTATGATTCGAAGCAATGACAATGATCATGACGACCAGGAGAAAAAGGAAGTCACCCGTTCACGAAAATAATCACTGCCAGTCAGCGCGCAGCAGTATAGTAAATGTTACATCAACAGAGTTTGCCTCGAACGAACTATTTTATCTACGAGCTACAAATTTAGTGGACGCTAGAATCTGTTACTGGCGGTTACTAAACGGTGTGATTTTCAAGTGTCGACAGTTCAGAAAGTGGACGCTTTTGAGTTAGTTCAGATGAGTTACAGTTACATTAGGATATGGATAGGTTTTCATGGCTATCGTGGTTTGAGTTTGTACATAGACATTAGCAGTACACGTTACGTTCTATTAGACTGCAGGACGTCTGTGGTACACGGTACGCGTGTTGTTGGCTTACGAATGAGTCTGGCAAGTGGAACGGGTGCTAACCGATGTTGAAGCTGATCAGATCTTATGCATATATGTCTTTTGACTGGTAATCGGTGACCAGGAGAGAAACTCACAAGAAGTCCGTTGACTTGGAGTCAGGCGCTAGCTACTCAATGAAAACTGACTTCTACGGTCTTCAGTGGGGCCACCATGAGCATCAGAAATTCAACCAAATGTTCAAGTGTAATTGTATTGCTTCGGCGAAATGGTACTTGCGGTGTGTGTTGGCAACTTAAGGGTTGTATCAATTGCATATACCAAGAGGTTGAAGCTCCCCGAGCAGTGAGATTACTGGCGTTCTAAACCGTACTGAACCACAGCCACCGCAGAGAAAGAGTGCTCTTGCCGCAATTTTCCCGTAGAACACATGAAGACCTTTACGTTGAATAGTGAGCGCTGACTAGGGACTGGTCGGAAATTTTCCGACTTTCCGACAATTGTCAACAAACTATTATACTCAATGATCGGGACCTCTAGTTCTCCCTGAGTCGCAGTGAGAGGAGAAAGGCCGATGTCATATATTCCAATATAATGCACTGGCATTGCCAGAGTTGACGAGCCTACAGGCTTCATCGACATCTCTGATTGAGTGTAACTGTTCTCGTCGTGACTACCAGCGTTATCAACCGAAACTCCATGAAGAAAAGTGGGGGCTAAAGCCCGCGTGGCAATTAGCCATCAACGTTTCTGTTACCGGATCAGGAAGTCTAATGCTTTTGATCCAAACATGACCACATCAGTGACCAAACCAGGAACAGGCCATCCTCCGGCCCGAAGTCAGAGGCTTCTGATACAAACAAGACCACATCGGTGACGGACTCCGAGGCAAAAACTTGCATGTAAAGACAATTCCTCCCTTCAGTCGGCCTCGTAAACTTCGATAACTCTCGAGCAGAAACTCTCTCTCCCATTCTAGAGCGATGCAATTGCATTTTCTTTTATCTAAAAGGCGTCACGGTGATTGTAAACTTAAGTCTTGTCACCTCCGGTTCTACCCACCACGGAAATTTCAGTTCACACATATGTTTATATATTTACAAAACTACAACACTTAGTACATTCCATGTCAAAGCAAGAGCTAACTCAAGCAACGGTGCTCAACCGCAAGTAATACATATACAAACAGACGAAATCACACCATGAATTCAAGTTCACACCAAATTTCCAGCGGTCTTCCCAGTATTAGCATCCGAAGATTGGCCTTTATCGACATAAGTTTCTTTCTCAATCCTTACAATGCCATCTTCACTCAATTCCTGAGTACCAGAGCTGAAAGACCCGGCACTCTGCAACTGAGATCGAACAGCAAACTGGACTACGGATCCCGTTTTGAGCTGGGCAGCGACATTTGTCATACCGCCGTTGGTCGTAGCAGGATCGTGCATACGACGGAGGTGGTTTCGAGCGTTGAGGGTGGCGAGGAGACTGTTGAATTTCACTGGAAAGAACGAGCGTGGGTGAGACGAGGTGATTTGTATTAGGAGTACTAAATAAGCTTACAGTGAACGGTCACAAAATCCATGGCCATGAAACCTTTGTTCTGGGGTATAGCGAGGACAACGACCATTTGGACGAACACGACCACTCTGCGTCACGAGCAAAAAAGGTAGCGATCAGTTCAGTGGCCCTATGAACCAAGTCACAAGTCACAATCTGGAAAGCCAGGGTACTTACGTGGTCAAAACAAAACGGTTTATTGCATAAACGATCAACGTGTTTACGAGCTTCGTCGTTCTGGGTGGAAAGTTGGCGATGGGTAACAATAAGAAATCCAGTTCGATAGGGAAACAGGGGAGAAACTACTCACTTCTTGACTTCAGTTCGAGAATCTAAAAGAATGGAACAAAGAGAGACAGAGATGATCGTATCTGGGACGATCCTAAATACTAACATCGGAACCATCGTGGAGTTCTACCAACCATACCCATTGGGGAAATGATGAACATGAATATCCGAGACGAATCGAGTGTGATCGCGATTTTGAAACTTAAGGTATATTGGACTTACCACAAAGAGTGCCGACATCTGCATAGGGAACCAGAGTTGGAACCTGCATGAGAGTGGTAAATGTGATGAACCTTGAACGAGCTCGATAAACTTTGACTTGCTGTCTTGTAGTAAAGACTGGAAGCATCAGAAGTCCCGGAGAAATTATTTAGAGATTGTAATAAGCAATCCAACGAAAAGACATACAGAACCCGAAAGCGAGTTGGACAAGAATTAAAGGGACCTATCGAGTTGTTAATTTCGAGTTGTTTTTCGAACGAATCGAGTCAAACTGCAAGGGCGTTCCCGTTTCTCAAAGGAATGAAATACTAAACACACCAAGACGCCTGTGAGAATCATTCTCAGTGTTCCTTTGGCCACTGAGATTCATGAATATGCTCCATAAGTCAGTTTCATGGTTCTTTAAAGAATATTTATTGACTGACATTGATGAATCATGTGCACGAAGAAACTATTCGAGATCACATATATAGCATTCAGGTTTACTATGGTCAGTCCAGTGTACACCACTACAAAGCTTGCCTGGATGACTTACGCTTGAACCAAAAAGCAGACGATAGCCTAAAAGAGCGAGTTTGATACCAATCACGAAACACTAGAAGACGAACAGGACTTACTCCTAGAACCGCTGATGTCTAGAATCCAGAGCATGAATGGTTTAGTGATTAATTAACGGAGGCCGTCGTCATCTTACGCACATAAAGCGACCTAAAAAAAAGTACAGGTCGTCATTATTTATCGATATCTTCCATTGACAAGAATCAAATTGTAAAAAGGGGGAACACGTTCACGAACCATTCTCCATCGATCAAGAGTTCTGGTTTGGTATAGCTGAGAACCAGAAAATGGTACACATCAACGCAGCCTAAATAATCAAATTGAAGAAGAATCCCATAATCATTGATTAGCGTATGTGCGTCGGCGCCACAAAAGATCGTATAGAAGGTTATTTACTCAGGGTGGTGAAAACTGCTTCCAAGATGCTAGAGATTTTTGGATGAATGGCGATTAAAACTCGGGCACGCGAGCGCAAGATAACAGGGGATTATCTTTTGGACGTACACCAAAGAGGAAACCTATTGGGTTTTGGTTTACTGCTCATGTTGGTGAAAAGTACTATTTGGGACATACCAAAAGTTTCATGAAAATGCTGTCCCCGGGGTACTTCATAAAATACGTATAGCTCTGTTATTGTCACCGGGGAAATTGGTTGGACATCAGGGTTGAACAACTCGAACGAAGAAATAGCTCCCTCATGCTTTGCTGACCTGAAGAACAGAGATGCCGTATAAACAAACTCCGATGACCGTGCAAATGTACGCAGATCCTGAGGAAAAAGGTATCCATGAGCGTACAATCCCAATTTTTCGAGTGTATGCTCACCATAGTTCTGTTCAAACGCGGTTTGCGACAGGGGAGTAGAACGATCGGGTAGTCCAGACATAGCTAGTATCGTTGGATGGTGTCAGGTATTATTGAGGTTCCCTAAGGTGATTAGAAGTATTACCCTTCTCTTCTATATAATCTTGAAATTCGAAAGACCTGTGCCAGAAGCACCATGGGCGGTTGATGGGGAAATGTAGGTATGGGAATCATAAGTCTGGAAAAAGTCACTTCGATTTTCTTACATCCTTATCTTCAAGCTTCCAACGGACTTCCGTGAGTCGATACATCATTTGAGGCCAATAAGAATTCTTGATATCAGCCTGGGTTCGTTCGGTTAGGGGATTCTCAATCATTTTGGTGATGCAATGTATAGAAATGCGGCACCGTCGAAGGAGAGAATTTGCAGATCATTCTTGATGATGGGTATGTGAAGCTGGATTTGGGAAATTTCTGATTGTTGAACCATTGTCCCCGCGCATGGACGGTGTAAATTCAATCTGTTGACTGTGAGAGTGTGGAACTTGGCCTAAGAGGTATGTACAAGCTCCTTGGCAAGATTCAAAACAACCTATAATGACGAGCATGACGAACAAGAGAGGAATTCACCGACTTGAGGTCGGACGGAAAGGTGACCTAACTACTTTTTTCGACCATCAAGAATCCACAGACCATTTTGGCTGTTTGAGACATCTAGAACTTGGAGAGATTGAATACTAAAGCCCCTGTTTGAAGCATTCAGAATTTGGAGAGATTGAATTCTAAAGTCTATGAAATGTGTTGCAACGACAGAACGGTCCTTACGGTTCGGGCTGGTAAGTTAAGTTTGTTGTATCACTGTATAGACTAAGTTAATGTTTTCGTAAATGTTTTACGACCTCCAATACAACCCGGCTTTATCCCGAGTCAAAGGAAGACTTAAATTACAGGAAAGGCTTGATGAAAATGACTCGGATATCGTTAGAAAAGGGTGCGGTACGCCCTAACTGGGATGAGGAAAAGGGAATTCTCCGAAACATGAGCGCTAAGATCCGAAGTTCATTTCTGTGTTTCATGAGAACTGAGTTCATAACTCACCCATGTATGGTGCAGTCGCCGCGGAGAAGGTATCAAGGAAACGCTCGCAGCAGTTTTCCCATAAAACCAACAAGGATTTTCAGGTCGAGCTCTAGCCGAGTGATTGATGGGGAAAGTTACACGTTGTCATGAGAGGGGAAGGCGGAGAGTCATGAATTATTGTCAGAACGGACAAGATTGTATGCGTTGTCCGGGATGGCGCGCCTACAGGCTCCTCCAGTACTCGAATGTTACTAGTAGGAACATTCAATCGGACAGTAGCAATCTGATAACGACTTGAATAACTGTTTTAGCCTTCACAATGCATCAAAGAAGTTGCAATTGGCTATTTGTATCTAGAACTTGGAGACTAAAATAGAAACTATTAACTGTGGTGCAACAGCAGAAGGGAACTTATGATCTGTATTGGTAAGTACCCGTTCATCGGAATGGAGGTTCGGTGGAGATGATATCATTAGAGAAGGGTTTTGCGGTTGGAATGCATTCTAACATTTTTGGGACTGAGAAAAAAAGGGGGCTTTACGAACAGTGAGCACTGGAAATTATGAATTCGTTCACAAGAGCACCGAGATTATATAACTCACATATCGATATCCACCGCGGGGAAAGGATCAAGGGAACTTCTGCTGCATTTTTCCCGTAGACACACGAGGATCTTGACATCGGGCGCTGGCAACTGGATTAATAATACACAACAACAAGAACATCTAGTTCTGGCCGAGTCGTCGTGGTGAGAGATGAAAAACCAAAAATCACAACTCAGTCTTTAAGCGTTGCCTGGGCCGGAACTGATGCGCCTACATGGCAATCTCGAGACAAGGTTGATAGTTTCATCCTCCAAGCCTTGATTCCTTTTATAACCCTCAAGTAAGTGTTTCCTGTACTCATAGCTTCGATGATCCTCGAGTAGAAAGCTGCATACCTTTGGATACTCCCTGTCATTCGAGAGTGATGAAACACCAACTCGGTGATTTCTACTAAAATTCTTTTCTGATGTTCCATAGCTCCATTTTCTTTAACTCCCATTCCAGTTTTAATGAGTAAGGGGCTGCTCAAGCCCTAATCGTAGGTAGTATATACACTCGCAAGTTCACACCAAAGTTCCAGTCATCTTTTGAACATGATTGGCAGTGTCCAAAGAGTAACCTCTATCAACTTCAGTCACATTCTCAATCCTCACAATGTGACCATCTTCGCTGCATTCCTGATTACCAGAGTTGAAAGATCCACTATACAACTGAGATTGAAAAGTAAACTGTACTATGGACCCCGTCTTGAGCTGGGCCAGGGCATTTACCACCATATCGTTGTCAGTCGTGACATGATTGACCATGCGACGAAGATGGTTTCGAGTGTTGAGAGTGGCGAGGAGACTGTTGATTTTCACTGAAGAGAACGAGTTCAGATGGGATGGGGTTAGGTTTAGCCAAAAGTGGAGGATTGGTCTAGCAGTAAATGAGCTTACGGTGAGCGGTCACGGAACTCATGGCCATAGCACCTTTGTTCTGAGGTATAGCAATAATAAGGACCATTTGGACAAACACGACCACTCTGTTACCATGAGATAAAAAGGTATCAATTAGTTGAGTGGCTTATGAACCAAAATTACAAGTCAAGATCTGTGAGAAGCCAAAGGTACTTACGTAGTCAAAATATAACGATTTATTGCATAGACGATCAACGTCTTTATGAGCTTGGCCGTTCTGGGTGGAAGATGGATAGTAACAATAAGAAATCCCAGTTTGATAGGAAAGCGGGGGATTGAAGAGTTTGTGTGATGTACTACTCACTTCAACTTGGCTTCAGATCGAGAATCTAAAAGAATGGAAAAAAGAGAAATAGAAATGATTGTGTCGGGAACAATCCTTGATACTAGCATCGGGATGACTGTGGAGTTCTTCCAGCACAAACCATTCAGCAAAAAATAATGACCATGAAAAAGTTTGGGACGAGTTGAGTGGGGATCACGATTTTGGAGCTTGAAGCATATTAGACTTACTACAAAGGATCCCGACATCTTCATAGGTGTCCAGAGCTGGAACCTGAATAAAGAGAGTGATGCATAGTGGTGATGGTCATTTCGACTCTTCCTTTGGGTCCTTGGGCGAACTTGATAAACTTTGACTTACTGTCTCGCGGCAGAAACTACGAGCATCAGAAGTCCAGAAGGATTTCGATCAGAGATCATACTAAGAACTCAGCGAAAAAAAGACGCACACAACCCGAAAGCGAGTTGGACAAGAATCGAAGGAACCTGTTCAAGTTGGTCAGATTCTGAGTTGCTTTCGAACGAACTGAGCCAGACTAGAAGCGTGGTCGCTCTCAAAGAAAACGAAATAGCAAAAACGCACCAAGATGCCTATGAGAATGATTCTCAACTTTCCTTTGGCCACTAACATTCAATTTCAAAAGGAGCGTTGAACGTGCTCCATAAGTTAGGTTCCACGGCCTCATATACGATTATTTTGGACGTTTTCAACTGACATTTGTGAATCAGGTGTACGAAGAAACTGAAGTTCAGCTATTGTCAGTCCAAATTGTGCAGCGGTATAAAGTTTGCCTAGATGACTTACGCTTGAACCAAAAAGCAGACGATAGCCTAGAAAGACAAGTTGAATCCTAATCTCGACTCACTAAAAGACGAACAGGACTTACTGCTATAACTGCCGATGTCTAGATGGATGATTCAGTGATCAATTAAGATAATCATCGGAAAACACCGTCGCCGTCGCACACACATAAAGCGCCCTAGAAGCGCGGAAAAAGCCCGGGTCGTCATTACTGGAAAGGATCAAATTGTAAATGACATATTCACGAACCATTCTCCATCGATTAAGAGTTCTGGTTTGGTATAGCTGAGAACCAAAAAATGATACACGTCAACGCAGGCTAGTAGTCAAATTGAAGAAGTCCCATAATCATTGATTAGCATATGTCCGTCGGCGCAACAGAAGACAATATAAAGAGGTTATTTACTTAGGGTGGTGAATACTGTTTGCAGAACACTTGATATTTTGAATGAATAGTCGGGTGCAAGATAGGAGAGAATGATTGTGAACGTACACCAAAGAAACAACCTATGTTGTTTTTAGTTCGCCGCTCACGTTGAAAAGAAGAAAAGTCTTTGTGGATGTACCATTTTGTATCTGGTCCCGGGGTATTTCATAAAATACGTATAGTTATGAAGGGGGAAATTGGTAGACATCGGGGTCACCCGAATTCGAGGGGATGAACATATAGTAGGGCATCTTGTGAGTGTATTATGCCTAGATATGAAGACACTATAGGCTATTTTAAGTGCACGCTGAATGTATTGTTCCAGTGTGTCAGTATTTAGTGAAAAGCAGGAAATGGGTCAATGCATATAGTTCGGTCCATGTCTGAGATGACATATCTGCTTCTAAGGCTGGTCAATCTACCGCTGTAGTCAGTCGAATACTTCACAGAAAGTTTCGGGGCGGGGGACAGCCAGGGGACAGCACGGTTGTTGAGTTTGCGACCACTCCGCCGCGTGGGCAGACCTATTGAATAAGGAAAATGACGTCATCGCCTACCCTAGTGATGTCAGAACTCCACTTCGGCTCACTCCGGCTCGACTCCGGGTGACTTCGACTCAAAATGCCGGTGACTCCGGAGTCAAGTCTTTATTTTTCGACTCACTCCCACTCGAGTCGCTCAAGTCACTCGCTTACATTGTGAAATTCACTCACGGAATTGTGAGTTAATTTGTTAGTAATTTAACTTGAAACAGTGAGTAAATGGCAATTTATTACGAAGGTGATGAAAGCCGCTTCAAGCATACCGGCAGAGCTGCATGGGTTGCCGGTGCCAAGAACCGCAAGTTCTGCCAGCCTAGTTATAAGCGACCCGAGTCGACTCGAGTCGGAGTCGAGTCGCCTTAAAGTCAGCCGAGTCTGGAGTCAATGGCTAGACTCGGCTCGCTTAAACATAGACTCGACTCGTCGACTAGTCGGATCCGAGCGGAGTCATGTGCAAGACTAAGCTTACTCACACCCATCAATTTTCGCGTATCTCTTGATCAAGGCTTCGCAGTCATCAACAGCCGACATTGACAGTTGCGTAAGGCCTTGAACTACATATCTAAGCCCCCTGGATGTTCCCCGAAAAGGCTGAGCTCTCGGGAAATGGGAAGTGACCCACTTCCTGGTCTGCCCAGCTTCCTGATAGAAAATAGTACCAAAAGTTTCGTAAAAATACTGTCCCCGGGGTATTTCATCAAATATGTATACTATCGCGGACAGGGAAGTGTAATCGACAGGGAAGTGTAATTCTGAGTATTTCTTTATCCTCCCGTGTACTTACAAGCTCGGGGATTTTTTCCAAGATAGTTTACACCCATTTCATGTAGACTATCAAGTCTGAAGCTAATCCAGTAATGTTGAAGTGGAATAATGGCTAAAATACATCACAAATTTGTCGCGGAATTAGTGTGACAGACATTAAATCTCATTAAAGATGTTAACAGATAGGATCAGTTCTGACTTCAAACCAAAGAAAATGGTCATAATAGTATTGGGACTAAGCTAGAAGTGGTAGGGTGCAAAGGAGGGTGAAATATCGAACGAACAATCACCACCGTCGAGGATGTGTGATGCAAGAGTGACAAGACCAATGCCGCTTCTGTGCCGTTTTCAGAATCCGAATGACTGACACTCGGACTGAGCCTTCAGCACTGCGCAAGTGCAAGTTCAGAGAAATCTTGCACCCTCTGATTGTAACGGACAAAGAAAAAATGATTTTAATTAGGCTATCCTACTCCGAGTCCGAAATGTAATTAGATTGAAGCATGGTTTTAACTCTTGCCCCAAGACCATCACCCATGAACATCAACCACCTTTCCACCTCGAAAATCCTCACGTCTAACTCTTTCAGCTCATTCAAATGCTCCCCCAACTCTCCGTTCCTGTACCACATCATAACGGCCTTCAAGTAATATATGTCTTCATCTATGTTGCACTCGAAATGCTCGATAACACGCTCATTCGACTCGATATCAGAATTGTCACTTGACGCAGGTGCAATTTTGCGTGGACCGTCGAATTTATTTTCTAAACAAAACGAAACCATGAGAAATATATTTGAGACTTCGAGAACAACTCACTTGGATCAGCACTCGGATGACGGGGAATACCGACTGGGAGATTACGCACATTCCTGTTTACTCAGAACAGTCAGACAACATTCAGGTTAACATAAACTTCAAGTACTCACCCATTGTGTAAAATTATCATGTCGTCTCGAGGGTAATCTTCTGCCCACCAAAACGGCAGTCGCACTTGACAAGTACACCTGATATCGGACTGGATGCACTCAAGACGAGGTGCACGTACTTCCGGAGATTGATCAGTGCTGTCATCGGATTCATGTTTAGAGGTGTTGTCTGGGGTGCGTGCTGTGGACGAAACTTCAATTGCACGTTGAGACGTCGGAGTGTTGGCCATGGTGATGGTGAAAAAAGAGGCTCGGCTAATCATTAGGATCACATGGTATAATTATTGCGCTGAGGTCCCGACGCTCACCTGCTCGACCTGCAGTCACTCCCCACTGACAGATGCCAGATACAGTCCGCCCTCACCTCCACCAAAAAACCCCTGTGGAAAAGACGACACGCAGCCCAGATGAGCAAGAGGAAATCATCGTCGATGCACAAAACTTTTACAGAGCAGGGACTCAGCTGTCGGTCAAAGAAATTGCAAGAAAATTTTCGGTCCCATACCAGACTCTTCGACGTCGCATTAAAGGGGAGACCAAGCCACGAAAAGAAGCCCATGAGCACCAGCAGCTGTTAACTGACGCAGAAGAAGAAGCATTGGTGAAATGGGGGAAGTACCTAGGGAGGATGGCACGGCCCTTCAACAAGAGGACCATTCGGCCCAAGGTCCGCGAGATACTCAAAGCCCGTGGTTACGACGTTCAGGAAAACACCGTCTCTCCCCAATGGATAAAGAGTTTTCTCAAAAGACACCCGGAATTGAAGGGGAGACGAGGGAAGGGCCTGGATCCAAAACGAGCACAAGCCTTCAATCCCACAACAGTTAGCCATCATTTTGCACTACTGAAAAGTGTCATGGACGAGCAGGACATACCTTGGGACAACGTTTATAACATGGACGAGAAGGGTATTCAGCTTGGAGGTGGTCGGAAGGGTGCACAGGTCAAGTACTTTTTCGACATAGACGACAAGATGATGTACCGACTTCAAAGCGACGACCTCGAACTTGTGACGATTATTGACTGTGTCTGTGCCGACGGGACTTCGGAAATTCTACCTTGTTTTGTCTTCAGTGGGGTTAAGAAAGCGGAAGAATGGTTCAATGTGGATGATAAAATCCTGTGAGTAGAACAGTCAGTTTTTTGTAGACAAATAACTCACCTTCTGCCAGTATTGCCAGCTCGACAAATGGTTGGACCGACGACGAGATTGGTTTCGAGTGGTTTAAACGAGTGTTTGTACCACAAGCGAAGGCGAAGAACACATCAGGGAAACCGATACTACTCATATACGACGGTCACGGCTCACATACTTTAGAGAGTTGGGCAAAACATGGCTTCGAGAACGATGTCGTTCTCTACTGCCTTCCCCCTCACACCACACACCGGTTGCAGCCTCTTGATGTCGGGTGTTTTGGACCGTTGCAAAAAGGATGGTTCCAGCGTTGTGATGACATAATGAACGATACAGGAAGTGGGATGGAGATTAAAGATGTGGTGAAGGAGTACATGGCGGTCCGAGTGAAGTCTTTTACAGAGAGTAACGTATCGACGGCTTGGAGGAAATCAGGAATCAAACCATTGGACCCCGATATATTCACCGAAGCGGACTTCGCACCTAGTCTTGCATCCTCAACCACCATGCATGTCCCTGCTTCGTTCCCTCAAAAACTACCAAGAGCCCCGGACGCGTCGTCTGATGACGGATTTTTTGACCCTGCGGAGTATTTACGGTTGAAGTCAAGACGGGAATGTGACGATGAGGAGGAGGTGGAGGTAGAGGTGGAGGAGGAGGTGGTGGAGAAGACTGATGAAGATGACAGTGACTGGGATGGTGATGGTTCTTCATCAGAAATGTCCAGTTCTGACGAAGAACCCGGAAATGAACACGGGAAGCGCTTAGCTGATGTTGACGAGAACGGCGTTCTCGCAAATGAATTGCCTGAGCCTCGTTCTCGCATTCGGTCACGTTCTCTCGATTGGCTTGACCCCGCTCTGGCAAGTGACTCAGAGTCCGAGTCCGAGTCCACATTGACGCGTCCGGTCACTCCTTGTCCACCCCGAAATTCCCATTCCACTAAGCAGCCGCTTCGCTCATCCTCCTCCATGACCCTCCGCAGCGCGTCAAAAAAATCACTTCCCCCTCCCCTCCAATCCGGTCACCACCGAGGCACCGGACGCCAGATATCGTTAGATGAATTCAACCAACTTTCCTACGAAAACACTCGCCTCAAATTGGACAATATCGAGTTGAAAGCGCAGCGCGATGCAGCCCAGGTACACGCAGTCTTTGCTCAACGTGAGGCATCCGTCTTGGCCTTCCAACTCAACAAACGGGACGAAAAGAAAAAGTCGACGCGCAACATCCATACCAAGGCGCGAATACTCACTTCAGCGGAGGGGAGACAGGAAGCAGCAGAGGAGGCTGAGAGACAAAGAGAGAAGAGAAAGAAAGAGGCGGAGAGGGAGAAAGGACGAAAGGAGAAAGAGACAAACGACGCCGTGCGTCGTTTGACACAGACCCAGACTTCAGCTGCATTCTCTGGTAATATCAAGTCCAAGAACAAAACGGAGTGCGGAGATATTGCTAACGCGCTTGGGATTGTAACGAACGGGGTCCTCTCAAGCATGCGCGACCAAATTTTACAGCATTTCGAAGTAAACCCAGACCTCAAGACCAACCCTCGCTATGTTGGCCTCTTTCAGCGGGGCCGCAAACGAAAATCGGACGAAAATGAACAGGCCAACGTAGAACCAGAGCGTTCCTCTCAACGACGTTGTCTCGACAATATTTCCAATAACTTAGTTCCTCTCTCCTCCACTTCTCAAAACTCTTCTGTTCCTCCTGCCTCAATTCCTTCCTCCTCTGTCACTTACTCTTCTGCTCCTCCTTCTGTGCCTCCCTTTTCCGCTCCTCCTTCCTTTGTTCCTTCCTCCTCCATACCTCATTCTTCTGTTCCTTACTCCTATCCGTACTCATACCATACATCGGCTCTTAATAATATGCAGTCCCAACCCTCCTCAAGTCATTTTACCTTAGAGTACTTTAACAGTCAGATGAACTAGGTTCCTATCAAAATATATAATGTCTTGTTTAAAATTTGTCTTCGAAGGAGCACAAAGCCCTTTGTTTGCCTGACCAGCGGCTTTGAACGGACCTTGAAAATCACTTCAAGCCGAAGATGCCACAATGTGACCATTCGTGACTCTTCGTGACAAAGGCGATTACACTTCCCTGTCCTTGCTCGGTCATTGCCCGACACTCTCAACTCACATCCAAAAAATCTGGAATAAATCACATAAGGGTTTTCAAGGGCCAGGAATCAAGTGGTAGTGTTTTTTTTATGAAAGGATTAACGACGAAAGCCCGACATTCAATTTTGAGGTAAAATTACACTTCCCTGTCCGCGATAGTAGCGCTGGCATTTGTGGGGGAAATTAGTTAAACAATCAGGGTCACTCGAATTCGAAGGAAGAAATATGTAGTTCTCTAGATGCGTTACTAACCTGTTGGATAGAGATGCCGTATAAACCGACCCCAATGGCCAAGCAAATGTACGCAGATCCTGAAGAGCGTAAATGGCGTCCCTGAATATACGTCCCAACAGGTATTATAGAGTGCATACTTACCATAGCTTTGTTCAAACGCAGTTTGCGATAAAGGACTCGGAGTAGGGAGTATTAGCAACGCATCTAAAACGAGTTAATTTCCAGAGAAAATTTGGCTAAATTTCGACGGGCTACGCGGCGCTTAAGTTGTATACATTGTAAGTAACTCCGACTCGTCCTTACCGTACTATCGTTCCTCTGCCTGCTTGTTCCGCCTGCTCATTTTGCTGCTCGTTGTCGGCATCCGGAATAGAAGACTGATATGTCCTTAAGTGTGATTTTTGAGTATCCGCCTAGCCTACTGTCTCTTTCTATAGCATTCAATCTACTTCATTTGGGTCATGCTCTGAACACAGATCTAGAATCAGAGCCTCAGCAGTGTCAACATTATAGCGACTCGTGTTGGTCAGTGTTCTCAGAACCGGACGAGTCCATCGATTCGTTGGGGCTGGGCAATGAGCACCACTGAGATCTGAGAATTGACACGTAGCCCGAGTCGCATATTTTTTTAGCCCAAATCGCTTATTCTTTAGATGCGGCCACGTCTAAAATTGACTTTAGATGCGCTGCTAATACTCCCTAGTAGGACGTGCGGGTAGTTCAGACATAGTAGTTGGCGGGTGATTGTTAAACGCGCATGTACTGATTGTACCGGTTCAATTTAAGTATTGACTGTCAGAGTGTGATACTTGGCCGAGAGGAATGTACCAGCCTGTCCTTAGGATTCAAAGGCAATGACATGATTCAGATGAAAAACGAGTGAAATTAAGACCAGGAGCCCACAAGAAGTCCGCGAGTCGGGTGGTAGCGAGCTGATTGAGTGACGTCGACCTAAATTCTGAAGCATTAAAGATTCAGAAACCAAGTCAGCTGTTGTATCGTTATATAGACTCAGTTTTTCGTAACCCAATTGCAACTTACAATACGACTGTCCTTGTAAGGGGTTCTTCAAACGATAAGTACTAGGGGAGTTCTAGTTCATAACTCACCGATATACTGCAGCCACCACGACGAAAGGATGTCGACCAAGGGAGTTCTTGCTGCAATTTTTTGTGCAAAAAACACACGAAGGCCATGGCGTCGAGGAATAGCTAGGGATTTATGGCGAGCTTTTTGAATAGCGACAAATACTCAAAGATAAGGATGCCTTGTTCTCTAGGTTGGCGGGAGGAAGATCGTGGTAAGAGGAAGAAGGTGACCTTAAGCTTTGCCGGAATTGACGCGCCTACAGGCTTCTCCACCGGCACTTGAACATCGTTTCTCTTCGTGACTACCATCCCGGCGTTATCGACCAAAAATCTAAGCTTTATTTTCTTCCATAATCCTCAAGTATGCCTCTTATAGTCCCAAATTCGATGACTCTCGAGCAGAAAGCTGCGTACCTTCGAACACTCCCTGCCATCCGAGAGCGATGCGGTCGTGTTTTCGAGCTCGCAAAGGAAGGAAAGTTACAGTATTTTGATTATCATCCTGAGAAAGAGGGAGATGTAACAGAATTCTGCTTGGGAATTATGACCGTACGTTCCAAATTGATCAAAGTCTTTCCTTTCGAAATGGTTTTCGTTAAGAGCATTTTTTTTTGTTTCCGGTATTTAGCGCGACTTCGGTACGAACTTTACCCAAGTGCGTGTTCTCTATTCACGGCTTTCATGGGTATCGCGAGTTAAAGATGTTTATCCAATCATTGGATTTCTGATAGATTCCTCCCCACGGTCGTTGGCGACACTTTGACCTCGGTCGACCTCGCGTTGAGCCCCTCTTATCGAAGTGGCAATCTCAATCCTTATCCGATTCCAAAGAGTCTAGCAAACGTCTCATCGATCTTTTTATCGTATCCGTCCTACTCGATGCAGGCGCAGGCAAAGACTGGTCTTACACCGAGAAAGAAACCGGAGGAAAATATAGTAGATCCGAGGGTTTGGCAATCGCAAGTATACATATGTTTGAGGATGGGTTGTTTTCGAGTGATAAGAGTCAGCCGCATAAAGCAGATGGTGAGTTCTCTTTCTATACCCTCCCGGGGTCCTTGAATCCGAGCCACACATCCTTAATCCTGTGCTTTCGTTCTTCATCTTGTCTCTAGCGGCCGCACTATCTAAAATCACCGTGGAATCGATCGCTTCTCATATGCAAGTATCAGAATCCAATCCTCTCGTCGGTCTCGAGGGTCGTACTTCGCTGCTCAAAAACCTCAGCAATGCTCTCCTTGCTAGCCCTAAGCTCTTTGGGGAAGAAGGCAGACCCGGTAATATGCTCGGTGAGTATGAGTGTGATTTTTTATTATCCGTGAGTCATGTTTAAATGATTTGGTAAACAGATTTCCTCGAATCTGAATCCAAAGCTTCTCCCGATGGAAACACACGTCAAGTCCCACTTGCCGCTCTTTGGCACGTCCTCATCGAGGGCTTGAACCCCGTCTGGCCAGCTACTCGCACGAAATTAGCGGGTGTATCCCTTGGTGACGTTTGGCCCTGTCAAGTGCTCAAAGAGACTGCACAAGAGGAAGGAGACGACCTAGTCCCATTCCACAAACTCACTCAATGGATGACTTACAGTGTAGTCGAAGCTATCAAGCAGACCATGAAATGGGATATTGTCGGCATGGAAGACATGACGGGTTTACCAGAATACAGAAATGGTCAGTTTTACAGCGCTCCAAATTTGTTGTTGTAGACTCCGAGCCAGCCCCCACCCCCCTTCTTTGGTGTAGGGTTAGTGATGACAAGTCGAGGGTTTTTTTTATTGACTTGTCATCAAACCCGGCTTGGTTCGAGTCTAAATTTGTTGCTACCCAAGATAAGAGTTAGGGTCTTTCATACTCACCTAACATCCCCAACCCATTTTTAGGTGGTCTTCTTCTAGACATCGGCGTCCTCACGCTCAAGCCCGACGTTCTCCCCATAGATCCCATATCGGGATTACCCAAGGCAGCGTCCGACCACCCTGCTATAGTCGAATGGAGAGCCCTGACTGTCATTATGTTGTGAGTTGTGATTTTTTGATATATTCCGTCTGGGGTTTCTTTCACATCTGTTAAAATCTTTTGGGTCTTATCCGTCCCTTACACTCATACCTTGTACGGTTTTTTAACCTCCTTTAGAGACCGCATCACTTCTTCTATTCGCGCGAAACTCGGGTTATCACCTGAGCAGCTCAATCTCGCTCAAGTCCTAGAGAGCGCAACGTGGAAAGGTGGTCGAGAGATTGCCAAATCGAAGCGACCGCGGACTGGGGGTCCCCCAATGGAACTGGAGAGCGACGGAACTGTCTTCTAGAATATCCAATGACAACATTCAAGATCGTATTCATCTCTTGTTCCTGGTCTTTCTAGTTTAAAGTGGTTTAGGGGAAACAGAAGGATGTTACTTGTGAGAAGACCAAACATCAAATAAATAATGTCTAGACTTTCAGGTCAGAAACTTTAGTACATATGAAATCCGGTACGGGGAAAGCAAAAAAATTCAAATATAATGTATCATTATTATAAGGTATACGAACCAATACGAATCAGAGGTATGTAACGGTATGTGGAGCGTTATGGTGGTACACACGAGTGTCGCAGACTCTTTCTTTTTTTGCGGAGATTAAGACCAATAAATACATTGAAGTCCATGCGGTCATGAAGGTAAAAACCTTCTAGCAAAACCTTCTAGCAAGACCGTAAGAAAAGCCTCAGGATGGATTATCGATGTCTTAGCTCCCGTGCTAACTGCCAACATAGGATGAAAGCAACGAAAGCTGAAAAACCACCCAATCTATCGAGATGGTCAGTCATACGTGACTCGCTAGGCCATTTACAACAGCTCCACGCACCGAAAGATGTAAGCTACGGAATTCGAAAACTTTGGAAGGTCATCCTCAGACAGCGTTCTCGACTTTTGATGCCCGACGTTTTTGTCCGGGTCGAAGATTGCAAAGATGATGGACGAGATCCCCGTCACGATGAATTGGGGTATAACAATGAAGATGTTGTGAATTCCCTGTTATCAGGTTGTCTCCTGTCAGTATCCGCAGTGTCACTGGAAAATAAGTAAAGCTTAGGCGCACAAGTATGATCCCAGCTTTGTCACTCAGGTTACTATTCTGATTTCCGGTGATATCCCCTTCCTCACTTCCTTCTTCCTCATCCCTCTCCCCTGCCCTCCTACCTCCAACCAAAGTTGCCTCCTCATCCACTTCTTCATCGGCTTCCCCATAATCGTCTCCAAACATCTTGATTTCGGGCCTCAAATTGACCTTGGACACCCCAGCAGTCGTGCCCAGGTTCAAAAACTGTTTTCTCCTCTCAGCTCCTTCCCTCCTCGCTGCCACACCGTCGTCCGACTCTCCTCCATCACTCTCCGAGTCCGAGGAGCGTCCCGGGACAAATGTCTCGGAATCTTCTCCAACTGCTCTCGGTTCTGACTCTACGCCGTCAGAGCTATCTTTTCTTCCACCCAAACTCCCACTTCGCCTTCTTGCGAGCGTTGATGAAGCTCCCTCGTTCTCCTCACCACCCATGCTCGTATTCCTCCTATGTTGGGATATCGATAACCGAGTCCGTGTATCCGTCAACATGATGGACGTTCTGTCTCCTGTCTCGCCATCCATAGAAGCTGGTTCTGTCAAGATTGCTTCACCTAATAACGCAAACGGTGCCCATTGAGTGACGGCCCAAGAAAAACCGGTAAAGGTGATGAGCAAAGTTGCGCCCGTGACAGAAGAGATGAAGCTGTTAAGGGGTGCGGCCGCGTCAAAAACTCGAGTCATCTATTGAGGAGGAAGAAGAAAGGGGGATACTGACAAAGTTCCGAGCATACAAACCGCTACAATGGCATGACTTGCTGCCCATAGACTCGCCAGATGAACTTTAAACGTTTCTGGGATACTAAACCCCTTCAACTTGTCCATCAATCCTCGGCTACTCCAATCTCTACTTCTACTCCCAGGTGACATCTCATACTGGTCCACTCTGTCTACGCTCCCTCCACCCATGATTCCATTGACCTGTCGTCGACGAGGATGTAACCGTTCTTGTTTGCGTCTTCTCGAAGACGCCGAGGCTTCGGTGACGAAGAAAGGCAAAGCGATGTTGACGGCGAGCGTGACGACGGCAGAGTAGAAAAGCGCCCGAGAACCTAGACGAGTGGCTTGTTCGTCTATGTGAGCTGGGAGATCCAGTGATTCTGTAGAGTTGCTGGCTTGTCTGATCGGTAACAGATGAGAGGAGACGTGATGCAGTGAACGGTTCAAGAGCGTTCTAGCTGTATTCCCAGAGTTTTGGGAGTTGGCCATGGCGTTGTGTAAAGCTTCATAAAACGATCTTCTGTGCAGGTCGCCTACATAGACGGTAGTGTAGAATAAGATGGGAAACCAAGATATCCAGGCAAAGAATTGAATAAAACACTGTTGTGGCCATCGAGGGAATTAGTATTTCGGGTTCCTTGCAGCCATCAGCACGAGACGCACAATCTGTCGGATAACTCTAGGCAGAGACCACATATTTGCAAAGATGTCTCGAACTTCTTGGGTAAAAGATTTTGCAAGGGGCCTGAACGTTAAATGACAAGTTAAGATGTTGCAAACTGCTTAGCATATAAGCGAATGATGCTCACCCACCAACACCTCCTGAACCTTTTAACAACACTTTCTCATTGACCATCACCGCCGTAACCAATTGAGAGCCTAGCAGAATAAGGCTCACGAGGACCGAGATTATTTGAAGTTCCGTGGAGCCTAGGATGGGAAGCATGGTTGGTAAATCGAGATTTCCACTGGTATCTAGTCAGTGCTCGCTGTATGATCAGACAGGACAGTCTAACACGCACACAAAGAAACCAATGACACTCCCTATCCCTAACATTCGAGCTGCCCAGGCATTTCCTGCTGGCTGAAGGGACGAAGGTAAAATGTCAACGATAAGGGCACGGTCTACCGCTTGCACTGCGCAATTTCAGAAACAAGTCCGCCGAAGAGATCCAGAACACACCTGCGTTTATACTGAAGTCAATTAAGAAAATCGATATCACTGCAAGCCACAGTGTCAACGTCTCAGCCTACATTAGAGACATAATTGGCATATAAACGTTAACAGCATTTTGAACACGTACATTGTTTGTAAACCATTCGGCAACTTGCCTCGTCCAACCTAGCAGTAGCATTGCTAATACACACAGCACCGTTCCTATCATCATATATGGTCGTCTCCTTCCCCATCGTGACGTAGAGCTGTCTGCCATGACACCTATTAGCGGTTGCATCAACAGTCCTGAGAGTGGACCTGCAAGAAAAACAATGGCCATATGCGACTTGGATAGGCCAAGAGAAAGTAGATAAGGTGAAGCATATGACATTTCAACCGACCAAAATATCTGTACGCCCAAGAGGCTTACAGTGAGGATTGGGAGATGTAAGAATGAAGGGCCACGGATATATGCATGTCCAGAGAAATGACCAGCATTTGAAGAGTCGTTGTTATCCACCAGAGTAAAGCCGCCGCCTGTCATGAGCGTCGAGTAGTGCTGGACGTCGTCCAACCGTTAGTGTTGAACGTGTCGTGGCCGTCAGAGGTAAGCGATATTACTCGCGTAGGTCATGTGACTTTGACGAAACCTCGATTCGAATCCCGCAGTTGCCACTGGCCAAAGCTGGCCAATCAGTATAATTTTCGAATTTGTATTTAAGGATTTTCCATTGATGAGAAAATTTTTCCTGGTTCGAGTACTACATAGAATACTCCTCTCAATGACATTTCTTTTCACCGCAAAGGAAACTTGCGTCGACATGACTCACGTTCCGCGGTGGCGCCTAACGGTTTGCAGGAGCTCATAACACCTCTTTTGAGAAATTGAAAAGGAGTGGTACCGAGGACTCCATGGACATGAACTACATGACAATAGGAGTTCAACAAACACTGCGTTGCTGATTTAGATTCATTAAGAGCCCGAATTAACCTTTAGTGCTTTAGTGTCCAGTCGAAGCAACTAACTGGCGAATAATTCAGGCATCTTGTCTATTTTCGTCCGTTGATACGTAGTGCAAACGTCCAAGGATCTTTCCGCCTTCAATGTCATAATAAAAATTGATTCACCCCTTCTGTGCGGCTGTGGTTCCGATACATGATGCATCCGTCCATGTTGATCAGTGCTGACATCGCGGCGCAACTGTGGCTGATACAAGTCCAAGATATCTCGAGTACTCAAAATATATTCAAAAAACAAGCCGCGACATTCATAACTAATTGTACAACGGTATGTGAATAAGTTGCCGTCTCAGGATTCTTCTAGCGCGAATATTCACATAGATCTTATACTTCGGTATTCTAAACTCTCCTGCATCTGGGACAGGGACCTGGGACGTTATGGACACTGCCTTTTTTGGCTGGCTTCATCCTATCAAAAGCCGTCAGCTCCCGGAGGAAAAAGATAGATAGAATAGATACATAGGCTTGAACGCCGCCAGACTAGTCGCGAACGAACCTAAAGTTCAATTACTTACCAGTGAGTGCACGTTGTCTGACAGTTCGAACAGCCCCTTGAGCGTACGATTTGTTGATGGAGAGCACTGTAAGCACAATGGGTTTGGCCGCAGTCGACCTGAATGGGGTTTGAGGATACCACAGTAACGAAACTGAACTCGCTCACCAATCTCCCAGCGTCGTTGGGAAGCTCATCGCCACAAGAAAATTTCGTGTAGTCAACAGAGCGATAGCACATTATCGGTAAAAAAAATTCTAGAGAAGAACAAGAGTCAGCCTGGACTCTGGGGCTGCCAGAACACAGAACCGTCACCTACCACAGAATCTGGTAGTAGAGGAAGTAATGGGAGAAGGCGATGGTCTCAACGCCAATTTTGAGGCGCTTTTAAACCTCTCTGCTTGCTTATGCTAACCGAAGTAGTGGCCAACTAGATCTTAGGAGATCGCAGAAACAAAGATGCGACGACAGTTTAAGTCGTGATAGAATGTTATATTCCAGAAGGGAGAAGGAGATTTGGGTGGAATAAGCATATACTTAGGTATGGAACGATGTCTAAACGAGCTGAAACTCAACAAAAGAACATAAAAGTCTGGTTAGCATCAGTACTTAGTTTTATCAACTCGCATATATGGTTCCGCACACCACGATTGGGCGACCCTAGGTATAAAGCACTTCCGAGTCCAGAATTTTCAGGACGATAAAAAGAATAATTGAAGAAGCTGCTAGTGAATTTCGAGGAAAAGCCTCCAAGTTGCCTAAAATAACTTGTGTGGCGTCTTTGGACAGTATAGAAATAATACCGCTAAGATCTGAGACCGATGGCCCAAATAATACCACGTAATGGCCCTCAGCTCCGAGCTTCTGTCGAATGTATTATAGACATTTACTGAAAGAAATTACATTTGAAAGTACAATGTTTACATGAATATGAATGTTGCGCAAAAAAATGTGTGGTTCGATATCCGCATGATTTATCCGCCGGGCCCGTGTGGTTGAGGGGTAGCGTTTGAAATTTTCTGCGAAAATTTGAGTTCATGGGGTTTAACGTTTAGCTTTCGGTGTAGAGGCATCGGATGCGAACAGGCACACGCAGTTTGCATTGTCGCGGAAAGGTCAATGTATGATGTCAGTTATAGTATTATGTAGATGCTCTTTCCGGGAACGACACGGATTCTATCCCGAAAGCAGAGTGAACAAAAGATCTATGTAGATAGTTCACGAGTTCGAAAATCAGCTAGAAAAATCCATGGGCAGACCTAGAAATCCGATGCGATAGGATAAGAAAATATTTGTAGTGTATCGGCCACATGAGAGGTCGTTCAACGTAGAACGCCCAGTTGAATCGAATTTCATTGTCTCCTTTCCCCCCAAAATGGGTGCCTCCACCAGTCATCTACGGACTTTGTAGTTTTCACTTTTCTTCCAGCCTCGTTTGGAGTTTCTGAACGCTCCAGGAACCAAATTTGATTGAGGCCCATCTTGCGCAGGTATTCTTCCATTCGGTGGTAATTCAAGCCTACTGCGTGAGGTCCATGGCTGTCGTCTGAAAGTGCCAGCCGTCCTCCGCGTTCAAGGATAAACTAACCAACCGAGTCATCAACAGCACACACCTGCGCACTGGCATATGCCACTTACTTTCATGACATCTTCGCTTGGATATGCCGTAGTCCAACCCTTTCTGAATGCTGCTGCATTCGCCTCAAACAAGGCTCCGTATTCTATTGCAAAATCCACGTTCCTTGTCAGCAACGTCCAAGCCTTCGAATAGTCTCTGATCGAAATCGTAGGCGTGTACAGTCTGCATAAATCAATATGCCCCACAATTTCGGGTTTGAACCTTTTCAAAATTTCGTACTGCGCATCGAAGTAATGACATAGAAAGTTCTGCATAGTCTCATCGACTGTGACCCCTTTCACATCTGGGTGGTCGAGAACCTTTTGATATGTGTTTAGATCGAAATCGATCGGCGTCCCCGCGACGTGATGCACGGACCCGACAACGTAGTCGATCCGACAATAATGCCTTCCAAGGAGTTCTTCTAGCTTGTCCAAATCTATGTCGGTTATAAAATCCGTTTCAAGTCCAACGAGCAAGGAGATTTGACTCTCGTAAGCCAATCTTAGACGGTTGGCTTCTTCCAAAAAAGACGTGAACTGGTTCGTGAGCATCTCCGGCTCCATTCCGTCCTAAAAAATGATGATGGTGATTAGGCTGAGATACTCAAACGAATTCCTGCATTGAGATCACCTCTTCGGGATAAAGGTCTTCTTTACGATATCGAGGCACATGTTCGGTCAGACCATACACTTCAAATCCTTGACGTATCGCCTCAAGGACAACATCCTCTAGCGTACCTACAGCGTGGCGACAGAACTGTCCAGAGTGTGAGTGATGACTATGAGGCATGATGACGGCGCCGAATCAAAGAGCAAAAGTTCACACGGTCAAAACGTTCTGGATCTCAAAAATTTTAGCATTTCCTCAAGTGGGAAGTACTTTGGTGACGCCACAATGTAGGTAGATATGAGTAATTGTAGTGAATCAATACGTTGCCAGAGTGAGGGGCAACGAGAATAACAGGGTAATTAACGCCAGTATCCATTGGGGATTACTCAGAAACTACTGCAGCGGTTGTTGCTATCAAATTACCACTAACATCGACGAGTTGACAGTTCATTTCGGTCCTCCATGACCGATATTTCTGGCTTTCCGCGAGCTATAAGACCTTAAGTAACAGCTAAAAAGAAAAAGAGATATCAGTGTCAGGGTCTGACATGAGAGGCAATGCAACAGTGCATCCGCGAGGCAGAAAAACAAATATTACTTACTATACTTAGGCCCGCCACCACCTTCGGGCACAGTCCATGTAATATCTTGAGTGGGTACTTTGACATCGCATAACTTGCAGTGTATACAATTCTATAGAATGGATATGGAACGGACAATGATGTCAGAACGTAGATCGCGGATGCACCCAAAGGGATTCATGTCAATAGAGCTTAAGAAGAAAATGGAGGAAAATAACGAGATCAACGGGAGACAGGGGGCGAAAGGGTAGATATGTTTGACAGCCAGCGGCATTTTTTGCTCGGAAAAGGAATGGCGTATTACGAAGGACAGAAGCACGAAAAGAGAGGTGGCAATAAACGAAAGGGATCACACACCTGGGAATTGATAACCAATTTCTTGCCATTCCAGCCTTCACCATTCTTGTCAGGCACCTAGAAAATACATAGTTTTTGTCACCAATAGATCCAGGCCAATGGCACTAACTGACACTTACTCCGTCATCGACGTACTCATAGACCCCGGCAGGACAAGCACGGCCCAACAATCCCGCGAACTCCTCCACATTCTTTTGTACGTGATCTCTCCTTCTCTCCTTGGGATCCTTGATATCCTTCATCTCCTCACTGCCACTTGCCGCACCTAGAACCGTAGCCTCATCCCCGTACCACTCCTTCACGTATTCCTTCAACGTAGCCACCCTCAAATGCACGGGCTGGTCTTCTTCGTGATTTGTACCAGTCAACGAAACGCTCGTCATCAAATCCGTTGAAAGAGGTGGCTCAAAAGGTGGGTAATCAATGGGCTTGTGCTGCTTTGACGATTCTGTGTGCTTCGAGTCCATCGAGGGCGTGGCATAGAGATACTTCTCTCTCTCCCCGTCCTTGGTGTGCCTGAACGTCCAGGGTGTCTTGCCTTTCAAGAACAAAGAATCGAACCCGGAATAAAGTGCACCCCCCCAGATACCAAGGCTAGTGTTGAAAGCCGGTCGCATGTTACGAACTTCATGGAGGTCGTCGTAGACCCATGATTTGGTAAAGGCCTGAGTATAAGACGAGAGATCCGCAGGTTTAGATTCTTCTACCGAGAGGGAACGGATCGTTATGTATTTTAATACCAAAAAAAGACCAAATGAAATTCACCTTCGTTCTCTAAGGCGTTGAACGCGCCCTCACCGCCCAGCATACCGGTTTTCATTGAGTTATGGACACCCTTGATCTTGGCAATATTGACAAAACCAGCAGAGTCGCCAATGATGGCTCCACCAGGGAAGTGGAGCAAAGGAACTGATTGCAGTCCACCTTCCACAAGAACACGAGCACCGTACGCTATCCTGGAAGGTGTGAATGTGTCAGGAGAAGAAGATGGGGTGAGAACCTTCCGCAGGTAAGGGTGATGTTTCATTTTCTAACAGTCATCAGGTTGAGAGCGCAGTAGAAAAGGAGACAGATGGGCAACATACTTGGAAGTCACGATAAGGGATACGATGCGGGTTCTTCCAGTCGGCTCCGATAACTAGTCCGATACTAACCAGTCCTTTGTCCATATGGTACACCCAGCCTCCACCGTAGGTTTGTGTATCAAGAGGGAAGCCGAGAGTATGAATCACTTCACCAGGCTTGTACCGTCCGTCTGGCGAAGTACCATCTGCGTTTGTTGAGTAAAAAAAAGTACACTCAAAGATAAATCCGACACACCTTCTGGCGCAACTCGCCATACCTCCTTCATACCAAACCCATACGTCGGCCCTTCGCTTTCTCTTCTCAGGTCATATTTACTGAGCGCGATCTTGCTCAAGCTACCGTGAGCACCCTCTGCCAGAAGTGTGACCTTCGAACGGAAGATCATCCCAGGTTCGAAATTGTCTTTCATGTATCCGGAGCGTGAGATGCCAACATCATTGGTGATAACTCCTCTGACACTCTTGACTTTCTTTCCACCTAGGGGATTGGAAAAAGGGTTAAAGTCAACATCACGCAGAAAGTAGAATCCAGGGATGAAAAGGACAAACTAGCGGACGGTGTAGAGCTGAATCCAATCTTTGTCACCTCCTTACCCCATTTCCCTTCCCAACCGGACCAAGGGTCATCGGCGTCCTCCTGCTCGCTGAATAGGAGACCAGCCCCGGCGAACCCTGGATATATCTCTACCCCATAGTGTTCTTCTGCCACGGAAGCCAACCATCTTGTAAACGCGGATAAAGAGATGATGTGATTGCCTGTACTTTGCTGTCGGGGTCTGACAAAGTGCTATATTTGACTAATTACATACCATTGTTACTCATCTGAGGAGGATGAGGAATTGGTATTGCTTGCTGCTCGGTCAAAAACAACATCTTGCTACTGGTCGCAGGCTGCCCGAGAGGTGCAGCAGAGCCATATTGTTCTTCATAGGTAGACGGAGCACCGAGTAATTCTTCTAATGCTCTGGGCTCGAGAACACATCCAGAAAGTATATGAGACCCTGTGTATTTAATTCATTACACAAGGCGTCGGTAAGTTGGTGGAGAATATCCATATGACTAGGCAGACAAGACCCATCCTGTCCTGCAGGGCCATTCAGAGCAACGCACTCACCAACTTCACCGCCCTTCTCCAACACGACAACCCGTACTTCCCGTCCTTTCTCTCGTTCCAATTGCTTGATCCTGATTGCAGCGCTTAAACCAGCAGGGCCAGCACCGACGATACACACGTCCACGTCGTCCTCTACCCGTTCCACGCTTTTCGGATCATACTTCTCCCCAGCATACTCTTCACGAAGTGGCCTCGAAAAATGGATTCGTCGTGTACCTCGCGGTCGACGGAAAACAGAGGAATTTGTCAGGGTTTTTGGAAGAGTCCTGAGAGTATTCCTACAGCGCAACATGGCAGTAGATGATAGAGAAAGAAGAGGATGTCTACCCCAAACTCGTCCCCAATAGCACCGGTTAAGCCTTTGGCTTTTTCTGAATTGAAAGATGTGATGTCAGTTCCGAGTCCAATCACAAGCCATTTTATCGTCAGCAACGTCACGTGACAATAACGCGTCCCGCCGCGACAGTGGACACAGTCACCTCACTTAGAGTCAGACTGTACATATCAGACTAGGGAAAAAAGTACAGGGAGATTATTTCAAAGCCAAAACATAGCAGGAAACAGAAACTGTCCTATAAACGACAAATATTTTACACTGAAAATTCGAAAGAATCACGCAACTAAGCGTCCGAAAATCCACCCCCTTGTTGATGGCGGAACTTAAAAAAAAAGGAGTGTGGGGTTTGTACGTAGTAGATAAACAATGTCCTACTAGAGTTAAAGATAGGAGACGCCTCTCAACATTTTGCTCAGAATGACCCATCAGCTGGCCCGTCAATACCGGTGCAGTTCATCGAAGTCTGGAACTTGATGGTACTTTTTGTGGCAGTAAGAATGACGTCCGGACTAAGGAGAAGACATTCAGTTGGTCGAAGACTGAAAAAAAGGGGGGTAAACTCACTGCATCCCGAGGCTATCGTCGTCGTCGTCATCGTCGTCTTCCTCATCATCGGGGAAATCAACGTCGACATTCTCGAGAAGGTCATCCATTCCAAGAGCATCCTATAAATGACAATTATAGCCAATTAAAAAGGTCAGATAGTCATGATACATACCCAGACAATCAGAATGTTTTGAGTACTGTTCTTGCCGAAAGTCCTCATCTTGTCATGGGCGCAATCATCGTTGGATTCCTCACCAGTGCCGCTGGAATGAACCAATGAGTAAATGGTAGATCCGGACAATGTCAATTGCCAAACTTTAAGCTTATAACTTACCAAGTGGTGATATTCAAGCCCAACATGTCTGCAAGAGGTTTCGCAGTCCTCTGAGCAGCGGGACAACTCAATCCTTCTTCACCATCCCTATCGGTTGTGCAGGAGAGGATCATTCCAATGTCAAAGTTTTTGAAGATCTAAAGCAATGCCGCGCGTCATCAGCTTCTGATCAAAAATTCAGGGTATACCCCAATCATGCGAAAGGATCTATTCAATCATTCCGACAGCAACTTACATTTGGAATGCACTCATCTGCTCTCTGCAAACCAATAGGCGTCAATCCAGGTCGCTTCAGAGACGGTGTCTCTGCGTTGGTAATAATAAACACAGTATTTGGCACTGCGTGGACGAAGACGTTGCCCAGGACGAGGAGAGAGATAAAAGCAGCAGCAAGACGAGAAGCGAAAGTGAGCATTGTTAAGAGAGTAAGGAGTGACAGGGGTATGGAAAAGCCTTGGATAACAATGAACAAGGAGAACAAGACTCGCGACTACTGGCAGAAACCTGAACAGAAGGAGAAAGTCTGACTCCCCTCGTCTGGAAATCCTCTCACTTAAATATTCGATGTTCGGGTCCGCTTTGGCGAGTTTAATAGAGATATGTCATACTTGGAATCGTCTGGTCGAATTCAAGCTCACCAAAGCGAGTTGAGAACAGTTCCATGAGAGCTTCGTTAGGCATTTGAGCGGTATTAGAGGTCCAGCTTGAAACACCAATTTTAATAGCGCTTCTAATATTTGACCAGTTGGGTCTCGACATGTAATATCATCATCCATTTGAGAAGAGTCCCAAGCGACAGACGGAAAAGTCTGGCAGAGCGGGGAGAGTGAATGAGAAGTGGGTATAGAAGGATTATACCCATAAGTACAGAGTCATCAATTCCTAGGGTCAGAAATCAATCTCAAGTGAGAGCCAGGTATACAGATAAATAGAGTTAATAAATGGAAAAGAAAGGTCTATCGTACGAAAATCCGATTCTTGCGAATATGGAGGTACCGGTGCGGCGTTTGAGTGGAGAAAACACGTTTTATCAGGGGCGGGAGACTCTCGTTAGCCGCAGGCTCAGGCGGACCTACCGTAAGAGTATTGTGAGCACTGAATAATGCGAGAACAATTTGCTGATTTCAAAACTGTGCCGTGTAAGGGTTTTTCTGACAGAAGGATACTAAGTAGTAGATTACCCGAGTCAATCAGATGCGTGAAGAGCACGACATCGAGTGGACTTGTCCTGCACGGAGAAACACAGTGAGTTTTTTGGCTCATCAGCGTGGGATGTGTCGTATCTTAAAGGTCATAATACTGAAGAGTAAATACGAGCTTTTGGGAAGCTGGCTCGACATAAGCTTCCCCTTGACTAGCTGTAGTCGGTCTCGGAGCTTGGATTTCATCAAGCATCGGAGAAATTTAGCGGCTTCTAACAGATAGATTCTTGAGGAGGTCATGCACACTTGCGAGTACCTTTACTGGTCGTGAATGAGAGCACTCGTCGAGTGTCGGGTAGAACAAGTTGGAAAGGTCCAAGAAGAGTTTTGAGTTTGGCCTTGTTAGGATTCGGGGTCAATAACTATCGACCATATCAGTGCTAGTCGCGGCAACTGCCAGTCATTTCGGTGCTTCGATGCACCCCAGTGGCAGCTTTCGATCGGTTGCAGGCTCAACATCCCGTAATTTTGGCAATCATTAAGACCAGTGATGGGCTTCTTGGCTACGAGAGTTCATCGTCATCCGTGGCGGATAAGTATGTTAAGTATGCCAGGACCGTCGGATACTGTGGAGATCCTTTACAAAATATACAATTCATTGATGGCGGATGTCGCTGCTTTACATCCAATCCTATACTGAATCCACTGTTGTTCAATGAAAACATTCCACCCGGCAAGTTGAATTTCAGGTTGCTCAGGTAAGTCTTCTGCACAACAACGGCTATATCCGTGATCGAGCATTTGACTCCAGCTTTATTCAATATCAGGTTCATGACATCTAATCGCGGAACATTTTTCTATGATAAAAGATCGAACCTGACAGGATGAATTTTCGGAAGTTCCCGTAGGCTTTTTTTGTAGAACATCAATTCCTTCAACGTTCATATTTAAAGGGCAGTGGTCCAAAAGATGCAGCAGGGCTTCGTGATTGACTAACGACATAGAAGGAGAAAACATCCGGGGTTGAAGACAGGATCGCCAGTACTTCCCCCAATGTATCTTGTAATGAGTAGAATGAAGTTGAATTTTAAAAGGAAGTCAGGTCTGCAAGGCCTGGGAGAACCGTGAAAGGATTTTGTGAATCGGTGAATCGGTGAATCGGGAGCTTTATATCCTCTTGGTTGAAGATCCGCCGAGGACCATGAACTACGGCACTATCACGAGACTGAGAAAGTGTTGTGACTGCAAGATGAATTTATCATTAGATGTAGTATGTGCTATCACTTTGTACAACTTGCCACACAATTCAAGTTGTCCTGCTGAAACTTTTGATGTCGAAAAGGCACCCTATACATACATCAAATTGAATCGCTATGCCTGCATCAGTTGTAACTGCTCAGTGCAGTAGTGATAGTGGTAGTGTAAGTACAATGTGTGACCGAAGCTTTGCGGTACCGTCTTTCAACATTGTGAAATGCCTTTTGTATCACTACTTTAGACGCACGCGAGAGTGGGGTACCTAGCTCCCTGCATGAGCTGAGGGCTAATCATCGTAACAGTGTCGTCCATTTTCGTTTGTGTCTTTATTTTACGTATGTGGAAAACTACTGAGCGTCAATCAAGTTGTGTTGTAGTTTACCAAGTGAGCGCTTCCAATGCACAATGATAGAAAAATGAGATGAAATTAACGACAACGGTTAGGAAGAAATCCTGTCCGGAAGTTGGATCAAAACAGCCGTTGTCACAAGTCCAAGTATCATTCTAAGCTTACTGAATCTCCATTGAGCGCTTGCTAATTCAATTACATCTCCTGTTCAAGTGTTCAACAACATTGAATCGTATCAAAAACTTTTGCTAGACAGCGAGTTACGAGTTTCAAACCTTGCAAAAACCACCAGTTGTTCTAAGGCAATGGGTAGTGAAGCCAAATTCAAAGTTTTTTCTTTCTTTCTTTTCAAGGATTGTTTCTCAAGGTCACCGCTCAATTGCGACGGCGATATCATCAATGATGTTATCCGAGTCCTGTAAAAATTCAGGGATCCATTGTTCTCTTCTCATTACACTCCAGATTTGATTAGTAGAGCTCAAACGAGGAAGCTTAAGTACCGCATCTTCTGGCACTCCTGTTCATGCTATCCAACACGATGCAAACAGCTCCAGTGGCTGCTCGAACCTCTTAAAATCAGAATCCTTGCTAGAAAAAGGACATTCTGACGCCGGCTCTAACAGTTCTAAGCATCGACCCTCGAGCACCTCCACTAGCACCTCATCTACGCTCGTTGAATCACGGCATGCTTGCTGCGAAAAATGCGACGTTATCCCAATCTATCATTACTGATGCAGATGCTAGTGCGTTAGAAGACATCATTTTTCTCGTTGGTGTCGAGGGTCTTTGCTATGGTGAGTGTTGGTGTATTACTAGCCTATCTCATGAAATGTGAATGTTTTCGGAAGGTGGCTGCGTTATTTTAGGATTTATGTCTTCCTATGTCCTCATGTAAGCGTCATGATCCCTCGATTCGAGTCTACGGAAATTGATAGTAACTGTACTATATTCTAGCCGTAAAAAAGGCTCGAGCCCCCGTCGGTTCTTGTTATTGATCGTCCTTTCGTTATTTGTCTCATCCACCATATCCTATGGGAACACACTTGTTTTCTATGTGGCACAAATTCGATCAATGGCTATGTCAGGCTATAACCAGATGCCGGCAGTGACACGGACATCTATTTTCAAAGAAATATGCACGAGGGCTAACGTGAGTGACTTGTTCTTGTCTAGCTGTAGTAATGTTATTATCGTTCTAAATTTGCTGCGAATGTAAATTGCAGTTTATCCTGGGCGATACAGTCGTAGTGTGGAGAACATGGTTTCTTTCTAATCTAAACCCAGGATCAGCAAATCGTGCTACAAAAATCTTATTGGTGCTCAGCTATTTGGCAACGATTGGTGAGTTATTTATATTGAGTACTACATACAAAATTGACAATTATCCCGTAATGTCAAGCCTTGGTATTCTGTGACATGACACTAACGGTCAAGGCTATTCTTAAGAGCCCAGTTGGCATCAGCTCTCTATCAGGAGCAAAGTCCCTTATTTTGCCTTTACCTCTTCTTGTCACAAATATCTTGTCAATTTTGCTGGTTGCTTTTGTAGCTTGGTAAGTTCTGTTGATAGTCATTCAGGTTGATTAAAACTGTCTTATAACAGGAACTACCGAAAGCATATCAAGTTAATGGCCAATACTGGCGACAAAGGGTCGTCGGTAGAAAGAATTCTTCTGCTTCTCCTTCAATCTGGGTCAATTTACTGTATCATCTTGGTAAATTTCTCGTGCTATAGAAAGGTTCAGCGGTGTTGATCTCAAGTTTCAACCGTTAATAGATTTTGACATTGATAGCGCGCCTTGACATATGGGGCGACTTAGGACATGCAGTACTCTCAGCACTGAATCCATACTTGACTGTAAGTATAACATTTTCTGAACCACCAAGTGTCAGTCACTGAATGAAAATTTGCAAGCCAGAACGCCTATCCCACTATAATCATTCTACTCGCATCGACGCACATGAGTGAAACCAAGTGCCTACACGGCGACGATGTTACTTCTCGGTGTATAAATGTCTCTAGACCGATGACATTTGAGCCGAGGAACCTTCGCTCTAGCTCGATTACTTCACACGCTTTGAGGCCTGGTGTGGCACCGGAATACTGTTCATTTGCCAGCCCTGCTGATTCAGGTTTACAAAAGCTCGGGCCCTCTACTATCTGTGACAATATTCCCCTCGGCAAGATTGTTAGTCGCCAGAGCATCAGAGATAGAAAGCTCGGTACATACTCTTTCCATTCTGTCAGAGACTTGTTTCTCAACCGGGGTATCGAGGATATGTCAAAACCTTACCAAGTATGAACAGACCTTCTTTTGCAAGGTCTTCAAAACGATCGATGTCTATTGAGTAGTATATAAGTTTCTTGGCTTCATGTTCTATATGGCTATTGGTATCTCATTCATTATGTACATTTGTATTGCATTTACATGGCATCTAGTCAGTATTGTTTCCAGGTCTAAGTATGATTCATTAAGTGTTGACACTTATCTGCCCAATATATATATTGTCCTCATTCTGTTCGGACGAGCGCATATGATCTCAGACGCCGACGTGATGTTCCGAACAGAAATCGATCGATGCATGTTCAAGTTGGCTGCCTCGTTCATTCCTGAGCGTTGACGACGGATCAAGACAAACTAGTGAATCGCGCGACATGAAAAGACGCAAGCCATCGCTGCGCATGGCAGGAAATAGGCTTGAATCTCAAGTTGCCATATGCCGAGACGCCGGAATGCCGGGTTCCACCTGCTAGCATTATTCCGAAACCCGGGAAACAAGACAGTCAGTCCTAAAATAAGGATGTGATGTCTATCTAATGGGATCTACAAAGGCATGCTAAGCGGTGGAGTAAGGAGGAGTCTGGTGTTTACTACAATGTCACCTTGAGACAGCAACGAGTTCTGTGTTGATTTAACAAAATGATTTTCAATTCGAATCTTGCGCCAGATCTAAAGTCCTACACGCTGTGGCTCATACCAGCAACAGGTTTCATATGTATATACTCTGCAACGTACATACGTACAAGTACGGACAAACCTAAAGGTTCCCCGAAATTCAAGTAAGTACATACATTCGCTACTACCTACACAAAAAAACGAACGACTAAAGTTGAATAAACCTGCCCACCCCCACCTCCCGACCTCCGACCAATACGTACGTAAACGAATAAGTACCACGACATAGAATAGAGTAACAGTCAGTTAGAGGTAAGACAGCAGTGGAGAGCTGTGTAGGTGAATGATAATAAGTATGAGAGTGATTAGAGAAATTAAAATTTAAAAAAATCCGAAAATCCGAAAGCTTGAAGAGCATTGCGAGAAATGAGGAAGAACAGACAATTGCATATGGTATCTTTTGAATGAGATTGGTTGGATGAATGCGGGTGGTATTGTCTATGTTTGGAGAAATGCCAAAAAAAAAAAACAATGTCGAATGTGTGCAAGAATGCGGAAATGCAGGATGATGCGGGATTGCGTGTGATGGAAAATATTGCAGATGTCATGAAGGAATTGCAGAGACAGAAACTCAGAATTGGAAAAAGGGAAGAAAAAAAAAGATGTGGACATGCATAGATGGAGGACAGAAGAATGAAAAGAAAGGCACGAAAAAGTGAAGAAGGTAAGACATAAAGAAAAACAGCGACACAGAACAGCGAGCGGACAGAGACAGTCAGGACAAGTTGAAACCAAACGCAAACCCAAATGGTCCTCAAGCCAAACAAGACATAGAGACACACAGATCACAGATCAATAGGATATTATTTAGGAAAGGGTTGAACCAGACCCCTCAAAGCCGCACTCTCCGAGCTCAAAGCCAATGAATATTTTCACTTGGTCCTCCTCATCCCAACAACCGGCACACCAACACTAGCCGCACCATACCCACCAACCCCACTCGTCCCACTAATCAACACCACAAACCAGCCAAACATCGCCATCAAGAACCGCACCATCCAAGCCGGGTCAGCACCTACACCCAACCCTGGTCGGAGCTGCATAGCGAGAGCAATGTCGATCGGGGAACGTGTTGGACGAATACGTTTAGTAGCCGTCGTCAAAGCTTTCGAAGTAGATGTAGATGTGGAGGTCGGGTTTTCGGAAGAAGATTCATTAGGAGCAGGAGTGACGGCAGGCGGCTCATCCAAAAGAGGATGAACGTCCACTGGGAACGACCCAGGTAACGAGGTCGAACGAGTAATACCAAACGTAGGTATCGGAGAGGTAGCTTTCGGAGTAACTGGCGCAACAGGTTTGAGCTCCTTCTCCTTCTCTACCTCCTTCTCCTCCAACTTCTTCTCGGGCTCTTGACCCTCCTCCTCCGTTCCTTTACTACTACCCTCCTTCTCTGACTCCACCACCAACTCCTTCTTCCCAACTAGAGGCGACGAAACCGAACGCGAAATACCCAAAGCAGGCGCATCAGCCGCACGTATAGACCAAGCAGGTTTCACAGCAGCAGCAGTAGCAGCAGTCGAAATCACCGGTGAAGAAGCGGCAGAGGTGGTGAGGAGAGTCGGGGTGAAAGTGGTGGTGGGAGAAAAGACATCTCTCTCCTTTTCTCTTCTCTCACGTTCTCTCGCCTCGCGAAGCAAGGCTCTTCTCTGAGCAGGAGCAGGAGAACCTGGAGGAGAAGCTGGCGGTGTAGGGATCTGCGTAGGTGAATTCGAAGTCGACGACGACGACGGTGGAGGAGGCGAGGGTGATTTGGGTGAAGTTCCTACTAGACTCAAGTCTTGAGTCTGAACAGAAACACTGGGTAAAGCCAAATCCTTCAACTTCAAACCTAACCCAGAAACAGGAGCAGGTGGAAGAACGATGTCGGGTAGAGGAAGTTCCTCAGGATCAGGGAACTCCTCTTGTTGTACAAACCCATCCGACGACGACGACACCTCTCCTAATCCCGTCAAATGTATCTCGTCCTCATTCGAATGAGGCGGCGAGAGCGGATGAGGTTGGGAGAAAGGTACTGTCAACTCGACGCCTTCGAGTTCTTCCTCTTCATCCTCGACAGCTCCTTCATCTCTGTCTCTGTCTCCAAACAAAGGACCATCTTCTGATTCAGGTGCTAAAGGGATGACTTCGGGCTCGACGACCACTCTGACCGTTCCCAGCTCTGTAATCCCTTCCTTCACCTGCTCATCATCTCCATCCTCATCCTCATCCTCTTCTTCCTCTCCATCCCTTTCCATATCCATATCCCTATCCCTATCCATCCCATCCTGTCTCTGTCTCTGCTCCCCATCCCCATCATCACTGCCATCCCCATCATCCCCGAGTCTATCAAAAACAACATCCACAGTCACACAATCATAACGGTCATTATCATCAAAGTCGTCATCATTAAAATCGAGAATATTTTCTCGTCGTTCACCAAAGACAGAAGAAACCTTGTCTTCGTCTTTGGGTAAAAGTTCTTCCTCTTTCTTCGTGTTCTTCTTCTCACGCGTACCCTCATCTTTCTCCTCCTCCTCTTCATCTTCACGTTCCGGCCCATCAACAGGAGAGACAACTTCAATCGTCACCGTCCCCGGACTAGATCCCGGACTCGGCGTGTACGATAACAAGGAAGACGATGTCGGATGAAGCCATTGATCACGAGAATGAACCTGAACCTCTTCTTCAACTTGACGAACAAAACTCCCATCGTCTCGGTTGACCGAGGATGATCCGAGTCCGAGTCCGAGCACAGGCTCAGAAGGAGAAGAGGAACAAGACGGCTCTAGCTCGACGATAGGTTTAGACACTAACGCGGAGTCAGGTCGGATCTCGTCAACTTGAAGAATCCTAGCATCTTGATCGAACGAGTCTCCTATCGTACCACCCAACCCAGGCCCAGAACCAGTACCAGAACCGGTACTGGTACTGCCACTACTACTCCAAACGCTCTCGTTGAACCCCCAACTCCATCCAATACTATCAACATCTTCTTCTTGTTGGTCCTTCTCGAGCGCTTGTCCTTCATCATCGCGGTCATACCCAGTCCCAATTTCTCCTTCACCTTTCTTCACAACAGATCCATCTCCTGACCCTGACCCCGACCCAGACCCTAAACGAACATCCGTACCCAAAGCATCCTCCAACAACTCCTCACTCTCAACACCAAATTCCACCTCTAAAGGTTTCATCATCCCCTTCGAGCTCCTCTCCGTCTGTTCCCGAGTATTCATACCAGTGGAAAAATCAATCAACAACACTTCTTCTCCTCCTTCCTCTCCTCGCGTCTCTCGTTGTTGGTTATCATTATTCCAAAGTTGATCCGTGAGGAAAGGATCATCATCCGTGCTGTACGTTCGTTTGGTTTTACTACTCTCCGTCGAAAACGGATTAGTAGTAGCAGTAGCAGTAGTGGTAGTGGTCGTAACACCCGATGTCGACGAGGAGTTGGAGGATAAATCCACAAGCGTACCGAACAACGATGGTTGGACTTTAACATCATCATCATCATCATCATCAAAAGAAACCCCTTCAGAAAACCCCTCGGTATCCGGTTCAGGTTCGGAAGAAAACGGTCTCCTGAGAGGTGTCGGTAACGGTACATAAGGATGGCCTTGACGTCTCGAATTCATAAATGACAGTTCACTAGAACCGAAACTCCTACTTCTTTTTCTATTAGAAGAAGAAGAGGAAGAGGAAGAGAAGGTTCTCCTGGAACCGGGAGAAGAGAGACCTAGGTTTATAGGTGACTTCGGTCTTTCGAGGTTGGATGTACCAGCGAGTTTGACGAGGTTCGTGTGAGAAGCCGAACGCGAGTGGTGTGAAAAAGATGAAGGCGAAGGTGAAGAAGAGATTACGAGTGACGGGAGGACCGAGGTGGTACTACCAGTATGAGTATGAACTTTCTTCTTCGGAGAAGAGGTGGAGGAGGAAGAACGTTCGGAAGGAAGAGGTGGAGGAAGCGGTGAATCTCGGAACCTAGGACTGACATTCGTCGTCGTCGTAGGTAAAAGCTCTACTCCGTCCAATTCGATCCTACGTCCGTGACGTCTTCTACGCCATGAACGACGGGCTTGACGGATGGTGAAGAAGGCTATTATGACGAAGATGGTAGAGTAGCCTAGAATAGAAATCATAGAAACGGAAGAAAAGAGGGATGTTGAAGTAAAAGACATAGTGAAAGGAGAATACGAATCGGGTTTCGAGGTTGAAGGTAGGACGGTCCTGACTTTGGCCACTGTGTAGTGCCAAGGAGAGAGGTAAGAAGGAGGGGCGGGTATTTCGTGACTACCGATATGGAAATCTCTGCGGGTTCTACTGCTTAGAAAGACCTCGACCAATTGGCGTGTAAGGAAAAAAGACACTAACCCAGAAGAGGAACCATGCTCCCTGAATGAAAGACAAGATCAATCCGAGATGTAAGAAAACATTTATTCGTCGACGTGAAGATAAAGTCTTTGCTCACCCAGAACCTCCAATAACAGCCAACAACTTTGAGGCCGAATCCACGCTAGATACACAGCTGGCTAGTCAGTGTTTTTCTTTCACACCTGGAAAACGAGTTCTGTTTGAGATATACGTACGACCCATGGTGTGGTGGTACTGGGTTCGCCAAAGCGACCAGCCACCAAGAAAAGAGAAGCCAGAAAACAAGCATGCTTGCCTCTGGATAAAGAGGATGAGGGTTTGAATTCAACCTGGGGAAGTCATCCAGGGATGTAATCCGTCCAGCACGTTTACCAAACACGCTGACGACACGAGGATGACCTCACCTACGCGACGTGGCTGAATGTCAGCAACGTGGACGTATAGTCACGTGCTGTTGTTTCGCAGAATATCACTGATCAGTGTGACTGTCAATCACAGTAACGACCCTGCCGTTGTAATGATCTGAGAAATGGAAATACCCGTAGCCAGGACGTCTAAGAAGGTGCGTTCTCTTCATAATTACTAAGTAGCCGTAAATCCGTTGAGCTAACAGTAGATATTACCGGTCCGCTCGAGACTCCGAACGAGTTGGAGGCGTTCCAAAGATTTGATCGACTTGGAAGCTCATAGTGACGATGATGAGGAGTCAGATTCGTCGGAAAAAACTTTCTCGGGTAGACTCAGCCAGACTCAGCCCCGGCGGGTCCAGTGCTACACGTGTTCGAGGTAAGTATGTATCCCAATCTTGCTAAACCAAATGTATACGTCTTCGACTCCCTTTAGATTTTATCATTGACCATAACGAAGGCGACGAAGGATACTGGAATCATCCGGGTTTCGGGATACACTCGAACAGCCAAGACTCGTCCTCTATCAAGAAGCGCCGTGTTGTGCATAACGGTCGCACTCGACGATTTACGGGATATCGCAAAGATGATAGCGATAACGAAGACGATGAATCATCCCGAGGGCACCCTCCAGAGTCCAGTGACGACTTCGGCTGTGCAATATCAAGACTTACAATGGAGGACCAGCAGTTGTGGAAGTTTGAATGCGAGGTGTGTAATTTGTCTTTTTCATCGTCATCCCCAGCTCATAAAATTGCATACATTCCACCACACATCCGACAGCAAGACCAAGAAATCCGAGTAGCCAATACCCTTCAACTTATCTGTCCTCTGCAAAAAGTGTCGTTCAAGACTTACAAGTCAGACCCAGGCTGGGTGTATGTATCCGGAGTACGCCCATCCTCAGAATTCGAGAAATGGATACTGCATTCCACAACGAGCGTTTTGAAAGATTTTAGCAACACGCTCTACCAGTCACCTGCATCATTGAGATACGAAGTCGTAGATTACGACCCTGCCTATTTGCCTCGACCATCTCAATCCCTAGATAACCTAGGCCTGCTACCGACTTTGGTGAACACCTTTGTTACAATAACAAGCGGCAAATCCAAAGGCGAAATCGCGTTTGTCTACACTTCCGGTACCCGATCGATGGGAGTTACGGAAGTCATGACGTTGTCAGTGCCTCGGATACCTGTGTCGATGGATGCATCCGATCTGGACGACCACGACCCTCCGAATCCAGTACCCAGCTCTCGTGCTAGTCCCGCTCCTGGTGACAGCTCTACCTCCAGCTCCAGTAGCAGCGCCAGTCGTGATCGGGAAAAACGCGTCAACGAGTCTCTCTATTCCGAGCGATCATCTCCCTCCCTCTTCGACTCATCACAAGCTCATCCCACTGGCTCTAGCGGAGCCGATACACACCGGCGGACACAACGATCTATCACTCAGACCATTCACAATGAGGAGTATCAACACGGGCTGCTCGTCAAACAATTTCGGGTGGACCAACTCCAAGCCATCGATACGATTCCGTATGATCTCATGAAACGCTTCATGGAAAGTGGCCATCCAGCTATCCCTACAGACCTTCACTATCCTACAATCAAAGAATGGCTATTCGAAGAGGGAGACAGAGTCAGAAGTCTTTCCTGCGGGTCCGTCGGCATTGTCCAGAAGAGACTCTCAGTATTGGTCGAGGTGGACTTTGGGACTAGTTCAATCGGACACTATATCTCTGCAGGCCCAGTACCCTTGGTAGGACAACACTATCTATCCCGGTGGGAACTCGTCAAGGAGTTCATGAAAGGAGATTTTGTCACCTCGACCTGGACTGATCCCAGGAAACAGTTTAGTGGATGGGTCGTAGCTTGTGAAGCTCCAAGTGCTACTGATCACCGGTTCCACGCTTCATTTAATGTTCTGGTCATCGCGCAACCTGAGAGAGGGCACATTAGCTCGAAGGAGGTATTATTCCTCAAAGTCTGGCTTTTGGCTCGTCGACACTGATCATTGTCAATTTTATTTTGATTCAGTTATTCACTGTGCATCGGAACATGTTACGAAGACAGCGTTGGTCGGAGATCCGCGGGTGTGGCCAACCGTATCATTTTCCATTAGGCTCAAGCATAGGACATCCTTGGATAGGTGTACGCGTTTTGATTACCTGTCCGCGTCATCCGAAACTTCTAGGAAAACGCGGTGCTATCAAGGATGTGATTCTCTCTCAGTCTCTCAATCGTTACCGGCGGCAAAGCCTCCTCCAAGTGAAGCTTGAAATTTGCGTGGACGGCGATCACAGATTATGGCCCAGAGAGACAATAGACTATTACGGTGTTGTGGAGGAAGGGTATGTTTATTGCGTTTCTCTATAATACTCATTCACTCACATAGTATGATCCGTTCATAGGAGTTGTAGACTCGTACACGAAGTGCACCCGTTGGATCCTGTTCCATGTACTGTTCCCTGGAGAGGCGTCTCTGTTCGCATATTACGGCATCCTTCCGACAAGGGCAAGTATGCAACCGTGCTGGACGTTGTACCTGTTCCTCTCTCAGAGACTCTCAATACTGTCACGACGACGCGCTCCAACAGGACCTGCTCATACCCAAGTGGTTTGAAGATCACCGTCCAGCTAGCCGCTTATAGCGACAAAAGAACAAATGCTACACTCGAGCTGGACTATTACAGCCTTGCAGCTGTGGACAAAAATACCGGAACTTTGAAATATCTCCACGACGTCTGCAGGTTGAACGCAGCTCAGTCAGCACATTTTCGGCCAAGGTCGACTTTGGAAGCACATAAACTGGACCAGAGGATACCTGCGGGTGGCAGTATTCCCTTGCTGGATTACACACACAATGCACCTGTTTCAGCGCAACTACAACAAACTGTGCTGACTAGTGCGAGAGGCGATACAAACGGATCGTTGAGCAGACCGCTACCACCGCCGGTTCTCGCCCAGGTATCACAAACCGCGTCGAATAGTTCTGAAGGTGATGCGACCTCCACGTCATTTGGTTTGACAAGAACACTATTCATGTTCCCTCATGTGCCCTCTGTGGGTTCAAGCGGAACTGCTGTGACCACGTCAACTTCGCCCTCACTTGCTTCACTTTACTCTTGGTACTCCGGGGTCTCCTGCAAAAGCCACCCTTCTTTCGCCTCTTTACCCTCTGCAGACATGTCTGGTCAATGCAAGCCGGACAGTCCCAGTAGCTACTCGCAAGGGTCTGCTGTTTCGCTTGGATTATTCAATTCGGACTGGATTCTTGATGAGCGCCTAGTCGGTAAAAAGATGACCGTTACGCCTCACAGTGGTAGATGGCGAGACAGGGATATTTGCGTTGTGTCAACCCGAAGGGGGGACGGTAAGATTGAAATAGCTCGGATCCACTATAAAAAACGATGTACTTTCGACCCTGGGTTGATTTTTCCAAAAAAACCGAATTATGCCAGGGATAATGGTCTGTTGGTTGTCATCAAGGGAGAACATACGGGGAAGTTCGTGAGGAGGATTCATCATACACTGAAGAGAGAAATGTTGGTGAAGGTTGTTCATCATGCAGAAGGAAATGAAGATCACCTGACCAGTGAAGAGTTGAGACTCAAACCTGATGTTTTGTGTTTGGCGTTCGAGAGTCTGGATGATAGGATGCGTAATAGAGATGTGATGAGGGAGCAACGGATTAGGTTCATCAAGGCCGACGGTAAACGTTAGTATGAAAACTTGACGACTTTCGCATTTTCTTATTCTCTTGTTTTTTTAGCACAAACCCTTCGGACACTTGTCGATGCAGGGAATCGTAATGTGTTTTACCAAAGTTCTGATTACGATACCTCGAGAGATGATACAGAGCAACGTCCCAGAAGGAGGAATAGCAACAATAACACTGACAGCAGTGACACCCACCACAATGCTGACAATTCACGCCCAAACTTCGCCAGTGAAGGGAGCCCCATTGGGCCCTCTCGGAATTACGATGAAATTAAGAGTTATACCGAACAGGATGGCCGGAACATTGGATCATTATTTCCAAGTTTCAAAAGGTAGTGGTCAGTAGAGCCCTCACAGTGATTGAATTTTTTGCCTGGACATCTCAGCGCGTATTGAGTTGACACATATTCGGAGCTAAAACCCAAATCCGGTAATACTGGTTTTCCGGTCACACACTTCTCGCAGGGAGTGCCGATAACCAAAGACAGCAACGTGGACGTGTAGTCACGTGTTGTCATTGGCAGAATACCCGTCCGGGTCGGGGCCGTCCCGTAGATCATGATGATCATCTCGTTGAAACTCGTTCAACTTAGCCAACCTTGTATGGTATAATGAAAGGTGGAGGTCACTGTCCCTTCCGGGATGGTAAACTGTTTCAGAGGGTGTAAACTGTCGTACACCGTTCAATCACTTCGTTAACCCTCACTCCATCTGAAACAATGCCCGTAGCCAGGACCTCTAAGGTGCGTTTTCTTCATACTACCAAATCCGTCTAGCTAACAGTAGATATTATCGGTCCACTTTCCCACAGAGACTCCGAACGAGTTGGAAGCGTTCCAAAGATTTTATCGACTTGGAAGCTCAGCAGTCCGGTTCTGATCTTTTTAGTGACGAAGAGTGGTCAGATTCGTCGGAAGAAAGTTCCTTGGGTGGTAGACTCAGCGGCGGCGGGTCCAGTGCTACACATGTTCGAAGTATCAAGCTCTACTACACTCTTGATAGGAGAAAGGCTAAACCAAATGTACATCTCTTTGGTTTCAACTCCCTTTAGATTTTATCGTTGATGATAACGAAGCCGACGAGGGACACTGGAATCATCCGGGTTTCGGGGTATGCTCGAACAGCCAAGACTCGTCCTCTATCAGGAAGCGCCGTATTGTGCATAACAGCCGCACTCGACGAGTTACAGGATATCACAACGATGTTAGCGATAGCGAAGATGACGAATCAGGATTTACGATGGAGGACCAGCAGTGGTTGTGGAAGTTCAAATGCGAGGTGTGTAATTTGTCTTTTTTATCGTCATCCTCCACTCATAAAATTGCATATATTCCACCATACATCCGACAGCGAGGACAAGAAATCAGAGTAGCCAATACCCTTCAAACTATCTGTTCTCTGCAAAAAGTGTTGTTCAAAACTTACAAGTTAGACCCAGGCTGGGTGTATGTATCCGGAGTACACCCATCCTCAGAATTCTGTAAATGGATACTGCATTCCACAACCAGCGTTTCAAAAAATTGTAGCAACACGCTCCACCAGTTACCTGCATCATTGAAATACAAAGTCGTGAATTACGACCCTACCCACCTGCCTCGGCTATCTCAGTCCCTAGATAACCCTTTGGTGAACACCTTTGTTACAATAACAAGTGGCAAATCCAAAGGCAAAATCGCCTTTGCCTACACTTCCAGTACCCGATCGATGGGAGTTGCGAAAGTCATGACATTATCAGTACCCCAGGTACCCGTGTCGATGTATGCATCTGGTCTGGACGACCACCCTCCGAGCTCCGGCGCTCGAAATCTAAGCCCAGGACCCAGCTCTTGTGCTGGTCCCGCCCCTAGTGACAGCCCCGCCTCCAGTTCTGGTAGCAGCGCCAGTCGGAAACGTAAAAGACGCGTCAACGAGTCTCTCTATTCCGAGCGATCTCCCTCCCTCTTCGACTCATCACAAGCTCATCCCACTGGCTCTAGCGGAGCCGGTACATACCAGCGGACACGACGGTCTATCACTCAGACCATTCCCAATGAGCGATATCAACACGGACTGCTCGCCGAACAGTTTCGGGCGGACCAGCTCCGAGTCATCGGTAATACGACTATGGATGACAACTATAGATTTTTTGGCTTCGCTCCAGTCGACAAGGATTCGACGATTCCGTATGATCTCATGAAACGCTTTATGAAAAGTGGTCATCCAGCTATCCCTACAGACCTTCAATATTATCCTCCAATCGAAGAATGGCTATTCGAAGAGGGAGACAGAGTCAGAAGTCTTTCCTGCGGGTCCGTCGGCGTTGTCCAGAAGAGACACATCTCAGGAAGGATCGAGGTGGAGTTTGGGACTAGTTCAATCCGACACGACATCTACGCAGGCGTAGTACCCATGGTAGGACAACACTACCTACCGTGGTGGGAGCTCGTCAAGGAGTTCGTTGAAGGAGATTACGTGACCTCGACTTCGACTGATCCCGAGAAACAGTTTAGTGGATGGGTCGTAGCTTATGGAGCTCCAAGTGCCACTGATCACTGGGCCCACGCTTCATTTAATGTGGAAGTCATCACGAAACCTAAGAGAGGGTACATTATTTCCCCGGCTGGCGACCCCGGGGGGATGAAGGTGGTATTATTCCTCAAAGTATGGCTTTTGGCTCGTCGACACTGACCATTGTCAATTTTATCTCGATACAGTTGTTCACTGTGCATCGGAACATGCTACAAAGACAGCATTCGCCGGATATCCACGGTTGTAACCCCCAACCGTACCGTTTTCCGTCAGGCTCAACCATAAAACATCCTTGGATAGGTGTCCGCGTTTGGATTGTCCGTCTTCATCATCCAAAACAAGGAAAACGCGGTGTTATCAAGGATGTGATTTACCCTCAGGGTCTCCACCAATACCAGCAAAGCGACCTCCAAGTGAAGTTTGACATTTGCGTGGACGGCGATCACGGACCATCGTCCAGACAGATAATAGACTATTACGGTGTTGCGGAGGAAAAGTATGTTTATTGCGTTTCTGTATAGTACTCATTCACTCACATAGTATGATCTGTTCATAGGAGTTGTAAACTCGTACACGAAGTGCACCCGTTGGATTCTGATCTATTAACTGTTCCCTGGAGAGGCGTCTCTGTTCGCATATTACGACATCCTTCCGACAAGGGCAAGTATGCAACCGTGCTGGACGTTGTACCTGTTCCTCTCAATACTGTCACGACGACCCGCTCCAACAGGACCTGCTCATACCCAAGTGGTTTGAAGATCACTGTCCAGCTAGACGTTTATAGCGGCGAAAGAACAAATGCTACACTCGAGCTGGACTATTACAGCCTTGCAACTGTGGACCAAATTACCGGAACTTTGAAATATCTCCACGACGTTTGCAGGTTGAAAGCAGCTCAGTCAGCACATTTTCGGCTAAGATCGACTTTGGAAGCACATAAACTGGACCGGAGGATACCTGCGGATGGCAGTATTCCTTTGCTGGATTACACACACAATGCACCTGTTTCAGCGCAAATACATCAAACTGTGCTGACTAGTCCGAGAGAAGATATAAACGGATACTGGAGCAGACTGCTACCACCGCCAGTTCTCGCCCACGTCTCTTCCTCTTTGAACTGTGAGTCCTCCTCAGACACCTCACGATCCTTATGGGATCATGTCCTCTCCGCAAGCGGAGCCGTCGTGACTCCGTCCCCACCGTCCTCACTTTTCTCTTGGCACTCTGGTTCCTCCTACTCAAGCGCCTCCTCTTCCACCTCGTTTGGCCAATTCAGGCCGAACAGTCCCAGTAGTTACTCGCAAGGGTCTGCTGTTTCGCTTGGATCACTCAATCCGGACGTTCCTGACTCCTGGATCCTTGATGAGCGCTTAGTCGGGAAAAATATGATCGTTACGCCTCGCAATGGCAGATGGGAAAACAGGGATATTCGTGTTGCGCCAACCCGAGGGGAGGATGGCAAGATTGAAATAGTTCAGAACCACCACAGAAAACGATATACTGTCGACCCTGGATTGATTTTTCCAAAAAAACCGAATTTTGCCAGGCATAATGGTCTGTTAGTTGTCACCGTGGGAGACCATACGGGGAAGTTCGTGAGGTTGACCAATCACGCACTGAACGGAGACATGCTGGTGAAGGTTGTTCATCATGTAGAAGGCAATGAATATTACTGTACCGGTGAAGAGTTGAGACTCAAACCCGATGTTTTGTGTTTGGCGTTCAAGAGTCGGGATGATAGGGAGCGTAATAGAGAGGTGATGAAGGAGGTCGAAGGTAAACGTTAATATGAAAACCTGACGACTTTCGCATTTTCTTATTCTCTAGTTTTTTAGCACAACCCCTTCGGACACTTGACGGTTCTCTGGATCGCACAACTACCAATGCAGGGAATCGCACAGCTACCAGTGCAGAGAATCGCACAGCTACCAGTGCAAGGGATCACACAGCTACCAGTGCAGGGAATCATAATAGGTTCTACCAAGGTTTTGATCACGATACCTCGAGAGGTGATACAGAGCAACATCCCGGAAGGAGGGACAGCAACAACGATGACACTCGAGACGATAACACTGACAACAGTGACACTCACGACACTGCTGACAATCCACGCCCAAACTTCGCCAGTGAAGGGAGCCCCATTGGGCCCTCTCGGAATTACGATGACATTAATAGTTATACCGAGCAGGATGGCCGGAACATTCAAGGTCGCAACATTGAAAACCATGGGACTTATAACGAAAATCGCGGTGAGTCCAAACAGTCATGGCCAAAAATGATCAGTTTTCTTACACTTTTGCGATACGTCCAAGGCGATTGGCAAACTATTCTTACAACCGGAGGTGTGATGACCTCAGCATTTTGGACTGGTCGTACGACTGTACAGTTAGAAGGATCCTATTACATCCAACAGGGCCAGCTTCAGTTACCAACAAACAACGCGATAACGGTCATCTATCCCCAATATTCTTTCGATCAACTTCCTTCCTTGGCTCTCTCTGTTATTGTTCTCCACAGGGTGTTGATCCATTTTTTAACATTTGCTCGACACTATTTCGACAGTGCTCGCCAGCTAGCGTGAAAAGGCCTTTTTTCCATGGATTTGGGAAGGAGAATGAACTTGTATAGTGGTGGGGGAGTAGTCAGGCTGCTTGGGATGACTTTTAGTCTTTCGGGAGTCACAATGGAATAGGAGGAAATATTGGTGGATGACTGGGACAAGCTATTAGCTATTGAATGAGAGCAGGACCCTCGACAACTTTTCATGGTATGTGCGTTTATACCTCTCAAGTTCTATCTAAAATCGGTTTTGCGGTTGTCGTTCTGTGGTATTTCTCTTGGGATTTTCGTTAGTCGTGTTATAGGAGGAAACGTCAGCGGGAGACGTGGGTGATTTATTGAAGGTGATTTGGTCAGATACACGACGGCTTTCATGATACTTATATTATATGTACTACTTCTCATGCCTTCCAAGTTTCAAGTGCCTGTATGCTGTACATATATATCGTTCTGCGACAATCTATGTTACTTTGTTTCATCAGCGAAATACAACCAGGGAAATCAACTTACCATTGGAAGACCAAAAAAGCTCGATGCTCCCAGGCAGTGTTTTATATGAGACTTGAAATCGGGGCTTGGATCATCTGCAAAAGGAACTTTTAGCATGAAATGAGAGTCGCCTTCTACGAGAATGCCCATCATTGTCGGTGTGCAGGCTTCGTAATCTTGACTATGAGCGGAAGAAGGAACTGTTCATATCGAAATTTGCCTGAAGAGGTTCCCTTGTCCACATATTACGACATCCTCCTGACAAGGACAAGTATGCAACCGTGCTGAACGTTGTATCTGTTCTTCTCAATACTGTCACGACGGCCCACTCTAACAGAATCTGCTTATACCCAAGTGGTTTGAAGATCACTGTCCAGCTAGACACTTGTAGCGGCGAAAGAACAAATGCTACACTCGAGCTGCCAGTGGACTATTACAGCCTTGCAACTGTGGACCAAAATACCGGAACTTTGATATATCTCCACGACGTCTGCAGGTTGAACGCAGCTCAGTTAGCTCATTTCCGGCTAAGGTCGACTTTGGAAGCACATAAACTGGACCGGAGGATACTTGTGGATGGTAGTATTCCTTTGCTGGATTATCCATACGATGCACTTGTTTACGAAGGAATCTCCGTCGCAACTGTGAGCCCGAGTCGGTCATCGATGTGGTCCTGCTTGGACCGGAAGGCATCGACTTTTCCGGTCCGGTAACAGTTGATGGACACAACCGGCCTCGTTTAATTGCCAAGCGCGTTGGCCTACTCTTCGTACAGCTACAACAAACTGTGCTGACTAGTACTAGTGCGAGAGGAGATACAAACGGATTGTTGAGTAGGCCTTTACCACCGCTAGTTCTCGCTCAGCTACCACAAGTCGCATATAGTTCTGAAGGCGATGCGACGTCACTTGAGTGTCCTCTGAGAAGCCGTCTTCTTGTCAGAGTGCTGAATGTACGGCAGGATCAAACGAGGTCGGCCAATGATTTGTCACCTTGGTCTGATTTTTGCCGTTAGATGCCGAGAACATAAGTCGAGTGCTTCTGAGGGTTTATCGCACTTGAGCCACCTTCAGACATCATGATGTTAAGCAAGTAGAAGGAATTTCAGACTTGTACAAGCTTGGAAAAATATTTGGTTCAAAAGGCTTCGCTCTCAAATTTAACTCTGCTTGCGAATCGTTCTCATGCAGATTTGCTTTTACCTTGACCATCTATCTGCCGTAATAAGTCTAGTTAATACACTGTGATCCTTCCGGCCCAATTTCATTTCGATTCACGTCAATTCCTTCGAGGCTCTGAAATAAAGTAATATCAAGCAACCTTCTGGTGTCCACTTGATATCTTGTCAAGTTCGGTTCACCTACATCGAACTCTATTCGGTTTTCTTAATCTACTGAGGTCTACTATACATTACAAACTTGAAGGTCTCACACATCAGTCGAAGTCAATATCCCACATCCTGGGCGCTGATCTCAGACTTTATTTTTATTCATCAACGCAAGTCCTATTGTTCACCTGCTAGGCACCGTATACGTATCGCTGTAAGTAAATGCTTCGAACACCCAAGTTCCGTTGTGAAAGGTGTGTATATGTATATAGATTCGTAAAAAGTTGAGTGTCGAGCTTCTACTTCCAAAGATTTATACTTAATAAACCTTTGCGCAGCACTTCCATCTTCCCCAACACGCTGCTATGAGCTGTCGTGACTCATCTTCTACAGCAAAACTCAAGGTATGTGTGATGTTGTTCAGAGATTTTCTACTTCGAGCCTCCGGGTCTAAATTGACTCGGCTCAAAGCCGATGGCGGAGTCAATATACATTGATACAATGATACACGTGTAGGATTTTTACCACTACAGTACTATGTTCAATGACTTTAGATCGGAGGAATGCTAAAGTTATAGCTCGTATGATGTAAATCATGAGGCGTACTGCGATTTTACTGATGCATCAACTTTGAATTGTAGTATAACTACCCGAAGGTTGAACAGTAGCCACCTAGACACAGGTTTCATTGTCTTGCATCGAAGAAATCGCTTGGTTACCCTGCCCAATATGATCTATAATCTATCCCTCGAACGTGGAGCCGCATATGTACATAGGTTTTTTTTTGGCCTGGAGGTACGAGTATAAGATTACATATCAATCTATACTTAAGAACATCGAATGAACGAAGATTATAATCACTTGAAATCCTGTGTGTGAGAACGAACACACTTTACGGCTAAATACTTACGACTTGTTGAATGTGGTACATAGCATTGGTCGCCCCAAAGTTAGCGATTAATATCTGGAGAGGTGTATATAAACCCCACCCTCCAGCTCAAAACATCGTTTCTTCATTCCCTTCCTCCACAACTCAACCCCCTCTGGTCAAACAACAATCACAACGATCATGAAATTCTTCACCACCATCTTTGCTTCCTCCTTGGCTGTTGCCTCTGTGCTTGCACAGAGTCTGACAATCAACACACCGTTGGTATAACACCATTTTCCACAGCGGTCATTTGCTGAATTCGATTGTTTGTAGTGTCAGCCTTGTTAGTGGCCAACCCACTTTGATCAGTTGGTCCGGTGGAGTCCGTGAGTACTTAATTTTTCTGTTCTAAACTCTAACAATACTCAAAATCATTCATCTCTCCAGCCCCTTTCTTCTTGGTAAACATAACTCCTGTTCTTTAATATCGACAACTCACTTTCACTCTCTTGAACCCAATTAACCTCCAATCTTTGAATCCAGAGGTAAGGTTTTTTCTCTCCCCATCCCAGTGTCTTCCGTGTCTCCAAAATCTAACTTGAAATCCACAACTACTCTATCTTTTCTTCTCGAAATTTTTCTAGCGTCGAACCTGCAAATCAACCCGGAGCTCCACCTCTCGAAGACCTTGGCGAACAGGACGGTACTTCTTTCACTTGGAACGTCGACCTTGCCGCTGGTAAGTAACTCATAGCTTTTTTCACTTACGAGTATGGGACGGTGAACCCTTACTTCGGATTATTGAATCATGGATTTTGCAGGTACCGCTGTCGGATTCCTCCTTCGTGACAGTACCGGCGCTACCGCCCAGAGTGCAGGTGTTGTGATCCAGTAAAAAGTAAGTAATATCCTCTCCTGGCTTGCCGCAAATATTACACGACGGATCGATTTGAGAGATTGACTGACTTAGAGAGTAATAGGTAAACCTCAGACCCTCGTTGTCGTCTCTGTTGGAGGATTTGTTTTGCAATAGTAATCGGAATGAATGTATTCTTTTATTTACCACAGAAACTTATGATTCTGATACGCATTGATTTTCGTTGTCGGAGCCACGTTATGATCATATTCTTGAAGTCACCTCGTCAACTCTCAAGTTTAAAATTTAAATTCTGAAGAGGATGCCGTGAATGCCGGCGGACATAATAAGAATCGGCAAATCCTCGACAAAAGAGAATCTGGTTTGGACAGGATGCTCGCTCAAGATGTTTCCACAAACAAGCATTAGACCTTGTATCTTTTCTTCTTATTTTTCTGCACAAAGTGTTGATGCACTTCTTTGCGGGCTATACACAAGTTCTTGAACCTTACGTCTTTGGATTTTGGGGAGTTGTGGGAATATGACTGCGTAACACGGCAAAGCATTTTCTCTAATACGGGTATGCGGACCGTTGACCCCCTGTATTCATGAACCAATACAAAATGTGGCACAACAATGATTTTTTACTAAAACACTGGCATAACTTATGATACGACTGGGAAGGATGTAAAGTGACGGGTATGGACGTCGACACAATTGTTCAAAATTTTATGTAGAGGTGTTTGAACCACAGCTTATACAATGATATTGGTCCATCGCAAAATGTGGCAAGTACGAGGCCGAACATGAGTCAAGTGTAAATTGTTCGGGCCGAGCAAGAAGCATGGGCATTTAGCCTTCCAAATGGGATATTCTGACATAGCCACAACCCGCAAAGTAAGTTTAGTAAGGACGAGTGCTTCGTAAATTTCTGTGTGTTAGGATGAAAACTATCACTGCTGGGATCGGTGAAACAAAAGATGTGTGCAGAGAGGTAATTCCTGCGTTCCTGATATGAACCTTCTAGAAAGGACGTGACTTCTTTTCCTTCCGAAAGAATGGCGATGTAGAACTGATGTGTATATTTTTTGATTTCCCAAGAATTGAACCCCCCCAATGTTTCCTAGAACCAGCCGTAAGGCGTTAAACGTTATGCCGAGGCCTTAAGGTGTGGCGAGTAGCTTTTCATACTTATTCGTATCTACGAGTCCAAGTTCTGACAGGTAGCTATGTGTGGAGTGTCCGAGCGTGATGTAAAGTAAATAAAAATCCCCATCACTTCTGGTCTTGATTCGACAATACCGGTGTCCCTGAGATGTTCTCGAACGTTTCCAAGAAGCAGCTAACTGATGTTGAACGCTACGCATTGTGATTGTGACCCATCAATTCTCTTCTCTCATGATCAATAATAGACAACGGGTTACATACACACGACTGTCTGTCACATATCGTCAGTCTGGTTATACGAGACTAACGACTGGTGCATATGCTACCCATCTCACAATAAAAAAGGAATGAGAACAAAATAACTATGTGCAGGACTACTGTGAAACTAGGTTCTTCACTCCGGAAGTTTTTTAGGGAAAGTCTGATGGATGCCCAAATTGGATGGCGTTCAATACATGACATTACAGACTGGTGCATATGCTACCCATCTCACAATAAAAAAGGAATGAGAACAAAATAACTATGTGCAGGACTACTGTGAAACTAGGTTCTTCACTCCGGAAGTTTTTTAGGGAAAGTCTGATGGATGCCCAAATTGGATGGCGTTCAATACATGACATTACACATCGTGCCCTCAGAACCCACTGGATATTGAATCTTGAGTACCCATACACGGATCTATGCCAAAGTGATGAAATAAACCCCCATTTACTCCTCATAACTACTCTGGTTTCGTCGTCCAAATCATTAGTCCCATTCTCTCTTACGACACCCATGAGCGGTCCTTTGTATACCAATAAATGAAAGAATCGCGGAGTCCCAGGTTCGATGAATCTGTCCATCTTTAGCCTCGTACATGTACCAGCTCCGCCGATAAATTCTGGTGTTGCTTTGTCTTTTCTGCAGTGTCGCATAGAAATAAAATCCAGCCACCTGATACCAAATGTTCTGTCCCACATTGGAATAGAATGGTGGTATATAAAACCCCGTCATCTTTACAAATCCTTACATGATTGCGTCACCCAATTTTATTCAACAAAATGCTCTGCAATTTCTAATCCCGAATCCACCATTTTAGTCATTGGTCATCCTTGTATCGTCCCAAACCCCGTGGCGCAAAAAACCCGAGTCGTCCGCACTATCTTCTGTAAAGCAAATTCATCATACTCAGTCAAGGCCTCGTGTTACGAATGACCCGTTCGGCAAGTCGGCAAATGAAATATATCTTTCGAGTACGTGAACATTGCCACTCAGTTCTGAATTCACTCTTGGGCAAGGGCATGTAATATTTCCACAGGCACAAGGCATCAATTTTTTCGAAATCCCGTCCTCTTACCCACTCGTTGATATCTTCTGACAGATTTCCGAGAAGAATGACTGAGCTGCGGAATCTTAGCGAACTTGCTGGACCGGTCAAACCATTGACTAAGATCCATGCAGCAAGCTGTCGCCTCTCTTTGTGTTTTGACCTTGTGGCTCGCTTGAACTCGAATTCTAACATGCATTCTTAACCTGCCACAGCGGTAGCATTTGTGACTCGTCTCTCTATTTAGATTCTTCGCTTCTCCCCTTTACTTTGCTGATTACTACTCATAGTTTTTGACATCGAGCTTCTCTTCTTTTTATTTCCACCTTTTCACTTACTCATTGTTTCCATGCTCTGTTAAGTTCTGTTCTGTCTCACGCAGTCACATAGTTCTACCGTACACCGCATACATTTTCTTGTGCTCGTTTGAACTTGGCCTTGCTCTTCTTCGGGATGACCCACGAGAGAGCTTTGAGGACAAACAATATATTTTCTTTTTTTTGGCCCGAACCCTTCCTTATCGTTGGGCTCCCTTTTCTCGACCAGCAAGATATAGAAGAGACAGTAACCTGGTATCGAGCGGGTACGACACATTTTATGTACTCAATTCCAAGCATACTTAAGAAATCAGCATAAGTAGTTCCCTTTTTATCGAGTCATTTTCTTAGGAAATGAAACGATAGCTTTATCCAAAATAGATACTGCTGAGTTCTCAGAACGGCGAAGGTTTGCCACAACTTGCTAGTGCCTGTCTGGTGGCATCAATGTCCCATTGCTGCTACTGCACTGTGGCCAGCGATCTGGACACTTCGACCCAATTGAATCCGATATTCTGGAAATACCTTGAGCCATCAATCCATTGAGATACTCATCGCATTGACTAGACCTCCAAGATGCCATTCTTTCAAGCATAACAATTATCTTCAGAAAACTCCGTGAATTAAATACGCTGGCGTATGCATGCTCCCACCGTTTATGACGTTTTCCCCATTTTGATGAACAAAAACCCCTTTGCCCAAGGCTCTATTCAGAGCCTCTAGAAAGTTCTCAAGCCACAAACACCGCTCAGAGCAGGTATAAAAAGGCCCACTGAAATCCCCTCTCTCCTCAGAAACTTTCCAAGCTTCACTTGAAATCCGAGATGAAATTCTTTGCTACTTTGCTCGCTTCTTCTTTCGCTGTTGCCACTGTGGCTGCTCAGTCTGCATTGGTGATCAACACTCCGTGCGTTTTTTTTTCGTCTAAGTTGTCGTTTGATTAACCTTGACGCTTCATCTGGAATACTCTGTCGGTGTTCAGTGCTAGGTTGGTCGAGGGCCAATCTGCTTTGCTGACCTGGTCTGGAGGTGTGGGTAAGTGGACTTCTAATCCATTTCCACCGACGCACTATGCTTACAGGGCCGACGTTATTATAGCTCCCTATGAATTGGTATGGATACTTCTCTTCTACGTCTGCTACAATCTATTTACACTCCGATTCTCGATCTTTTCATAAAACGCACTGACAGAGGTTTGTCTAAGTTTACTTCAAATTCTACGGTGAACATGTTCTCATTGAGTCAACTTGCAGTGTTCAAGCTGGTAACGCCCCGGGAACGACACTCGAAGATCTCGGCAAACAGGACGGGACCTCGTTCACCTGGCAGGTTGATATCGCTGCTGGTGAGTGGTTGTAGTCATCAATCGAATCGATTGATAGTCTAACCTTCTTATAGGTACCTCCGTTGCAATTGAGGTCGCCGACAGCGCCGGCAACGTTGCTCAATCTGCGGCCGTCACGATTCAGTGAAGGTAAGTGCGTTGAACTATCTGTCGTTCATGTTCACCAAGACTCGATTTCCGGTGGCAGGAGAAACTGATCAACTCAATGAATAGTTGTAGGAAAGAGGTGAGAATTGGGAAGCGCGTGGATGTGGATGCAACTGTAGAGAATGGTAGTTTGACAAGGAAACCGTTCACTCGTTGGGATGATCATGCTCTGTACTAGTTTTGACAATCGGAATTCACACTCACGTCTGCTCAATCCGAAAAGAATTTATTCTTGACTCAAGGTCTTGTGAGTTGGATCCTCAGCATCCCATCAGCAAATCGCTACCTATAAAAATATTGTAATGTGCATAAAATACTGGGTTTGCCGGAATGTCGATTCTCGAAGGCGTGTATCCAAGAAATATAATAATCCTACTTGAAAACCGAGCGAAATCGAGCAAAAGTCAAACAAGTCCGCTGCCAAAACCCCGTACTGATGCATTGAAAAATCTATGAGTCATGGTTTTCCCCATTCATTTCTCAGAACCCTTTGCCCTTTGCCCCTCTTCCTTCTCCCTCCTTTTCCTCCTACACTCCGGACCAATTCTAATAACCACCCAAATCAACGGTGTAAGTGCCGCACACACGCATCCAAGCAAGACATAAGTCCACCCAGGAGTCAAAGCGTTCAAAATCAAGTCGATAACCGAAACCAAAGCAGCTCCTAGGGCTCCTCTAAACAGATTGTTACAAGCTGACACGGACGAGCTTTGAGTAGGAGCGAGATCGACGGTGACCGTTTGAATGGCGTTCCCGATGAGCATGGCGGTAACACCGGCTGTATATAATGCCGTAAGTATTTTTTTTGATGGATCAAAAATTAATAGACCGCATCTGCAACGGGAAAAACAGAAGCTCCAACAATATAAAACCCATTCAGTAAAGCTTAAAAAATGCTCATTTTTCCCGTTGCAGATGCGGTCTAATAAGAAAACTTTTTGAAGACGTACAGACAAACTGCAAAATCAACGGTGCTGCGATATGGACAGCTGACTGTATGCACCAACCATAGCCTATGATGGATCCGATAAAAAAGATTGTGACATATGGCGTGGAGCGAAGACGAGCCTGATCGTACCACCAATTGACATGGGGATTTGATGTTATAGCTTATGTGTAAAAAATCATTAGAAAGGCAATGCTCACAGATTCGATAGGAAAATCAGGGTCATTTCTTCCTTTCATTACGTCCATCATCTTTCCATCTTTTTCGTTGATTTGACTCGAATTGTAAATTTTGCTGATTCTTTTGTACTCCCAATTCAAGAGCCTGCCACTGATAACACTACCCACAGCCGATCCACCTCCTATGCAAAGGAAACACAACCCAACTTCCGCTTCCGTCAGAAATGGGTAGGTTTGGCTATGTTTCGAAATATGAATGTGAGCCAGAGCGAGATAAACATTAAATGATGACGATATGAGATGTCGACGCACACAAAAAGAGAACTGATGGTGGCCGTAACTGCATAGAAGACCGCGGAGACAATCCCGTTGAAGAAGAGTAATAACGGAATGTCTGGAGACGATAGCAAAACAAGTGGATTCCGGAATTTTCTGGGTGCAGTCTTGGTCTTTTCAATGTCGCCCTCAGGTATGCGTTGCTTTTTGTAGCCCGCGACAATAGGAATGATGGGACGTAATAAAGGAGGTGGCATGATGCTGCCGTTTCCGACAATAGCTCGGAGGGTCTCAGGAAGTATTCTGTTGGGAGAATCGATCAAAAGTCGGGTTCCAACAAAAATGATTGAGAAAAAGATGTACAATAATATGACTATGCAGGCTATGCCGGCTGCTATGACCAAAAACCAGAATATCGATCTGTTTTAACGACAAAATTATAAATTGAGTCACAACGAGTTTTGATTGCGCAAGACTGACCGCCATCCCAAACCACCTAACAAAGCACCACCAATAACTGGTCCAATACTTGGACCGGTCTGATATGAGATAGTAATCAGCTTGCAAATCAATACGGAATGAAATAAAATAGCGACAAACTTACTACAGGACCCATAGTAAACAATCCTATATATCCACCACGTTCATAAGGCTCTGCGATATCTCCTATAACACCAGCACCTGCAATCAAAGTTCATCAACAGTGAAAGATGTGAATCACAGCTGGTATCACGAAAAACATAGTTTTGGATATTCGTACTCACCTAAGGCAATGGTACTCGCACTTCCTGCCGCCTGCACACATCTCAATACCATCAACAGCCAATAAGCGTCCGTTGGGCACAAGGCCAACCCGACACAGGAAATGGACAATATAGCGAGGCATGCGGTATATATCAAGCGACGGCCGACATGGTCTGCCAGAACACCAAAAAACATCGGAGCTATGTAAAACTGAGTATTGAGTAAAGCCAACACCAGAAATATCAGAGTTGTCGCGCACGCACATATGCCTTGAAAAACCATATACATTGTGACCTGCCCAGCGTCGGTATGTATGTTGATGTCCAAAAACATAAAATTCTGAATTGAATCTCACCGTCAGATTGATGAGTTCCGTTGATTTGTTGAAGACATTTGCAACGGTATGTGCAAATCTGCGGGTCACCCCTCCGGGCCACCTCCGGGCCACCTGCATGACAGCAGACCACCTGCGGGCCACCTGTTATTTCATTAATACACTTCCCCCTTATTTATTTCACTGTATTCTAGTGTTTATTGAGTACCGTAGAGCTAATGAATTGAGCGACATATTTTTCGTCCATATAAAGACTCAAAAAACAGTGAGATGAACTTGCCGAGTCCGGCAAATGATTATTTCCCACGGAAATTCAAGATTATCTCCTTCAGAAAGAAAGGTTTGGAGGGGATTGAGCAGCAGCTGAGAGTTTGAAGTAGTTCCAAATGATCAGGGTGAGTCATGTCATAATCTACAAAATGGAAAATTAAAATTAAAATGTGTTTCTGCCATTGAACCAGACCAAATTCTGGCGACACTGGAATCAGGGTCTCGTAACAGCAAGTCACTTACTTGGTCCTCAGATAGTGATATCAGGACTCCCATTACTATTGAGAAGATATACAATTAACCACAATCAAGGAAACAGTTCTAAGTTAGTATTATTAAGGATGATATTAACCTGATTGGAGATTTCACTGCAGTGGAGCCCCTGCATGACATCCACATGTCTTCCCTGGTGGAAAGATTTAAAACCTTATCTCGTGTGCAACATGACTTCTTGAGCATGGAAAAGTTGTGGAACAGCAAAGTCAGTCACTTCATTACCAATCTCACCTATCCCGTTGTAGTCCCCTAATTAAAGAATTCATGCAGAATATGGCAAGTGGCACTACTTTCCTTCTCAAGCTTAACTGATTTTATCTTCTGAGATCTGGAAAAATTGTTCCTTAAAAGTGCTTGTGGTACCCATATTCTTCAAGCATCATTGGATTGTAGCTATTGCAGACTTCACATTTTCCAAAATTTGAGTACAGTATGATACATCACCTGAGGATCATATCCATACTTCCTGACCATGGCAGGGATCTCCTTACTTCAATATCCTCAGGGTGATTATTCTATAGATTTCTGTAGGCTTGTAAATGGGTGAATGTTATGTTAATCATGTTCTCTGTCCTTGATAGGATTCTGGATTAATTATGGATCTAAACATGTCCATGTCCATCTGTTGTTGTGCAGAGGTTAGTATGAATCAAGTATTTTCTATGCTACATTTACTTAAATTTCACAAAGTACCAACCCAGTGACAATGACAAAACCAAAAGTGGTGTCTACATCATGGCAATCATTTTTCTTATGCTTCCCCTAGTCTGTACAAAGATCATGACTGCATTGATGGATCACTCCATCCAAGTTCCACCACTGGAAGAATCTGAAACTCAGTTTAGCCACCATAATGTGTAAGTTTTCTCCCCTGACTCCATTGGGCTATCATTGTTGAAGTCTTTTATTTAATTCTGGAGGAAATTTATCAGAGAGGATACAAGAAAAAGTCAAAGGTTGTAACAAAAATCTGAAGCTCAGAGGTAAGTCTGACCACTAAAATACTACAAATACACTGATGACTTCTCTTCTATGAGAACAGAAAGAAAGTGGATGAAAACATAGAAACATAGAAACATTGAAGTGGGGCTGCACTGGGGCAAAGGTTTATATTATTGGCAAGAAATAAATGAAGAATGAAGTTGATCCTTCTAATTTACATTGTCTTGACTGCTCAGAGATTATTGATAACAAAGTTGAACATGTATTCCAGTTTCTATAAAAGTTTGCTCATATACCCATCACTCCATAGTCAGGATTTTGATTTTTATAGTACACTTATCCAAGTTGTTAGTATTGAGAAGGCTGAAGGTGTGACTGGCCATACTCACACTTACAAGTAGGAGTCTGATTCTTGACTAAATATACTCACAGCTACTTACCTGAAAATTACAGTTTTTGAATACAGATGAACCTTCTATTTTTTGTTTATAGTGGGCTATAAAAGCAGAATATGCAAGTAGTTTTGTGTCCACAGAAAGGTCTGGTCAGAGTCAAGATAATAAATAACATCATATATAATTTCCTTTTGTACTGGTGTTCTACAAGCCACTGGAGAACCTAGAATAGAGTTTACAAGCTCATTGAAAGATTCCCTATCCTAATTGTGACACAGATTTTTGGTCAGGGATCTGGACAAAATTTTTCGAATGTCAAGGTCTGCAGACAACTTTTGCATGAGGCCGTAAAAAAAATATGGACAATAATGGTCAAAATGGCCCAATTCCATGCCAAAGGTTTGTAGAAACTAGTGGGGATCCTATGTGCACCCAATCACCAGGCACGCAGGTGGTCTGCAGGTGGTCTGCAGGTGGCCCGCAGGTCGATCTGCAGGATCACGTGTCCTGCAGACCTGCGGGCCAGTCACGTGATCCTGCAGATCAACCTGCGAGCCACCGACCGATCTGCAGGTTGGTCTTTGTCCCCTGTATCGGTAATTCAAATTTCCACTTCAAGAAAAATTAACTTTCGGGTGCTAGCATCACCTGAGGCTTGAGTAGTAGCTTCAAGAAATATTTTATAGCCTGTATTACTGTACTATTTCGAAGTAATGTTCATTAATTTAGCGAGAAATTTCTCAAAATAAAATCTGAAAATTTCAAACAGGGCTCGATTTTTCTTTACTGTGACTGTGACTAAACAATACTGTGATTGTACACTATACTTATCATCAAGTATAGTACCGATAGTATCGACCAGTAGGTGCACAGCCACTGGCCCGCAGGTTTGCACAGCCACTGATCTGCAGGTCTGCAGGGCGACCCGCAGAATTCATGCCACCGCATTTGCAAGGGTCAGTATAGCGGGGAAGTACACATTAGCTGTCAGTGGACTACAAATCAAACAGATTAATGATCTAGCTCATTTTTTGGTAAAAGTTTCGAAGAAATCACCTGAATAGTCCGGAAACAGCTATCAGTAAAACCAAAAACCATTTCTCCTTTTTTGAATACACGCTATAGGGTGGTTCCTTTTGTGAAGCCGGGGGTGTAGCTTCAGGTTCAGGTTCCTGGATACGTGTCTTGTCGACGATGCTAGACATAAGGGATTATGGAAGGCGGAAATACCACCTCCTGCTCGGGGTATGGATGTGCGTTCCATGGACAGTGACAAACGATGGTTTTATTTGCAAGTACAGAACCCGTGGGAATCTGGTGCGCCACCAGAAGTTGGACTCAACTCCGACGGCCCGGCGGTCTTTGCGTTATGGAGATTTGTCAAACGTTCAAGCAAATTGACGTCACGAATCACGTCCGACGGGGCGCGCGTCTAACCAATCTTGAGGATTTCAAGTTTTGGCACTGCTGTTTACGAGGCCCTTTAGGGACTCGTCCTTACTAAACTTGACGACAGAAGTTCCCAGGTACTTACCCCATTTAGGATCGGAAAGCCCCGAGGGCGCTTGAATCATTGATAAACGCCCTCAGTTTTCCGAACTGGGCCTCGTATTTGCCACGCGAAGCGATGGCCCACATCTACTTGATTACTGTACATATGTACTTACTGGATTTTGATATCCCTCATAGTCTATCCCGTTCATCTCAGGTCGTCATTTTGGGAACAACACAAAGTCTCAGAACAGAGTTCCCGGGCCGAGTCAATGGCAGCCATACCACAATGGCACAATCTTCTCTCGCATGGCCCATTCTTCTTGAGAAATCCGGACACTCTCCATAAAATCAGAGGCTACTTACCTTATTCCGTCAGTGTAGTTGAAATGTTGCAACTTCTTACCAATCTGTATTTACAAGAGTTTAACATCGAACCAGCTCAGATCGAGTACGAGGTTACAAGACCGACTGTAGTTGAATCTTTGTTTGTCAGAGTCTGGTCATGCTTGGATCGGAAGCAGATGGCTTCGGCCTGGTGGAGTCTCGTACTTGCCGTGCCGCTCACTTCCATTTGCATTTTTTGCACGCAGTTGTTTTGGGAAGTCTCTTCCACGTTGCTAGTGTTAAATTTCTAGGTAATTTTGTCTCACACCCGAATCAGATGAACAGCCAGTTTGTGCGTCTGGCAGTCCGATCATTGGCGGCCCTTTGGAGCGGCCTATCTTAGTCTGCAAGTTGCATCATGATGATCAAGTTCTGCCGCATAGAATCTTTGATCACACATTTATATGAAGTACAAGTGGTGGCTGGAAAAGACGAGACGTAATCTCACTACAGTGTGAAGTTTCAAGTGGGAGTCGGGGATGCTGCAGTAGTGGCACTAAGAATCATTTTAAAGTCCTGCGTGCGTTGAGTGTTAGTGAAATATGGATGGGCCAGTCTAGTCACCGGAGGGGTAATCTATTAACCGGACAGGTCCAAGAGCTGAACACCCGACCATCGGATGCCCTGGATTGCTGGATCATGACACCTCCGATTGATATTAAGGATCATTCGACTCCCAGCCTCCATACATAGCTCACAACTTTGGGGCAGTCTCAGTGTTGAAACATCGATGGAGCAGCATCCTATAGACCATAGTATACGTCTTTACTGTCCTACCAGCATCACCAAAAAGAGCCAAAACAATACCTCGCATGACAACCCCATTATGCCCCCATGATATTGGATATGGGCTATGACCACACCAAGATCATTTTTGGTGATCGCATCCGACAGCTCGGCGATTACTTCAACGGGCTCAATCTCAATTAATAATCACAGAAGACTGGATTATGGGGTGCTGGTCTCAAGTTATGTTTGCCGGTTGTAACTTGGCAATTGCGTCATTTCCCACTTCTACTGAGCTCATTCCTCATCATGAGTTGATTTTTCTAATCATAAATCTTTCCAGCTGTGATCATCAATACCAAGATGAATATATAGACTCGGAATCTCCAGTAGAACTGTGTAACTCGCATTCTTCCCCACATAGCTACCCATCGAGTCTTACTCCAGATGTCTCTTGTCTACCCAGCATCAAAGGATGGAGTATCTTTGAGTGAAGAATGGGTTACAGCTTTGAATACTAACAATGCAATAACTACAACCTCAGCCTTGCTTTTTGGTATGTGAAATTTATTCTCAGATTGACAGTATTTTCTTAACATTTCTCAAGGTATTCAGCTTACTACATATGTTCTATGCTTGCGGATGCTTTTGTGCGTAACTACGGCTAGAAGTAACAGCTGCTCTTGAACATAATTCTTCGAAATAGTTTCCGTGGTTTCCAAAACTCTGTCCCACATCAAGCTTTGGCCATCATCTCATCTATTCTGATACTATCATCTGGAATTATCCTGGGAGTGACTATATACATGTGCCAATCACAACTCAAGTTTCTTGGTCCCATAAATTTTCATTACCAGAATGATTGGGCTTTTAGGATATACATTGCGCTTGGTGCAATAATCGTGAGTCTAACATTTTTATTTAAATATCACAATACCAACGACTACTATGGAAATAATTTATTACAGATAATGTTGCATGACGCCGTTCTTATATGGAGAGCATGGATTTTAGTTGACCATAAATCCCGTATCGTTTTAGGACTTTGTTTCCTTGGTGTCATGGGTATGAATTTGTGCTTTGAAATTACAGACATATTCTCAATTGAAATTTTTATTATAGGTTCCATTCTGAATGCATGTGTCCATGCTATAGCAAGTAAGACACTGGAAAGATCATCAATGATTATTCTCCAAATTTTCATGATTGTTACCAATTTCATTACAACATCTATGATTGCAAGAAAACTCTGGTATGTGGTAGTGCCAGTTCCAAATTTATATGTCAAAGGATTCTTTCATATAAATTGAATACAGGTTATATTGGACAACTACTAGCAAATATATCAAAAAACATTCATCAGAGAGAACCATGGCAGAAAAAGTACTTTGTCTTCTAGTGGAATCAGGAATTTTTTTCCTGATTTTCTGGGTGATTATTTCCTTTTATCATTTATAGTACAAAAGTATATTTATTTTTTCATTGATTGCAGATATTTGTGCAAATAGCTATCCAAGGGGTCTTTGATTACTCGGGAATGAATATTTCCATTCTCTCCTACTCCTTTGTTATATTCCTGATTGTATGTTGCTTTGTGTATGCTTTCCTCAACTGCTTTCTAATATCTCTTGATTTAATCCATACAGGGGATCCACCCTTCATTAGTGATTCTCCTTGTGGCCCAGCAGAAGTCTGGGCTGGTAGTGATTTCTGATGAAGAAATGCGCAATACGCCTTGCAATTTCAACATGCCTCAATTGAATTCAAATGCAGAAACCATGTCTAATTCCATTGATACAATGGTTGAAAGACGGGTCTAGTATAGCGTTAGTCTTACAGATACCGAGTTTTTGTCATGTTCAATTGAAAATTTATTGCATTGTCATTGTAGATGACTAGTATTCGGCAAATTGTTGCTCCGACACAGATGTGTCTGAACACCAGTGTTTCCTACAGTAGACTAGTATCCAAAGATACATCCATAGTTTATATCCTGAGAATTCATAGAAAAGTTCTGATCACCATATGTTAGTTTAATGAATAAATATCTAAAGCTAGACACGACATTACTGATTCAAGTATATGTCAAAGGCCCATGGTTTTCAGGTTCTGCAGTGTTGTAAAACACAATTGAGGATTGACTCATTGAATTTGGTGGTGGCAACACTAAACTTTCATTATGGATTGCTTCAAGTCCGGATTTTCGCCGGGCCGAAAAGAGAATAATAAGTGAAGGATGCAGTCCCTGAAAGTATAAGGGCATGATTCTCATATACATTAGGCATAGTATCAATGGTAGACTTACCACAACAAAGACCGAGATATATGCCACCGCATTGGACATCCCCGCCAGACCATCAAAACACCGATGTAAGGATATCTCTCCGAAAATCTGGATTTCAAGTATTGATTTACAAAAAGGTAAATGATCAGTAACTTCACCCACCAGAAAAACCAGATAGATCAGTCCTGACTCCACCAAGAGGATTAATACTTTTTCAACAATTGACATTGACCTAGAGACAGTTCCATAATACGCCGTCACAACTTTTCTATAACAGCTGTTCCCTTAAATATTGAGTTTTGCAGTCAAAACAACTGATTGAGCCCTGACTTACTAAAGTTTCCATGCTATCATGCATGTTGCAGCGCCATTGGTGATGAGTAAAGGTATTCCGAACATCATAGATATGAATGGGATTGTAAGAGATGCAGGGCCTTTTGAGATAGCTTTCGTCCAAACCAAGAGAACTGAAACTGAGTGATTGAATTATTCATGATTCAATGGTGTCAGAATACCCCAAATTCAATTGTTTGCGAGCACTGACCAAATGTGTAGGTGAGACAAATGCTCAGCAAAACCCGGTAATACGCCGTGCGAAAATTCTCGCGTTTTAAGTGTCAATATTGCGACTACGAGTGCCGATATTGTATCTTTTAAGGGGAATATAAGGACTGTAGTGAGCCCTGAGCTGTCAGTCAAAGTGCGATATAGCTACTAAAGCTAGATATGGTGAAATGACTTCGGATTATTATTGATTCAATGTTATTATGGCCTATGCTAGTCTCGAGATTGTAAAAACCTTCGATAATGACTTGGGACTGATGTTGGTAACTACCGATATCGGGAGGAACAGCATGTCGGACGCTCGACTTGTATATATTGTCACGATCCTAAGGGAAGGGGAAATGTTATGAACGGGAATCGAACCTTCGGCTTGATGCCGAGTTGCCACAAAGTGCGCCACATAGCGAGCTACTTACTGATCACGGACTACGTCTGGGCTAGGAGTAACCATGCAAATAGTGATCGATGGAAATCTAGAAGGACCGATCGTGGAGGTGTATAATAACCGCCTACCCATGTAAAACATCCACTAGATTGGCAATGATTGACGACATAAAGGGTACAACGGAGTTGCCACCTTGATCGAGGGGTAAAAGCTGTAGATATTGGAGTCTAGGATGGATCGACGTCTTACTGATACACTGCGGGGATCGAGAATATCATATCTCGGACGCAAAGCTGTAGAACGGGCGACCGCAAGTTCCGATATCGTGACCCAAAGAATCAAATGTAAAGAACGGTTGAATGGTTGCGATCGAGTAAGATCGACTACAACGTATAGAGCGAATATTCTGAAACAATGTAGTATTATACACGGACCGAGTACTATATCGAGTAGGACTATACCCAGTTTTGGTACTAGCGCACGGACAAGGACATTTAAATAGTTTCTTTTATTATATTTTGTCGGACTCTCAAGTTTAATAGTTTCTTATTTACAGTAGTATAAATAGGGTTCAGGATTGGCGTAGAAAAGGCAGATTAGTACTGTGGACAACGCGGCTGTGATTTTGGTCATTCCCGGGGATATAAGTATCCTGCTTGATCAGACCAGTTGTAGTTCCAAGAACGTCTAAACCTTAAAATCGCATTCAAAGTCTGTTACCTTCGGGTTCAGCACCCTATATTGATTGGACATATTGTGTTATTTGACCTTTGATTGACTTGTTTGTTATTTGAACTTTGCCATTGTGATCTTGTTATTTGACCATTTGTTTGATCCATATTGTGTTGCCATTGAACTTGAACCATTGACCCATTGACTGCCTATATTTGAACCCACATCCCCACACTCGAAACTTTGAACTTACCTACTACCTATATCGCTACAAAGACCTTGAAGGGTTCTGTCCTTTCAACTCGCATATACAAAACTTGCTAGATCGTATACCTATACAGACTCACTTTTGTGGTGTTTGTTGTTGGTGTTTGTCTAGTCCCACACAGCAGATTATATTGGAGCCCACCGCGAGGGGGTTCTTTTGTAGCAAATTAACATTTGCTTCATTTTTGACTATCAATATCGATAGTTATAACTTTATATCGAACGACTTAACAAGGCAAAATTCCTCCTAGACGAAGTCATACTTCTGAAGGGACAACATCGATTGAAGCTAGTGATCCAGATTTGTTAGCGAGACAAGTACGAATCTATCGAAAGTTCGTATCTCACTATACAGATAAAACACTTGCACAACAAATCGCAGCTGTAGCGAAGGCCGACGAGTCTTTTATACGCAATACAAGAAACGACGAGAAGCTTTCTAAAGACCCACAAGGGACTCTCTTGAAGCTTAAACATCTTTACAACTTGTATAACGGTTTGAAAGTTACCTACCCAGGTCAACAACTTCAATCAACATCTTATTTACCACCAATATCGATAGAAATGTCTGAAACGAATGATGCACCACCTGCACAAGCCGCTCCGGCGGCGTCTGCACAAACTGCTCAAGGAGGGAATCAGCCCTATAGTTTGATTCCTGACTATAATATATCGAGTGAAGCACTTAAGCAGCTTCGAAGTGATAAGCTGCCGAAAAAGTTCAAAGTGCCCCCTACTTTCGATAGTAGCAACCCAAGCCAACTGATGAAGTTCTTGGACGAATTGGAAGAAGTTTTCCAATATGCCTATGTAGTTGATGGAGATGCGAAGATAGCATTAGCCATTACCTATATGGAGTACCATACTCGTCAATTGCATAAGGGTTTAGCTAAAGAATGTGGGAAGGATTATGAAAAGTTCAAGGAAGAACTTCAGAAAGCCTATCCTGAATCGGTTGATAGAGGAAAAGGAAGTATGGCTAGATTGCGAGAGATCGTTAATCAACATCGTATTATTCCTATTGGACAGTATGAGCGTTTGCTCAAATACATCCGAGAGTTCAAGGTTGAACATGCGAAGTTAGTTTTGCCACCAGCAGTTATATCGAATGCTGAGGCGGTGAGATTGTTCCTTCGAGCCTTGGAAAAGGATTACCACAATGCCATAACTCTCCTTTTGCCTAAGACTGATCCGTTGAGGCGTAAGGAAGATCCTTGGGATCTTGAAGATGTGATCACGGCTGCTTCTGAGGCGTGCCAGAATCATATATCGGTGATCTATGGATTCTATGGTGAAGATGCACCTGATGTGGAAGTACCGATATCGGTAGTCCCAAGACAGATTGTGACTAGAGGGTCGACTTCTCAGGCTTCCCAAAGGCCGCAAGTCCAGGTTAAAGTTGAATCACCTAGATCGGGATGAACAGTGGCAGAAACTTACGAGTGATGTAGACTCTCATAGCGCGTATCTTAGAAAGTTGCAGCATGAGATGGACCAAATGAGGGAAGCGACTCGAGGACCAAGAGCGTTGTATGTACCTAACAGGGACAACGGAGGTCAGAGACCGTTCCATTGTTACATGTGTCAATCTACTGAGCACGGAGTAAGGGATTGCCCTATTCAGAATGAATTTATCGAAAAGAAGATCATCTTGATAAAGAACAAAGATAATAGGTTTACGCTCAAAGATGGTAGTCCAGTACCATATGAAGGACGCGAATGAATCTAGACAGACGAAAATCGAGCGCATCATAAGAGAAAAAGGCTGGGATAAAAAGACCCCCAGTACTATGATGTTTGCTACTGATTGGGAGAATGAACAAGCCTATCTTATGGAGGAACCAAGATCGTCCACAGTAGCGATATCGAACCTGGTAACGGTCGATGCCGATAGATGGTCTTACATGGTAAACAAAGTAGATGCTATTGACAATCGAGTAGTAACCATAGAGAAAGATAGAAGGTTGTACGACCATGAAGAGTCGGAAAACTAGGCGTTCCAATGATTGGTGCTGCTGAGACTTCCTCTCAGTTTGTTTCAAGCGGAGGAGCAGTCCATGAGGAACGAAAGTCTCGAAAGAAGTTCGATGGAGTAGAGATAAAAACCAGAAAACCAAATAATCCTAACGTCTACGTACCCCCTGGAAAGGTTAGAGAACGAGAAAATTCAGAAAAACAAAAACAGATAATGAAACGAAATAGTGATGGGTCAGAAACTCGACCACAAGCACCGATATCGCAAGTCAAACCACCGATATCGAGTGTACCAATATCGAAACCAGCTACTAGACCATTTGCTTTGGTGAAACCTGTTAATAGAGAACAACTTCCGATATCGGAAAATAAAAATGAGAAACAGGACAAGCCAAAGGAGAGTAATGTGGATAGGTTGGTGGAGATAATAAAGAGTGATTCTCCTCAAGGAAAGGGGAAGACTCATCTATTCAAAAGCAGTCTAGATGAAGAGTTAGCAGAAAGGATCTTTAGAAATAAGGTTGAACTTGATACGGAGGAACTACTGAAGATTGCACCGGCTGTACGCAGGGCAATAATGAGGAAAAGTTCTAATAATAAGGTCAGAGCCAGGGAAATGAAGGCTTTTGTACAAACTTTGCCTGACGTTTATCAGGATGATGAGGACCCGAAAGCTCCTGAGCCATTGACTTATTTCCGATTGAGCGATATCGAAGATCCTGGATGTGAAGTTTTGTTGCAAGCTAGAGATGGATTGACTGTTGGAGCTCTTGTACAAAGGGATTGTGTAGATCAGTTCAGGAAAGATCGACCTATCGTTGACAGAGGAAAGAAAATAATTTCGGCTGCTAGTAAGGGTGATGACCTTCGAGTAGTATTTCCTTATATCAATGGTTGTGATCGTGAAGTGGAAGCTATATTGGATAGTGGGTCTCAAATTGTATCTATGGATACCGATATCGCTGTCGGACTAGGTATATCTTGGGATCCGGACGTGGTTATCCATATGCAGAGTGCTAATGGAGAGCTGTCTCCCACAAGGGGATTAGCTAGGAACGTACCGTTTAATTTTGGGAACATAAAGGTGTACTTACAGGTACATATCATTGATAAGGTACCTTACCAGGTATTAATTGGTCGTCCGTTCGATGTCTTGGTAGAAAGCCAAATAGACAATCGGAAGGGTGGAGATCAATATATTACTATCACTGACCCAAATACGGGAGAAAGAAGTCAGATTGGGACTTTCCCAAGAGGCTTTTCCAAACATGCCCAAGCTGTCAGAAGGAAAGATATTCCACCTGAAACTGTTGAAGTACCGATTGAGGAAGAAATGAAGAAAGATGAACCACCGCCTGAAGGGCCAATGCCTGACAAAGAAGAAGTAGAGGATGTAAATTTTCTACGGACCTCGAGGAACTTTTAGATCAAAAGGGAGAGGTAGCGGTTGGGTTGTCTATAGATGAAGATGGAAAAATAAAAATAAACGGATACAGATTGCCAGTTGAGGATCAGTTTACTCAATCAGAATTGAGTGAGGCTTATGTCTTAGCCTCTAAAGATGAAATAAAGAAGACAGACCCTAAAGCGGGTGCCAATATCGAAGCTTATTTGAGTCAGTTCAGTACCGATATCGGTACTTCATATACAAAAGAGACCAAAGATCAAAGTGAACCTTCGATATCGTCAGAAAAGAAGGAAGAGTCACAATATCGGTCGTCGAACTCCCGATATTGCCAAGAAACCAAACCTCAAAAGCGATATAAGATGTTCAAGGTCTATGGCTCAAGGAAATATAAACCGGTAGGAGTCAAAGTTAGACCAGTAAAGACAGAGCTACCTACAGAGTTTCATATTAAAAGAGAAATCATAGGTGATCCACTAGCTGGAATGCCTGAGTTACCAGTAAATCCACCAGAGTTTACACCTGGGAAGAGGTATACTCAAGAACAAAAAGAAATCATAGATCAAAATCACCCTGGTGATTTTCTATGGCCTGAGGAAAGAAAATTGTTACATGAATTTATGAAACTGCAGGAAGATGGTTTTGCTTGGTCTACGGAAGAGGCAGGGAATTTCCGTAAGGATTTCTTCCCTCCAGTAAAATTTCCAGTAGTGCCACATATACCGTGGGTAGAAAGGAATATTCCTATCCCACCTGGAGTTCACGAAGAAGTGTGCAAATTAATAAAGGACAAAATTGATGCTGGCACTTATGAACCATCCAACGGATCCTACCGATCTCGATGGTTCTGCGTGTTAAAGAAAGATGGAAAGCTCAGGATAGTGCACAGTCTTGAACCATTAAACAAAGTTACGATACAACATTCAGGAGTACCACCTGCGACTGCCGATATCGCGAGAAGTTTTCGTGGTAGAGCGTGTCTGGGGACTCTGGATATTTTTGTTGGCTATGACCATCGATATATTGATGAACAATCTAGGGATCTGGCTGCGTTTCAGACACCATTTGGGTTGCATCGATTGGTAAAGTTGCCTATGGGATGGACGAATTCAGTTCCGATATTTCATGATGATGTGACTTATATACTGAAAGATGAGATACCCCATGTTACTATACCATATGTGGATGATGTCCCTATCAAAGGACCTGCTACTAGGTATGAGACTGCAGATGGTGGCTATGAGACTATACCAGGAAACCCTGGAATCAGAAGATTCGTATGGGAGCATATGCAAAATTGTAATCGTATTGTACAGCGGATGAAGTACTCAGGAGGGACCTTCTCTGGCAAGAAGACTTTCCTTTGTGTACCAGAAGCAATGGTTGTTGGACATAGATGTACTTATGAGGGTAGTGAACCCGATAACAAAACAGTGGAAACTATAATGAGCTGGCCTACTCCTCAAAATGTATCTGAACTTAGATCATTCTTGGGGACAGCTGTTCAATTAAGAATGTTCGTAAAAGGATTTGCTGAGATTGCTTCCCCATTACACAAACTTACAGGACACGTACCTTGGGAGTGGGGCGAAGCACAAGATGTGGCGATATCGAAGATAAAAGAAGCGATATTGAATGCTCCGGCTCTGAAACCGGTGAGCTATGACCATGAATTAGGTATAACGTTGGCTGTAGATACTTCCTATATGGCTGTGGGATATTACTTGTACCAGCAAGACCCTAATGACCCTAAGAAGAAGTACTATAATCATTTTGGGTCTATAACCTTGAATGAGAGGGAGGCGAGATTCTCCCAGCCAAAAAGAGAGCTTTATGGGTTGAAGTTGGCATTAGAAGATGCTTACTATACTACCTATGGTTGTAGGAAACTGACAGCTGAGACGGATGCAAGCTACATAAAAGGAATGCTTGATAATCCTAGTTGTGGCCCTAATGCTACAATAAACAGATGGATAGAAGAAGTAAGGAAGTACCATTTTGAGCTGGTACATATAAAAGGAAAAGCCCATACCTTGGCCGATGGCTTATCAAGAAGACCGCCAAGTAATAGCTCTTTAGAAAGACGATTACCGCCTACCGAGGAAGACCTCATGGATGAAGATGATGGTACACCTATCTTATTCAGAATGGGCGATGGCGAAGATGATGATCCTTATGAATTTGAGGATTTCAAAGCCGATATCGACACCAGGGGAGGGTATTTGAACACATTGGCTACCGATATCGATGATTTTGAGCTCGATATCGAACTAGAAATGGATGGATATTGGATGCAAGAGTCGAGGAGGGCAGCCATGCAGCAGAAGTATGGTGTGGCGCAATTCACGAATGTTTGGATGATGCCACCTTCCGATATCGACTGGGAAAAGACGCATCCGTATACAGAAGGACATAGATCGGAAGTCACTTGTCGTTTGGATGAACAGTTGCCTAAAATAAAAGATTATTTGACTAATCCTGAGAGCAATGTATTCACTGAAATGAGTGACAAAGATAAACCAGTCTTCTTGCGGAGAGCTTCCAAATTCTTTGTGGATAAAGAAGGAAGACTGTACCGTAGAAAAGAAGAAAGTGATGGACAACCACTATTGGTTGTGCCAAAAGAAAAGAGAATGTGGATGATGCATGCTGCGCATGACAATCTTGGACATAAGGGTACTTTTGCGACTAAAGAAGTAATATCCAGAAGGTTTTGGTGGCCTGATATCGAAAGGGATGTCAATTGGTATGTGGGTTCTTGCCAAGCCTGCCAAGATCGGCAGTTACGACTTGTCAAAATACCACCTACAGTCACCTATACGCCTGGGTTGTTCCAGAAGATCCATATAGACGTGTTTAAGGTGTCACCTGCGAGTAATGGTTGCAAGAATGTCGTACATGGAAGATGTGCTCTTTCGAGATGGTCAGAGGGTAGAGCATTGCGAAATGACAATGCGAGATCGATAGCTGAATGGTTCTTTGACGATATTATTTGTAGATGGGGTTGCCCAGAGGAAATTGTCTCTGATAATGCTCCTCAAATGATAGCAGTCTTAAAATGGCTAGAGGATAAGTATGGGATTAGAGGCATAAGAATCTCACCATATAACTCCCAAGCCAATGGAAAAATAGAACGTGCACACTTTGATATAAGGCAAGCCCTTGTTAAAGCAACAGGAGGTGACTTATCAAAATGGTATTGGTTTTTGAAGCCTGTGCTTTGGGCAGATAGAGTGACAGTAAGGAAAGGCCTTGGCTGTTCTCCATATTTCATCGCACTAGGTGCAGAACCGATATTGCCACTAGATATTGTCGAATCAACTTGGTTGGTTAGGTTGCCAGATCGGGTGTTGACACAGGAAGAACTTATTGGATATCGTGCTCAAGCCTTGGCTAAACATCGAGTACATGTTGAGGATATGATCAAGAGAGTTGATGAAGAGAAAAGGAGAGAGCTTAGAAAGTTTGAGAAGAAATATCGAAACGTTATCAAGGACTGGGACTTCAAACCAGGTACCTTGGTGCAAGTAAGAAATACAAAGATTGAAAAGAGCCTAGATCGTAAGATGTTCCCTAGATATATTGGGCCTATGATTGTTATAAGGAGAACCAAAGGAGGTGCCTATATCCTAGCGGAAATGGATGGTGCCGTACTAAGGGAAAAGGTTGCAGCGTTTAGAGTCTTACCCCATCATGCGAGGTATGAACCAATATCGCTTCCCCAGAACATTCATGACTTAATAGATTTGGACGCAGAACAGTTGCGACAGATGGTTGAAGAGGATAGTGATAGTGATGAACGATGGGACCCTGGCAAAGACTTTGTCTTTGATGCTATTCCAAACTTACAAGTCCCTGCATATGATGATGAAAATGAGTTAGTAGAAATCAATAGAGAAAAGGACGTTTCGAATTCTGTGGCTGCAGAAATCGTTGATCATACTTCCGATATCGACAGTGAGCCTGAAGGGAACGGACCCCAAACTAGATCGAAAAGAAAGAAGTCCAAAAATCACTAGTATTAGCGATATCAGCTATATACTATTACAAAACGACTTCAAACCAAGCATGCTATCTATGAACTAATAGCGTGTAATAAAGATAGATTGTGTGCCTATATCGATAGAGTCCATTGACGTTTAAATACCTAAAAGTGACTACTGAGAAACCTGATTAATTGGGAGGGGCTGAGGCAGCATAAGAACTGCCGTGGTTGATCTCAATTTCAGTAAGAGGGTCAGTAGTCAGAACGGAGCTTTCCTCTCCACTACCAATCGAGATCCGGCCTACGCCTGCCCGAACAGTCTCGGCATACGAGTTCGTCAGGGACTGATGGTGGTTCCTGAGGAAGATCATCTGGTGGCGAACACTGAGGATCTCCTGGGAGAGATAGTTTCGGACAGCGTTGAGAGTCTCCGTGGGAAGGTCGGCAAAGTTCACAAATGGGAGCATGTTCATCTCCACGAATATTTGACCGATCTCCTTCTCCAGTTGCTTCTCCTGCTCTGAACAAAATTAAAGTGTATTACCTATCGATATCGGATGTAGAACTTACCAGGCTTAGGCTCGGAGAAGTCGCTGGCACTACCAGCAACCCGGATGCGTTTAGCAAGTTCGTGGTTCTTTAGCAGAACGGCATTAGCTTTGTGAAAGACCCGAGAGGAAGTGTCCATTCCTGGAACCTCATGGAAAGGGATGCTTACCACGACTGCGCGATTGGAACTAGAGCGAGCGGTCTGGGACTAAGTCAAAGAATGAGTATATGGAAAGGATATAGAATGAATAGTGAAGACGTACGCTGCTTGCGATGCGACGGAACTTAGCTTCCTTGGAGTTAGCTTTGGGAGGAGCATGGATGGAAACCTCGAGACCAGAGGCCATCTAAGATGAAAGTATGAGTGTCGATATCGATGCTAAGTAACAATATCGGACATACCTCTACATCTCCTCCGCTGGTTTCTTTGGAAGTGATAACTTGTACTTCTTCCTCGTCATCATCTTGAACGATGGCGGAAGATTTGATGACCTAGATAGCGTAAGAATAGAAATAATAAAGAGGAAAAGGAACTGTACCTTCTTGCTCTTAGTGCCCTTGCCTTTGGGAACGACGGTTGCAGGAGGGGCAGTCAAACGACGATAAAAGTGGTCGATGCCAGTAAAAGAGTTGATAATACCGATATCACCACGGCCGATGGCAGCCTCAAGAGCTTTAAAGCCTTCCTCATACTTGGCTACGGAGGGAGGGCAAGCTTTGAAAGCGTCAAAAGGGACGTTGCTGGACTAATAGTGACGATATCGGCATCAGTACTTGTGAAAATGTAATGGATTAGAAAGTGTAGACCTACCAAATGGTCAGCAAGGGCAATAGCCTGATTCCTTCGATTCTTGGAATCCTGCTTCTCGCACATGCGAAGTACAGTTATTAGGACGGTAGCCTGCTCAATCCAAGGTTCTTGGTTGGCTGCAGACCAGTCGGTGGTATTCTGAGTGTTAGAAGTAGATGACATAGTGTAAAAAGGAATAGAGTTAGATGCGATATTGATTGTCAGTCCTGATATCGTCGCTAGCTTTTATAGAGAAAAGTGTACCTTTCGATCTGCCTATATCGGCAAGCCTGAAACTGGGATCATTGAGGGCAATGATTTTTTTAGTTTGGGGGAGAGGGGTGTAAAGTACTTCTCAGATCGAAGGAAAAACTCAGCAGAAATTTTACGAGTTTCCAGAAGGAATTTGTGAAGAAAAAGCTGTTAAATTGATCAGAAAAAGTGTCAAAGTGACACGATATCGACAATAGTATAGCGTTATATCGAATACACGGAGACAAACCAGCGAGATCGAGTGCGATGTCAAGCACTTCTGAGTTTGGCAGGCAGGGGAATTGATGACTTAATAATTTCTCAAACCCTTAGCCGTTAGTCTCAACTTATTCACACGATAGTAGAAGGCACATTGATATCACATTGGGGCCATCTTGGCCAAAGGTATACTGAAAACACTAGTACTACAGAGAGTACAACAACAAGGTAATGGTATATAGAAAGTACATTGGAACGAGATTGCAGCAGAAACAATATAGAGACACGACTATTTGCCTGTTGTAACTTGTCAGTCTGTTTTAAATAGAAGAATGAAGTGACTTACGATTCATCCGAGAGGACCTGCGAGGTGTCTGCGTTGGAGAGTCCTTGGGCTTTGGAGTATTCTTCTTGCTCGACGCAGGAGTCGACTTCTTGGATCCATCGCCACGAGACCTCTTAGCTGGAGGTTCGGGAGTGGGTCGTTCGTCGTCTTCCTCCTCCTCGTCATCAGCGTCAGCTATTAAAGACAAAGGGATGAGAAAAGAAAACGAAGCAGAATAAAATAAAAAGATAGACGTACCTTGACCACCAGAAGTCGATGGACCAGCCTCTGGAGCTGCAGGTGTAGCCAGAGAATTGGCATACTTGGACCTAGCCCATGACTGGATCTCCGCGAGAACACGGTCTCGGTCAGAGTCCACCTCCACGAACTGGTACTCGCCGGTCTTCGGGTCAATAAAGAACTTCTGGCAGATAGAGTTCTTTAAAGTCGGCCACAAGAAGAAAGTAGCGAGAGCGTTGGCCTGATCGTCAGTGATCTTGTGTTCGGGGTCGGCATTGTTCAAGTGAGCAAAGACAACGGTTGGGTCGGGACAAGAATTGCTAAAAGTGTCGATTTGCCGTTCCAAGTCGTCCTCGAGATTTTCAATCGAGAGAGTGAGGAGATGGCACTGTTCAATCATGTTGGCATGCTGGGTAAGCCCAGAAGCAATACGAAAAGCATGCTCTTGGAAGTCTACAACAAAAGAGTTAGAAAAGGAACAGTGATAAAGAAATATGATAAAAAGGGAACTTACTGATCTTGCTATCGGAGGAGAAAGAAGTCAACGAGTCCTTCAGGGACAACAAACTGTCCAAACTGATGGAATGCGAGCAGACTTTCGACCCTGAACGGCACGGTCCGCACTTGTTGTTCACGTAGTCGCCTTCGTTTTCGAGGGACTTGCCGTGAAACGTGCCTCCGCACTTGCAATCTTTCATAGAGAGAGAGCAGGAGACGCAGGGACGTCGAGTAAACTAAAAGAAAAGGGAGGACAACAAGTTAATAATGAAGAGAATATGGTAACGATCTCGGTACTTACCGGTTGAAGATGCTGGTTGGCACGCAGCAAAGTGTCGATATTGAGCTTAAAGGGAGCACCGAAATCGGTGCGAGGTACATAAAATGGGGGCTCGACTGGCGATATAGGAAAAAGTCAGCGATATAGTAAGCCATGGACAACAGATGACTTACCCTCCTTCTGGAATACATAATAGGGAGTGAGCTTATCCTTGCGAGCATCACCATACTTCTGTAAAGAAGAAAAAGGGTGATTAACAAAAAGAAAGGCAAAATTATAAAGAGAATACGCACCAAAGGTTCGCCGAAAGACGTTGGATCAACCTCATGAGGAGGTTTGACATGTTCAAACACGGCATCCAGAAGCTTGCGAAGATCATCCTTCGTTGCCTTCTTAAGGATGTTGGACAATTCGACGTTAGGAGGGATGGTGACCTCTGGGGCTGGTGACGGCAAAAAGAGCGGCTCAGTAGCCCACCCTTTGCCCTTTTTGGTTGTCGAGGTTGCAATATCATCCTCGACTGCTGGGTCGTTCCGTTTCCGCTTCGAAGATGTCTGCATAGAGGCAGGAGGCTTGAGAGGCGAGGAATGAGGAGTGGACTTCGGCGCAGCCCGTCTCTGCGTTCAAACGAAGTATCATTAGTAAATTAAATACCAAAAGTGAAGGACGAATACTCACTTCAGCTGTAGAGCTGGACGCAGGAGGATCCAAATCCATACTGTCGTCAGGTTGAGTTTCGAGATCGAAGGTAACAGTAGCAGTTGGAGGCTGTACTGTTCTTTTTGGAGGGACGTTTGCCGGTTTTGCCGTCGATGGCTTCTTGGGTGAACTTGCTGAAGTTGAAGCCGGAGGTGCAACACCTGCCGACAATAGCGAACCTGGTTATCCAAATGGCGGAGGGCCAGGGATATCCTGAAAATTCGTTCGGCGCCGAAGGAACTATATTGATCAGTACCGAGATCGGTGTTAGAAGCCAAGAAAGAAAGAACAACGTACGGAGGAAGGAGTCTCATCAATATGAGCGGCCTCGAGTACGGATTTATCTAGATCAAAAGCCTACTCATAGAATTAGAACCAGAAAAGTTAACAGAGAAATGAGAATAGAGGATGCTCACCATGACCGAAGACATCTTCTTTCTGTCTTCTGGGGACAGGACCCAATTCATTGCCAAACTCTTTTGAAGGCGGTCCTCGTCAACGTAGATCCATTCGATGAGCTCGGACAGAGAATAAAGGAACCCAGAGAACCAATCGGGATACCGATTCGCATAGATCGGCAGAGACTGAGTCAGAACAGCCTGTCAATATCGAAAGAATAAGTGATCAACTTAAATAAAGAGGGACAAAGAGATACTTACAAGTTGAGGCGCCCAAGAGTTTAGCTGCTTGGTCAGCTTCATAGACAGAATGGGAGGAGTCCCGTCAGCCAAATAGGTCGGGACATGCTCCAAAAGCGTTGTCTGGATGTTTTCAAAGAAGTTGGCGACAGGGCGATCGTGGAAGTATTGAACGTTTTGTCGGTCGGAGTCCTTGATCCAAGCGACATCGATCTCGGGAGTGAATTCAGAAGGAAAAGACATGTTGAAAGCGTTGGAGGATACAGAGATGGTGAGGGAAAGGAAGAAAGAAATTTGAAGTCCCTACGACTTCACAGAGAGCTTTATAAGGCCGTGAAATGGAGAGATTCAACATAGATTCAACGTCACGTGTTGAATTCAACTTGGAAAAGGGCTTGAAATTTCGTTGAAGTTGCACATATGTCGTAACTTTCGGATCTTGTGTGAAGCGAATAAGGTTTCGGTGAACTCACACTTTGCGATATCGGAGCGATTCGGACGATTTCGGGATCCTATTGACATAGAGTTGCGATAGAGCCAAAGCAGTGGTTCTGGGTCATGTACAAGGGCGTTGATGGTGCCAAATAAGGAAAAACTTACTATATTGAGCCCAAAAAGGCGATTCCCGTTGTTTTTGAAGTGTTGTGGGTGTTATACCTTGCTGAGAGTTGACCGGGGACGGTCAAGATCTTTAGTTTGGGGGAGATAATACGCCGTGCGAAAATTCTCGCGTTTTAAGTATCAATATTGCAACTACGAGTGCCGATATTGTATCTTTTAAGGGGAATATAAGGACTGTAGTGAGCCCTGAGCTGTCAGTCAAAGTGCGATATAGCTACTAAAGCTAGATATGGTGAAATGACTTCGGATTATTACTGATTCAATGTTATTATGGCCTATGCTAGTCTCGAGATTGTAAAAACCTTCGATAATGACTTGGGACTGATGTTGGTAACTACCAATATCAGGAGGAACAGCATGTCGGACGCTCGACTTGTATATATTGTCACGATCCTAAGGGAAGGGGAAATGTTATGAACGGGAATCGAACCTTCGGCTTGATGCCGAGTTGCCACAAAGTGCGCCACATAGCGAGCTACTTACTGATCACGGACTACGTCTGGGCTAGGAGTAACCATGCAAATAGTGATCGATGGAAATCTAGAAGGACCGATCGTGGAGGTGTATAATAACCGCCTACCCATGTAAAACATCCACTAGATTGGCAATGATTGACGACATAAAGGGTACAACAGAGTTGCCACCTTGATCGAGGGGTAAAAGCTGTAGATATTGGAGTCTAGGATGGATCGACGTCTTAATGATACACTGTGGGGATCGAGAATATCATAACTCGGACGCAAAGCTGTAGAACGGGCGACCGCAAGTTCCGATATCGTGACCCAAAGAATCAAATGTAAAGAACGGTTGAATGGTTGCGATCGAGTAAGATCGACTACAACGTATAGAGCGAATATTCTGAAACAATGTAGTATTATACACGGACCGAGTACTATATCGAGTAGGACTATACCCAGTTTTGGTACTAGCGCACGGACAAGGACATTTAAATAGTTTCTTTTATTATATTTTGTCGGACTCTCAAGTTTAATAGTTTCTTATTTACAGTAGTATAAATAGGGTTCAGGATTGGCGTAGAAAAGGCAGATTAGTACTGTGGACAACACGGCTGTGATTTTGGTCATTCCCGGGGATATAAGTATCCTGCTTGATCAGACCAGTTGTAGTTCCAAGAACGTCTAAACCTTAAAAACGCATTCAAAGTCTGTTACCTTCGGGTTCAGCACCCTATATTGATTGGACATATTGTGTTATTTGACCTTTGATTGACTTGTTTGTTATTTGAACTTTGCCATTGTGATCTTGTTATTTGACCATTTGTTTGATCCATATTGTGTTGCCATTGAACTTGAACCATTGACCCATTGACTGCCTATATTTGAACCCACATCCCCACACTCGAAACTTTGAACTTACCTACTACCTATATCGCTACAAAGACCTTGAAGGGTTCTGTCCTTTCAACTCGCATACAAAAAACTTGCTAGATCGTATACCTATACAGACTCACTTTTGTGGTGTTTGTTGTTGGTGTTTGTCTAGTCCCACACAGCAGATTACCGGGGCACTCGACCAACGAGAATCCAAGCTCGCCATGCAATTAAAGTATCATTTAAAAGCAACTGTTTGTAATTAGTGGCTCACTTTTGGGAGAACTCATGAAGACCCACAATAATTCCAACAAAAATGATGACTATCACAAGTGTACGAGTCATGGCATTAAATGAAGACGTTTGCTCAAAATTTGGGCCGAAAGATTTAATCTGAATAGAGACAGAGGTGATAATTGACCCAAGAATGAATCCGGAAGACAAAATCATGGTCAAAGAAGCAAAAACCAAGAGGCAACGTGCATAAGAGCCTTTGAGACCGCGACCACTAAGAAATGTGTAAATTAGATATTAATCTTATAGTCATCCCAGCATATGTGACGTACATAAGTATGTGTAGGGAAACTGTGTATGCTGCTAACTGAATGCCTGGTAAAATTAAATTAGCAGGAGTGACAAAATATCCAACCATTGAACCAACAGATGTACCAAATATCAAAGCACATACTATCAGTGTTGTGACATTGGTGCCCAACACAGTTACCCAATCTTCAGATAGCGATGAATTATCTTGGGCATGGTCTGGAAATGGGAGGACAAAGGACATGTTTGCTTGAAGAATCAAGAGACTCTTCAGAAACTAAAGTGTTTTTGTATATAAGTAGAGGGATATCGCAGTCAACAGACAGCCTGGTTATAGTGAAGCTGACATTACTACCCCCGCTGATGATCGCGAACGCCACAGACAGAGGGAACGGACTGCTGTTAAGAGTGCTTATACACCGCTGTGCCACCGAACTTGTTGAATATCCTGACAGAAGAACACTTTCTTGAACCCACATCTCCTTGCTCCACCCACTACATCAGGAAAATGGTATCTGGATAATGAGTGCAACATTAGAAGAAATTACCGCTAATATCAATTAATTAACGACCGTAACGACCTTAACGACGTTAGCAAATATTACAGTTAAATTCGCCGGTCCCCCCAGCACATTAGTGATTCTTATCGCGTCATTACCACTACTGTACCTATTTATATCAGTATCTTATCTGACCATATAACCATACTAACAGTACCTTATCACCTTGATAACTAAGAGTTGTACACTTCATGTAGTAACACAAAGGGCCAATTGCCCGTCTCATTGAAATCAGTACAAAAAATACGTAGCAGTACAAGGCTACTAGTAATACATAGGGTCGAATTTGGATTAAATCATAGTACCGGGAACACCGGCTCCGGCCCGAGAACCATGAGAAGTTGTGTCGTTATCATCTTCAATCAAAGCATCCCAGTTAATGCGGTCGATAATGTCTTGACGGCTCAACCCGTGAGTAGCGGGGGCAATGGTGTGACTAGAAACAAATCAGCAATGGGAGTCAGTGAGAAGATATTATCACTTACGAAGCTTTGAGATAAAGGTCATGCATCAGCCGATGATAGACCATACCGCTTTTTTTTTCAATCTTCGCTAAAATTTCGATGTATGTCGACCACTGGGAAGCTAGCCCAGAGGGAGGGAAGTGTTCTTCGGAAAAATAGGCATGGTCTTGAAGAATAGCGTGGATCTGACCCAGTATGTCGTCAAAAATTAATCAGAGTTGGCAAATGAAAGACATAATGAACACAAACCACACAGGCCGCCATAGCTACCATCGCCTTCGGTAACTCCAACTCGAGCGGTTTTTCGGGGATTGAGGACACAAAAATCTCGGTCCGTTTCATGTCCAGTGCTTTTGCAAGTTTTGTCTTACCAAAATAGACCAATGCCATGTATGCAGGGATGACCTTGTGACCAAATGGTTTTTGGTAATCAAATCCGTCTCCCTAGAGAATGCGTGAGTCTGAGAACACATCGGAAGGAATATTAACAAACATGTGGAGGGTAGATATAGTCTGAGTTGCAAACGAGTTCAGCCGCTACACTGATACCTTCCTGGCTATTGTCGATCCCAAATGCGCTGAGGACCGTGGCTGTGAAACCCGTTTTGAGACTTCTTCGTTCAATGGTTATGCGTTGCGTGACCTGATAAAATGAACTGTCGATCCGATATTTGAGCAATGAGAAAGAACCAAAAAAAAACGTACATAACGAGTCAATGGAGAAATATATCTTGTGAAGTCCCCATGTTGCAAGCGGTCAGCGATGTCAAGAGGTCCATCATAGTTTAATCCCAATGCCGCATCAATGAGAGATGCCGTCGCAATAGACTTGATACCCTGGTCCAGTGGGCAATAAGTCGCGTTTGTGAGCATCTGGAGTGAGCCGAGTTTTCGTGCTTCCTTGATGACAGCTTTGATATGCGCGTTTTGGCCAGAGAGGGATAGCTTGAAGGTACGTGTAGCGTCTGTGAAGGGCTGGAGGAGAATATCAGTACGTGGAAGCCAGTCTTCATCATCCTCTTCCTCGTTGTCAGCCTCGTTGTCTCCGTCATCTGAAGACTCGTTATCAGAAGGCGTCCCGGCAGGTACAGATGTAGCGTGTTTCGTGATAACTAAAGGGAGCTGAAAATTTGATAATCAGTATGGGGAAACATGAGAAACAGAGGCAATACCTCTTCAACAAGCTTTTCGGCAGAGCGAGAGGATGTTTTCTGTGCAGAAGTTTTGAGAACAGAATCAAAGACAGACAAGAAATACAACTTACGTTGCGTTTCTCAGGCGCATGTTCCGGAACCTCATCCCAGTCGAAACCCTCACCGTCTGAGGTCAGTGGGACTGAGGTCAAGTCAGCATATCTGTCCTGACTGTCCTCATCATCCTCATCATCAGACAGGTCACTTCCTGCATGGGAAAAAAGTGCCACGTCAACAAGAAATTAAACATAACCGAGATCACGCGAACATACCGTGAGCCGAGACCGCGGTAACATTTGTTGTTTTCTTACCACCACCTCTGATCATCCTAGGAGCCTGCGATGTACAGTGAACATTGTGGAGGCGCAGTATCAAGAAGAGAACGTACCTCATCCTCAAGGCCTAGCTCAGCATCAAGGTCAGCCCCGCGATCATCATCCTCTTGGTCATCGGCTTCCTCCTCATCCTCGGACTCATCTTCTTGGCGGTCCTCTGGCTTATCGGAAATCTTGGGAGCGGCTTTTGTCATCAGCTCTGGCTCGGTCTCTTCCTCACTTTCAGAGCAGATGACAGGAGCATGTCCTCCTATAAATTAATGTGAGTGTTGTTGAACTCACCTAAGAGAAAGATAACTTACGCTTTCTTGTATTAGAAATCGGTTTTGGGGGCTTTGCTCTCAAAGTTTTGGAAGCTGACCCAGCCTTGGCTGCGCTGGCAGCCTCACGCTTCTTTGCAGCTGCCAAGGCTTTAGCTGCTTTGGCGTCTGCAGCTCGATCGATCTTCGCAGTTTTCAGACGTTTACTGGACACGTCAGAATCCTGGGTGATAGTTGACTTTCGTTTGCCTATAACGAAAGTTAATACGACTGAGTTGCTGTAAAGATTGGTACGGGTAGCTCACCATTTGCAGCGTTGGCTGTCTTTGCGGCAGTGGCCTTTTCAGTGGAATGCTTGGGGGCCATAAACGTTTCAGAGATGATGGTGGTAGTCGATAAGAAATGAACCGTGAGTAAAATCTTAAAAAATTGCGACAACTTTGGTCACGAGTGCTGACGCGCTGATGGATTGTATGTAGAATTCTTCAGAACAATGCCCACTGGATATATCTGCGAAGGCTGCTCTTCTGACTTCAGGCGACAAAGCGATCTCAATCAACACCACCTCAGGACGACGAGTCGAGCTTGCCAGGATGTAGCCCAAGCTACCATTGAGCGAATTCGGGCAAGTCGGCTTCCACCACGACCCAAAGGTCGTCAATCCAAAGGTCGTCAATCCAAAAAGCATGCATCTCAGACCCACTCTCCACCGCCTGCCGAGGATCATGAAGATACATCCGAGCTGTTTGCTGGAGACTTTTTTGGAGTGGACTATACTTCAGGGGACTTTCCTGGTTTCGAAGACTCTCCAGTCGATTTAGAGGAGGAAGCGACAAATGACGCGGCACTTGAAGAGACATGGGAGCCTCCTCGCCATCCAGTTCAGCAATCTGACAATACCATGGACGTTGATGTCCCTCCTCCTCCAGCTAGGCATGACAATCCGCTTTTGAATCATCTCCCTGCACATCGTGATGGTATTCACGTTGAAACATTTGGAAGCCGTGCAGGTGAAGTTATCTCAGGCCCAGCACCCCAAACATTTCATAATCCCAATCACGGTTTTGAAGCGTATCGGTCGAAAATTGCAGGAGGTTCAGAGAATATATGGGCGCCCTTCTCTTCGAAGATGGACTGGGAAATAGCCCGATGGGCAAAGATGCGAGGAACTGGGTCAACCGCATTTTCAGATTTATTAGCAATCAAAGGAGTGGGTACTCTCATCTTACTTGTTTACCTCCGAGTCCAGCTCTTAACAAGCTCTTAATAAAACACAGGTAGCCGAAGCTCTCGACCTATCGTATCGGAATGCAAATGAACTCAATTGTATCATTGATCAAGACCTTCCTTCTCGTCGACCAGCTTTTTCCCGGCAAGAGATTATTATTGGCGGCAAGGCCTATGACTTTTATACGCGTGATGCATTTGATTGTGTACGTGCTCTCTACGGCAACCCGGATCATGCGCAATATCTTTGCTTTACTCCGGAGCGTCATTATGCTGATTCTGACAAGACGATGCGACTTTATCACGATTTTAATACGGGAAAATGGTGGTGGAATACCCAGGTGTGTATTAGTGCTTATGTTCTGGATACTTTATAACGTATTTTTACTATTCAGAAGGCTCTGGAGGTCGACAAGCCTGGTGTGACAATCATTCCTGTCATTGTATCGAGCGATAAAACACAAATCACACTCTTCCGCAACAAGAGCGCCTATCCCGTTTACCTTACGATCGGTAACCTTCCCAAGGAGATCCGGCGCAAACCTTCCCAGCAAGGTCAAATTCTCCTCGCCTATCTTCCCACTGGTCGGCTCGAGCATATCAAGAACAAAGCATCTTGGAGAAGAACGATCAACAATCTATTCCATGCCTGTGTTAAAGAGCTCTTTGCTCCCCTGAAGGAGGCTGGACTGGAGGGCATCCACATGAAGAGTGGAGATGGTGTCGTTCGGCGTTGTCACCCTATCCTAGCTGCTTACGTCGGTGACTACCCCGAGCAGATTCTTGTCACTACTGGGTACTATGGTGATTGCCCCACTTGTCCGTGTCCTAAAGACGAGCTGGAAATTTATCCTTGTCCTTATACATACTGCGACTTTCATGCAGCTTGCGATGCAGCAGACAAGTTGGGCACAGCCGACTGGGTTGCTTCCTGCCACGACGCTAATCTGAAGCCAGTCCAGCATCCTTTTTGGGAAGACCTTCACTATACCGACATCTTTCGTTCTATCACTCCTGACATCCTGCACCAGCTCTACCAAGGTGTTATGAAACACTTGATAGCTTGGTTGACGTCTATTTGCGGTGCTGATGAGATTGACGCCCGAGTCCGTCGTCTTCCGCCAAGTCACAATGTTCGAATTTTTCATAAGGGAATATCAAGCCTTTCTCGTGTTACCGGCACGGAGCATAAGCAAATATGCTCATTCTTACTTGGTGTTGTCATTGACATACCGGGATTATCCTCACGCCAGTCAAATTTACTTTTGTCTGCGACTCGTGCCCTCCTCGACTTTCTATACCTTTCCTGCTACCCTATCCATAGCGACAACTCCTTGGTTCTACTTGACGAATCATTAGCAGCGTTCCATTCCAACCGTGACATTTTTGTGGAGCTGGGAGTACGAGAACATTTTAACATTCCGAAGCTCCACTTTCTCTCTCACCACACACGTGCCATCAAGCTCTATGGTACCACTGATAACTATAACACCGAAACCACCGAACGTTTGCATATTGACTTCGCGAAGGATGCTTACCGGGCAACCAATCACAAGGATGAATACACTCAAATGACTCATTGGCTTGAGCGGCGGGAAAAGATCATGTCCCACACAAAGTATGTCGCATGGAGGCTCGGTGATGACAGTGGGATAGATGATGGTGACGAGAACAAAGCAGATGATGATGATGATGACAACGTTGATCCCGATTCCGGTCTAACATCTAGGTGTAATGTTACGGCAGTGAAGTTAGGCCAGCGTTTTGACTTTCCTGGGGCGCAACGTACTGCGTTGGATTTGAAGTGTTTCTATTCTCAGAAGCTGGCGCGTTTTCCCACTATCAAATTTGTTCGCATTTCGAGACTTCAAGAAATTAGTGAAAGGGGGTATGGGGCTGTGGATTTTAGTATGGCATTGAAACGATTTGTAGTGCAGTTCCGATATCCGAGTCTGCCCGCAAATCAAGTCGATGACTATGCGCGTTTTGTTGTTCTGCCATTCCGTTCGGTTCCTGTTTGGCATAAGTTGAAGTTTGTCAATTCCGAGCTGTTTGGAAAGAAGACTCTGGATTCCATCTGTGCACATCCGCGCCGGTACACGAAGGATGGAAAAGTCAGTCAGATGTCAAGATTTGACACCGCATTGATCAAAGTCAAAACTGAATCTGGTGAAAACACTAGCTTCGTCAAAGGTGTGCTTTCATTTGCTACGAATTTGGGTCATACACTTACTATCCTCATATCATAGAATGTCGTGTAGGTCGTATACGGGCCATCTTTTCCTTACCGGCTGGAAAACTTGAGACACTATTTGCGTCTAACAGCATGCCGCCGAAGCACTTGGCATACGTGGAATGGTTCACAAAATTCAACCAGCGCCCGGATTCATATTCAGGACTTCATACTGTTAAGCGCCAACGTGTATCGGGTAGGGGTGTTGCATCAGCAATAGTACCATTGGAGACACTCCAGAGGAGTGTACATTTGATACCGAAGTGGGAAGGAATGGTACCCTCGGAATGGACGAGTGAATCCGTTCTCGATGAATGTAATGTCTTCTTTCTGAATGTATTCAAGGATGATCATAGCTATTTTAATCTGACCTGATCTCGGAGTATCTGTGTAGAAGACTTCAATTTGAGTATTTTTAGTAATCTAGCTAATGAAGTAATACTATTGTGACATTATTCTTGTATCCGATAAGACCAAGTAATGTTTGGATAATTACATATGGATGCCTATAAGATGATTTAATTTTTCGTAACGTAGCAAATCTTACCTGCATTAACAAAGTTACTGCTAATTATGGATAATATCTAATACATTATCCCGATACCATTTTCCTGATGTAGTCAACCGAATAATAAGAAAATGGAAGCAGTATAAGATTCCGATAATCAGAGAAAGTAAGTTCAAGAAGCAGCCACCTAATCGGTTCACTAACATTTGATCATTCAGAATGTCGAAGAGCTCGCTATCGAGACGTACATACAAAATTTTGTACGGAAAATCGGCTTGAAGTGCCATCTGGCATTGATACATAATATAGAGATGATTTATCCCGACGAAAAGTTGAACTATTGAAGACGTCCCAATTACTTGATTATCTTTTGCACATCAAGCCACAAGTCCAGCCACGAAATTTTCAGCCACGAAATTTTCAATTGATCGCAGAAACTCTACTCGTAGAGTGGGTCCTGTTTCCGCTAATGACGGATCCCCTGAGTCTCGCACTAGCGATCTCACTCATTCTCGAATCTAGGTCATCCCTTGGATTTGGTGCGAATTCAAGTGACCTAGTCATGGACTCCTCTTGATGAATTGCATCAAGCCCACTTTGTTGCCGGGTTACAAAAAGTGTCACTAACATGGGGTGTAGTCCCTGGCAAGCGATTATTAATGAAATATGAAATGAAAGAAGAGTCCTGATCCACTTCGGGACTTACAATCAGAAAAATATTCATAAACAACATCATATGAGAAATGACCTCAGATCCATCTAGAGATTGATGCATGGCGATCTGTGTAAAGACCTACCCTCGCAACAGGAAGAATTTGTGGCCAGAGTTGTCAGAAAAAAAATGATAGATATACACACGAAGACACACACCCAATAAAGTAAATGAATGAAGCCACTCTCAATCAGAAGGATAAGTATGCTTTCGACAGCCGAATCGTTTCGAGAAGCAGAACTTTGGATGTAAGCTTTGACCGTTTTTCTGTAACCCCTAGCGGTCCGATAAAATTCAGCAATGAAGCTCACTTGAACAAACTTGACGCACCAAAGCTTCCACCCAATCATCGAGGTTGCAGTGATGTTCGTGACCAGTAAGGGAACACCGATTAGAAGAGAGACGAGTGGGAGTGCTATAGGACCTTTGCTGAAAGCTTTCACCCAGAATACAAGGACGGACGCTAGACCATATCAGCATTAATCTTCAATACACAAGCCATTAAACTGTGATTCACTCACCTAGGGTACCCGCAAAACAGAGTCCTAATATGCCGCGAGGCACTCGATCAACGAGGATCCATGCTCGCCATATGATCAATATATCGTTCAACAGAAACTGTTGAAAAATAACATCGATCAACCCAGATGAATCACCTGTTATATGCAATGGGGTCAAGACCCACGTACCATCACTCCAGAACAAGCCATCACCAAGATGAAATTCAAACGCCCCAGCGACAAGTCCTTGGTGGAATGAGTGGTCAACGATCTGACCTGGGTTCGGCTTTGGGCAATGATAGACCCCATAACGATTCCAGAGGAGAGAACCATCGTCGTTGATGTAAAAATCAAGGCTAGACGCGCGGTGGAATGCTTCAGTCCACGCCGACTAGTCATTGAGATGCGAAACCGAGTGAGCATATACTTTTTGGATGGCATTATGACGGTTGACCACGTACAAAATGACATGCATAGACGCTACATATGCTGCGAACTGGATTCCTGGAATAGGAAAGTGGCCCGGACAAATATGAAGAAGATTAGATATCCATCGAGAAGGGATCCACCAATGCCGACAATGGACATACCAAACAGGATACCAGATAGTGCGATTGTCGTGCCATTTGTTTCTACTACAATAGCCCATTCTTGGGTCAGAAATGCAGTATCGGAAGCGCTGCTCGGAGGTGGAAAAGCTAGAGACATCTGGGAAGGAGTTAAGGTCGATTGTTTTGTTGAGGTTTTACGTCTCAATTTTCCACTTTAAATATCTGAGCGCCACATCCCCATCGTACGGAAATGAAATCTCCAGAAGTGATAGACACCGTGAACCCAGAACACTCGAAAATAAGCGACGAGGACGGGTGGTATCCACCATAAAGAGACAGGAGGCATTGTCCTTCGTTTAGTACATAGTTCCTGGACATATGGACCTGAGGTTAAGAATCGCAAGATATTTGATTCCTCACTTTGACCAGAGAGTCAAAAGAAATCAATTCAGTCGAACGTCGGTGAAAGGACGAAACCACTGTAGAAGTAATAGTAAGAGTGGAGAACTTCTTCGGCGTCGTGTCTCCGTGGTATACGACTGATCAAACAAGTTGTCATCGAACATATTGGTCGGGATAGTAACTTTGCATAATCTGCGTATAGCATGTCACCGTTTTGTGCAAGAATCGAGACTTTGGGAGTAACGACGTCCGGCCTTGGTAGTACCTTACAATAAATTTTCTGGGACTATGAATGTCCCAAATGCAAGCAGTCAGTGCCACTTATTGGAAATGAACCTCGAAATACCAAATTGCACTGGAATTGTGAGTCAACATTATCCGTACTGATCGATGATCAGCAGTCTCTGCGTCACATACGTGCTACGTGCTTTCATTGAGGTCAAAGTGAGGGAATCATTGTCATTCTAGCTGTTCAAGATTATAGTGGTCCATTCAGGTGGATGAGCTGGAGACCGGAGGATTCGGATGATCGAGGGAGCTGAGAAGGCGTTACACAACAAACCACAACAACCCGGCCAAATTTTCGCTTTTTCGGCAAATGACTAGTCGAAAAATCCTTTCCCCTCTCCTAGTCCTTGGTAAGGATGCCAGATTCATTCTTCACTTCCACAAAACCACGAAAAAGAAAGCGTTCAGATGCAGGTCCTAGCGGCTCTTCAAAATTAGCGCGTAAAGCGTCTTCAAAGTCCACAAAACACGAAAAACCTTTTTCTACAAAGAACAACGTGAAAGGAGTAACGTCCAAAAAGAAACGTAGAGATGAAGAGCTCGAGTCGGATCAGACGGATGAAGATGAGGGTGGAATTGACGACATGGACCTCAGGGCAGACTCGGATGAGGAAGTTGAAAGTGGGGACGACGATCCAGACGAAACGCCTGCAGAGAAAAGATTAAGATTGGCCCAGTTGTATCTGGACAGCGTAAAGCAGGACATAGGATTAGGTGACTACCTTTTTTCATGCTGTATCTAACAGTTTCGTTTTAAATTTGACTGGGTATAGCGGAGGGCGAGTTTGACGCAGCTGAAATCGACCGGGAGCTCATTTCTGCAAGATTAAAACAAGATGTAATGGAACACTCAGGAAAAGTTCATTTATTCGTGGCCAACTCTGTATGTAGAACTATACTTCTACTGCTGCCCGATATTGTTCCTTACCCGAACTTCTTTTTCGGTATAGTTTGACTTTTCTCAACCACCAAAATCCCTCCGGACAAAAGGCCATCGATTTTCTGTCACCTCTGCCGTAGCTTCCGAATCTGGCAAATACCTCTTCACTTCTGGAAAAGAGGGACATATATTCAAATGGGATCTTTCTACTGGAAAAAAACTGACGACATTATACAAGTTACGCCCGCCTCCTGGTAAAGGAAAGGGCAAGGCACTCGATACCGAGTCGAAAGGGCACACAGACGAAGTACTCGCTCTAGCACTGAGCAGTGACGGCAGGTATCTCGCCAGTGGTGGGAAAGACCGAAAAGTGGGTGTTTGGGATGCGGAGAAGGGAGAATGGATAAAAGGGTTCGTTGGGCCCATGTGTCATAAAGATACCGTTTCTGTACGTCTCCTTACTCTGTTTATTATTCTCTCTTCTATTCCTATACTAATAGCGAACCACTCAGTCTTTGACGTTCCGAAAAGCCACGCACACACTTTACACTGCATCCTTTGACCGTACGCTCAAAGTATTCGACCTATCACCTAATGTAATGGGCTACGTCGAGACCCTTTTCGGACACCAAGATACAGCTGTCTCGATAGATTCTCTTCGTGCAGAAACATGTGTCAGCGTCGGTGCGAGAGACAAGACTGCGAGGTTCTGGAAAATAGTCGATGAAAGTCAATTGGTTTTCCGTGGGGGAGGGAAAAGCAAGATACGAGAGGTGTTGGAAGGTGGATTAAGTAGATTAGATGATGAAGAAGACGGTGCGGAACGGGAGAAAGAAAATGACGTGAAGAAGAGGTTTGCTGAAGGTAGTTTGGAGTGTATTGCGATGATTGATGAGAGTACGTTTGTTACTGGCGGTGATAGTGGGTACGTCTAGTGCAATTTTTTTTTCCTTCCTTCACTTGGCTAACGCTACCTTCGCTTAGGTCAATATCATTATGGTCCACTTCAAAGAAAAAGCCCGTCTTCACACAAGGAGTCGCTCACGGACTTCACGAAGTTCCCTCAGAAACATCTGGTGTCATCCAAACACCTCGCTGGATAACCTCTATCGCAAGTCTGCGGTATTCCGACCTCTTCGCTTCTGGTAAGTCCTCTTCACCCTCTCTTGAGTTTTTATCGACTATTCGTCGTATCGTGTCCGTGCACTAACACAACCCCTCAAAGGCTCTTGGGAAGGCTCAATCCGTCTCTGGCAACTCGACTCCAAACTCAAATCGTTTTCCTTAGTAGGAACGATACCCGCACCCGGGATCGTCAACTCTCTCCAATTCGTCACTCCTCCAAAGGACTTTTTTGATCGAGCGACATGGATAAATTCCACCACGACGACGACGACAAGTCTATCCACTCAGGATACTGAGAATGTGGAGCAGCAGAGGCATATCAATGGCGCGAAAGATGCTGGCACTGTCAATCCCGTCCTTCTGACTGCTGGGTTGGGTCAAGAACCCAAATTTGGAAGATGGCTAACTTTGAAGGAAGGTGCGAGTAATGGAGCGATGGTGTTCGCTTTAATGCCACAGACATCATGACAGCGCATACTCATATACGGTACTCACTACATAGGTAGCGCTTGGTGTTGGTTATTGTTAGGCTGTGTTGGTGGGGTCGATAGTCTAAAAGTTGACAAAGAACGGGGAGAATATCATTTTGCATAACTCTTCTCAAAGATCCTTCCCTCTGACAAAAAGAAAGTTCGCCTGAAACTACGGGGATGTTTCATCGTAATAATTTCATGGAATCGATACAGAAGATACAAGTTAGCTATGCATAGCGACAAACGTACACACATTAATGTCAGAGGCCCCGTATGTTGAGTTTTTTCCCGGAGCAGACGTCGGGATGAATCCCATTACAACAGAATAGTGACGATGCACGTCTTCCTGTCTGTCATTTTATGCTGTGTTGCGCAGGACTATGAAAAAAAGTATCGATGAGTTAAGTGGTCATGGGCGCTTAACTAGCTAAGGGTAAACTCACTGAGAATGACTGAGTCCCCCCTGTAGCCGTAACGGCGCAGACAAGACAGGAACAGACACGGATATAGTTGGTGGAGAATTGACAGGTTCGCAATGCATCGATGAAGGATGGATGGAGGCATAGTACAGAAGAGGGAGCGGAAATGAGAGGTCAGTAAAGCCGGTTTAAGATAGAGCCTTGGGTGGCCTGGTTACTCACCGGAGGAACATCTTGCTGATGAAACGATCTTTGTTGACTGGTTTCTTGTTCTTTCCTTTGGGGATCTCCGTCCACATCTGTTCGTTACAACAGATAGAAGAAAAAGCGTAAGGTCAGCAGGGGTTAAACACGAGCGCAGAGGCAAAGCTTACCTCTTTTACGTTCTCGAGAACCTTTATAGCGGAGGAACAACACGTAGATGAGGGTGTTAAGTTAGTAGGGTTCCAGGGTAGTACCAACGCAGAACATACCATATTGCTATGTCTATCAAACGCCTTGACACGAGCCAAAAGCTTTTTATCGTTCCTCAAAGAGATAAGAACTTGGGTGTGGTTCCGAACTGCTTGTTGAAGCACAGACAAGGGCCCTTGAGAGATTTCATGCTCCTCCAACTGTCGAATCTGAGCCTCGTCTAGCTCGGATTTGGGAACGTGGACGTACTGACTAAAAAAATGTATTATTTAGGTGGACAGATTGTAAAAGTAATATGAGAGATAATGGAGGATACTCACCTCATGTCAAGTTTTTCGACGAGAGGAACGAGGAGGAAAGGTAGAGGATTAAGGTTAGGGTTAAAAAGAACGTTCACGTGCCCAATGAGGCGGCAAGCTTTGGCCCGACCTGTTGCAACTCGAACAGAACCACGAACTGGTTTCTGCGCTTGTTTCCTCCGGTTCACATACAATTTTGGGTGGTTCTACTCCCTGAACATTGTAACGTACTTCTAGGTACGTCTGAACAGCATTCTCATGATGCAAACCATATCCTATCCTACTTATTCTAGATCTCATCCCGCTGTGAGAAGCTTGACGTGCCTCTCAAACGGCGTTGTCTTTATTCGTCCCTGCCTTTGGAACCACAAAATTTATTTGCGCTCGAATAATAGCACCCTTCGATTGTCCTAGAGAATCATGACCACTATCGACTCAGATAGAACAGCTTTTGTTGACATTAGCCGTGCTAACATCTACTGGTTCTTATTCACTCACGCCACATCTCCTCGTCCCTTAGTACTTACATTCGACTTCTGGACATACTCCCTACCAACAAATCTCGTTCATTTTTCAATTTTTTGCGTCCGAGTCTAGCTTTTTACTGCAGTCCCAAGATTTGTGGCGTGGATCGAGGGCGGATTCATGAAATCACCGAACGATCGCGTCCGACCTTTCCTTTCAACGAACCTTTCTAATTTCCGCAAAGATCTAATATATACGAACCCCTAGGTAGAGCGAATTCTCGTCATTTTGTTTTACACCTTGCAACAGATACATAGCCTGTTACGGCGTATAATGATAAGACCAATTTCTATCTACGAGAGAGTTGACTGTGACAGCGCGATCATTGGACAGAATCGGACAACGCAATGGTAGATCTATGAATATGTATCGTGTCTTGAACATTCGCGGAAACATAACTGAGATTGCTATAGCTATAGCTTTATGGAGCTGCTCGATGTAACTCAATTGCTCCTTTCTGTCCGAGGTGAGTGTACACATTGTAAAGCTGGTACCATGGTAGCATGCTTCAACTTATTCCGAAAGCCTAGGAACAATTTTGGGGGATGTTCTGTAGCTCTGGATCTTCGTATATGCTTGTTCTGTGGAAACACCTCAACCGGACATGTGTCAAAACCAAATTCAGATATCTACTTACCGAAAGTTGCGAAGTATATAGTCAATTTCCCTCTATCACCACAATATCGTCAAGGTAAGTTGAAGTACCTACACAAACAAGTAGCATGTACGGAGATCTTGAGTTGCAAAACCCCCAAATTGTTTCTGGGCTTCAAGAATCAACTGTCTAATCAAACACTCAAGTACTCACACTCACACGCTGTCGTGTGAAGTACTAGACAACCACATCGACTGGTTGCAACTGTCGTTTCAATTCTTCCTACGTAAATTCCACTCTGCACCAATGGAGGTCCTCGCAGAGCTCTAGAACGGTCATTCGCAAACTCAAAGTCATTCCGGTAAGATACTTTCCAGTCACCGGTCTCAAAAGAGTAACCATCATCGTCTCACTCGATAGATCCTGCACCATGGCGCCTCAAATCTCAAGCTGGCATGCATAAGAGAAGCAACTTTTCAGACCCAAAATTTAGTTATGGCGTCTGAAGACCTGATTCTGTATTTATCTGAGGCACAGTAGATATAGCAAACATCAGAAATAATAAGTGCATATTTGAGGAAAAACACTGGCAGCATGTTTTCAATGATCAACGCCTGTGAGTCTTATAATACCGATCCCTCTTCTGCTTCATCACGTTTCTATTCAATTCCCTATCGCCCGAGCTCTCGAATGCTATACACACTTCCTGCGCAGTTACACATAATTCCTCTCCTGTCAATTGATCCATCTTTCCTTCAGAGTGATCAACCACCTCTACAAACAAAGACCCAGAAACTGCATGATTAAACCTCCTCACATATTTTCCTGTATGCTCTCCCGCAATGACAACCAACAGTCCGTTGTCCCTAGCATGATTCGGATGTCTAGGATAAACCCACTGCGGACTGATGATGTGCTGTTTGTTGTAATGGTCCCAGACAATCTCCGTTCTACCGTCTTCTTGTTGGATTGGATGGACAACGAGTTTTTTGTTCAGGTATCCACCACCGTGAGCAGTCACGACAAGTTTTTTCCTGATCAAGTTTGGATGAAAAATCCAAGAGTTATTAGGTTGGTTGCTGCTTTGTTCTGTGTTTTCAGATGGAAGCGCTGGCCCGCCCCAATTGAGGTGATCCGTAGCTTGGTCCTCATTGGGCTTCGGTGCGACAGCCATAGTGCTGTCTGGAGGAAAGGAGGAGGGTATGGGGTTGCATCTAGTGTCGAAAGTCAGATCTGACCTGTGAGCGCCCGCAGAGGGAGGAGGCGTTGGGAGACTAGAAGAAGTGTCATAGCAATTGCAGGAAGTACACTGGCAGCAAGGACACGATGATCTCGTCAAACTATGCTGTTCAGAGTCGCCTCCGCTTCCCAACTCTCGCTGAACTTGAATAATGGGCAATTCACGACCATCTCCAACTGCATTTGTTAACACCATTGGCACATGTCGCGATAACACCGACGATCTCATCGATACAAGTTGTTGGGCGACATCTTCTGTAGAGACTGCGTCTGTTTCGTCTGCTGCTTCGTTTGTCTTGGGGGTGGCATCCATTTCGCAACCCCAAAGTTGCTTTTTTATCTCTGATCAAATCGCTGTATCAGTTAGAATCGGACTAAAAATCGTACCAATTGGGGATGGCGTCAATGTCCTAATAATCGAGCAACCAGATATCCCGAGACACTTGGAATTTGATGGTCTTGAACTTGAGCTATGTTATCCTCTACTGCACCGCGTGCTAGGTAGGTATAAGAGGGGGATGAGACAGGACTGCGACCATTATGACCAGGGTCTACAGCTATTGGTTCCCATGATCTAGATCCTTATACTTTTAGCGCTTTGAAAAGACCTTCCGTGGGCGCTCACCTTATCCCACTTTACACAATCCCGTCATTCATCATAGAAAAGGCTGTGACTATAGAGCTAGATCCAAGAAGGCACACGGGATTACATCCGAAACTATATTGGGGTTGTTCTGTAAATCCGAACATTCCGGTTAATCCTTACAAATGACGACGATGAGAAATACTGTTGCAAAATCGCAATATTTACTGGGCGATAAGGCACTCCCGAGCCTTGTCGTTGTACCATCACCTTTTCACACCTTACCTCGTCCTTAGTGCTCAGCTCTGTGTTGCTGGTCGATGGATTCCGACTTTGACTACTTTCCCCCTAGCGATCTACTTCAACCCGATGCATTACTCAGCCAACTTGCAGCGTTGGTCGACACGAGCACCCTAGCTGCTCACGATTTTGATGTAGATAATCGAACAGGATTTATGCCTCCCCAACCTCCTGTTGCGCGTCTTCCAGACGAATGGAACGCATGGGAAGTTGTCTTGGAAGAGGCTTCACAAGGAAAGTTGAAGCTTGGAACCCGGGACGATCTAACAGACGACGAGAAAGCAATGTCATCACGATGGCGAGCAAGAGTGGAGAGTGTGAGCATCGATCTTCCCTTTTTTCTAAAGATGGTTATCGAAATTTTTTTTTCGGACAGTTACCTATTTTACCGATAGACAACCTTGGAAAATCCGAAGTCGTGATTCGACGCGCTCATCTCGTGCTATCATGGATACTTCATTTTTATATTCACACTCTACCCTCTTCTGAACCCATCATAATACCAAGATCTTTGACGCTTCCTCTCCTCCGAGTCAGCGCTCAATTACAGCTACCCCCAGTCCTCACTTATGGTGATACCGTCTTGTACAACTGGGCCTTTAAGGAGCCTCAAGCTGTACCCGTACCCGCTCTAGACAACCTCCGCTCTGTTCAGACTTTCACCGGAACCCGCGACGAAGAAGAATTCTATCTAACATCCGCAAGAATGGAATTACGAGGGGTAGAAGCACTAGAACTCATGCGATCAACTATGGACGAAGCATTCGTCGGCGACGATATTGCTACTAAACGTATCACCACATACCTCCTCCGACTTTCGGAAGTCCTTTCTGATCTCAGAACGTTACTCCTCGCTGTGCGAGAAGGATGTAGACCCGATGTGTTTTACAACGAAGTCCGACCTTGGTTCAAGGGCATAGATTCTGGAGACCTAGAGAGAAAATGGGTGTTCGAAGGGCTATTAGACACAGACGACGAAACGTTGGAAGAACCAAAAGAACTATCGGGTCCCAGTGCGGGTCAGAGCTCGTTGATCCATGCGTTGGATATATTCTTGGGTGTAGAAGAATATTCCCATTCCGAACAGATAACGGGACACGAAGGGACTGCTTCCACATCCACCACCACCACCACCACCACCACTTTGACCCCTATCCCTACGTCTTCCACACCCATGTCTTCCAACCCCGCCAAGTCCGCTTTCCTCAATCGCATGCAAACCTACATGCCTCGTCACCACCGGAACTTCCTTAACCACCTTCGTAATAACCCTAGGCCACTGCGTAACATCGTTGCAAATGGGTCAAACGCAGCACTGCTGGAGGCTTATAACAAAGCAGTGACGTCTTTAACAGAATTGAGGGACGCGCATATCATCATTGTGACGCTATATATCATCATCCCCGCTAGAAAGGCTACTGAGAATGTAGAAAAGGAGAAGAAAGAGAAAGGAGAGGAGGTCAAGCCCCTAAAAGGGACAGGTGGGACGGATTTGGCCAGGTTTTTGAAGGACGTTCGAAATGGGACTGCTGGAGCTTTGTTTAATTCGGGCTCAACAGATGGACTTTGAAGTGTGCTTTGGAAAGTTTTTAGAATTTTAGAAAGTCTTGAAGCATGTAATCGTATATTTTTAGGGAGAAGGTATGAGAGGGGGGTTTGTGTTTCTTAAACGACTTCGATGAACTCAATCTTGAATCGTCATTATGGAAATTAGAACTTACCGGTAATGAACACGAAAGGGGTGAAGAGGATAGGACAGGGAGATAGTGCCCATGAGCTGCGAAGGTGTAAGCCTAGGTGCGAAGAAATCTGATCATATCAAGGTTGCGATGCTGAACCGCGTGTTTTCGTCGAAACGATGAGATACGAAGCCTTTGCTCTGAGGAGTTATTCAATACCAGCAGTCGGAAAGCAGTCCATTAGTAGGTTATACCTTTAGTACTACTTACGATAGCCTGCCTTGTTTTCGTATCAAAAACCAAATACAAGACGTATCTAACGCTCAAGATCCGTTGTAATGGTCCTCTCCGATATCTCCGTACATGGTCTTGGCGAACTGGTGACATTGTGGCCATGACAGGGAGTGGAAGGAACGACTGACTTTTCCGGTAACATATCGGGATTTTTTGACTGACAAAAAAGTTCTAGTCGTTCGAGCTCTTGCTATCTGTTATCGTAGAGCATATGGTCGGTATTGAATTGGCAGCACTCCAACTGCCGGTTCCAGTTCGTGCATTTGAGGAGGCTGGATCCTTACTTCAGAGTACAGTCTAGCACAATCTGTTGAAGATTTTCTAACTGCTACTCCAAACCCGTTGGTCAACGACCATTTCGTATGCGTGCGCGGTACTGTGTATCGCACTGGTGACCGAGTCTGAATTGAAAGATGTCAATGATTGTCTCAATTTCGACAAACGCTGAATACGGCTTGGATAAAGTTAATCCATGCGGTACCGAGCGGCACTTACTCTATTCATTCCAGCTGTTATTTGCCTTGATCTTCTGCCTATTTTGTCTTTATAATTGCATTCAGTGGCACCATCTAGAAGCTCCCGTGAAGTGGTCTGGTGAGGATATTCCATAAGGTCAGTTCACCAAGCTATCGCGATCTTCCTTTCTCAGGCAACTTCTCGCTTGTCTTTTCGAGTTCTCTATGCTTTTTTTCAGGGGTGAGGTCACCGCAAGAGGGTGTTTTCTGAATGCCAACATTGCCAAGGCTTGCTACATGCGTCCGGAATGAAAGGCATCCCGGCACTGTCTGTAAGCGAGCGTAGCAAGAAAATGCATGTAAAAAGCGTAGAAATGGCTTTAAAATCAAATTCCAAGAGTCAACTCGTAACTTAGCGAGTCGAGGAACTAGGTGATCTCTCCACTCACCCCCTAGATCTCCTGTGAAAATTCATGTTGAGTCGTCGAGGAAGATTAAGCTAACCGCTGAGTAGATTTCGAGCCGGTGTAATTCATTTGACAGAAGGCTTGCCAAGCCTTCGAATCACGCTCACATCATGCTGCTGTTCTTATTTTTAGGACTTTGTGAACCAGTATCTTGAGTAAATGATACAACTATGCATGCGTGCTTCTTGATAATCTTCGATTCGTTGTAACGATTTTTTGATAACATTCACTGAATTGAGGTCAGAGCTATCGCTTTCGTGTATCATCAAGAGGCGTCCAGGGCATAGGAAAAGATAACAGTTGAAGGACTTTACCAGGATATTTCTCCGCCAGAGGTATAAAATCTAACCAGAAATGCACAAATGAAACCAGGTCCTCAGCTCGTTTTTGAAGCTCCTTCTCATCCTCGACTTGTCGGAAATGTTCTCTGCACCTTTCGTTGCTCTTGTCTTCGCCAGTGCTGCACTTGCAGGCCCCTTCAAGCGTACCAGCAACCTCGCCGTTAACGTTTCTGGTCCTTCGTCTAACGTTACCTCGGTTGACGACTTGAAGTTCACTGCATCGGTCACGAACAATGGCCTAGAGTCGGTGAAGATCTTGAAGTACGGTACTATCCTCGACAATGGTCTCCCTACCCAATCCTTTGGTGTTACTAAAGATGGCGCTGAGGTACCATTTACTGGCATCAGGGTAACATATTGCAGCTTTTGTTTTCCGGACCGCTCTGACTTTCCTGTCTTGAAAAGGTTCAAGTTTCCCTCACCGAGGCTGATGACTCTGCATACGTTGTCATTCCTGCTGGCGAGACCGTCACCGTCAACCACGATGGTCAGTACTCCTGCGCTAAACATCGTGAGCATCATAAAACTTACACTTAACTTCAGTTACTTCCCTTTTCGACTTTGCTTCTGCCGGCGCCGGTACCTTTACATTCGAGCCTGTGACCACTTTCCAAGTCGCTGAGGCTGAAGAGAGCAAGGTTTCTTCTTTCATTGACCACGATGCTGTCGAGATCACGGCCAACAAGGTCGAGGTTAAACTTTCTGGTGACCTGGCCAAACGTGAGCTCCTCACCAAACGTGCTGTTGACATCTGCACCACTGCTTCTCGCAAGAGTTTCATCGACGCTGCGTGAGTGACCATTAGTATACATAAAGATCAGCCAGGTACTTACCACGATCGCCCCTGCAGTTACTCCGAGGCTAAGACCCTCGCGTCCCGAGCTGCAAGCTACGTCGCCAGCAATGGAGCCAACTCCTTGTTCACGTCGTACTACAAGACCTCCTCGACAAGCACCGTCAGGAGCGTCTTCACTAACGTCGCTAACGAGAACTCCGGCTCCAGGACGTAAGAAATTCCGAACGCCTTCCCACTTAGTACTTTTGCTGATTTGCACGATAGTTTGAGCTGCACCGACTCTTTTGGCGGTTGCTCCAGCGGTGTCATTGCTTACACCGTCATCTCTACCACCAACGTGAGCAGTTTTAACTTTTTGTATCCAACTTGAATACTAACACGCGCTTTGTCCATCACCTCCAGGTTTACTTCTGCAGCATATTTTTCAACGAGGTCGCCGACTCTAACCTCTGCCGTGGCACCACTGTCGCTTCCCGTAACGCCCGTGGTGGAACTGTTCTTCACGAAGTGAGTCACTTTTTGTGCAGCAAATAGATCGTTACAACCTAACAAACCCACCAGCTCACCCACGCTACCTCTGGAACAAGCGACGTCATCTACGGGTGTGCCAATGACCAGGCCCTCTCTGCGTCCAATGCTGTCCGTAATGCCGACAACTACAACGTAAGTATAAATTATATCACAGAGAGCAAATAACAGCTCAAAAAGGTCAACTGACACCTCTGATCACAGTGCTTCTCCACTCAAGTCTTCGCCAACACTGGTTGCTAAATCCTGCTACTGGAAGTCAGTTAAAGATTATCTGAAAGAGGGAGGGAGGTTATTAACATGCTTTTGGGTTGATTTTGTGAATGCCTGTAATGGCTCAATAAAATTTTCTTATTCTTTGAACTTGAAGAGAGTGAAGGGATGACGATAACTGCGTGCCACGCCATGGTGAGTGGAGTTAGTAGGAGAGAAAGATATGTCGAGCCACGTGGACGTTTCCGAGGCACGGTCGAGTCGTTTTTTTTCTGTTTACCGACATCAATGCTTTCATTTTGCACTGTCAGAGAAGCTCGGCAATCTTGTACAACAGCATATGTACTAGTGATGTCCACGTCAACAATTAAAGTCCTAAAACTCCCTCGACTCGTCTGCATTCAAAATCAACGTGAGAAAGAACTTGATCGTTTCAACGAGGTTATCAGCGTCGAGAACTGCATTTATACAAGTATATGTCAGTATTGCATTGCAGACAAAGAGGTAAAGAAGAGATAGTAGGTCCAGAAATACCTACATTCATCTACCGTATGCGCTTTCTCAAATGGATTTGTACTATTCCCAGAATCATGGTGACTATAGCGAAGGACATGTTTCGTTAAATTCCAGTACCATCTTGTGTCTATGCCGTCGAGCAAGTGGATGAAGAAAGAAATTTAACGTCTATAAACAGGAGACCATAAGAACCAAGTACTCACCGGTACCAACAGTGGGCATCCCAGGACTAACAACCACATCTTGCGCATCCTGACCATCAGCCGATTTTCGACGTTCGTGGAATACACTCCTGATTGTTCCAGCCAACATCCTGAAAGGAGCCGTCTCGTTATTCTTGTCTTTCAGATCCCAGGGTGTAATTGGGGCAGGAGGGTTTATGCCCCCGACATATGAAAGTTTGAGCGATCCTTCCGAAGGGTATGAGAGTGAAAGAGGTGAAGAAAGCGGGACAGGCTTTCCAAAGGCAGAAAATGTCAAGTTAAAGTGCTCGACTAAAGGTTTGAGAAGTGAGATATCCCGAGAGACGGTTGCTTCGACTGAACTGCATGCGGAGAGAAATCCCAGTCAGGCTGCGCTGCTCTTGAATCACAAACTAAAGCAAGACCCACCTAGTGATTTTCACTCTATGATTAACAACCGCCCAAGCCTCTTCTGGCAACGCATTTGATTTGACACCACCGTGTATGATATCAACAGCTTGAGTTGTGCTGACCAGAGCTCGATACACTCGGTCCTTCAATAATACGCTCTCGGCTTTACGCAAAGCCTCGTCGGAATGCAAAGAGTGTCTGATAACCTCGCGAAGGGAAGAAGGCATCGAATAAGAGTGCTGTGCGAGACATTGGAACATCTGGTAGGTCGGCGTTGTACGGTCCTGCGGAAGGAAAGAGGATCAAATACTTGATTACCACTGAAAGGCAATTGGGCTCACTATCTGTCTCTCAAAAGGATGACTTTCCATATGCGTAAGAAGGGCGGAGAGTATTCCGATACTCTGTTTACCATTCTACCGGTCAGTAAGTTGATTTGATTTTGTCGAAGAGTAACCTTGCCGTGTGTTCAGGTGGAACGCTGGAATGTCCACCCTTTGTAGCCAGATCCATCCTAATGCTGAACGACCCCTTCTCCGCTACCCCCGGAGTAGCGAAGATCGTTCCGTACTGCTCTGTGAATCCACCTAAAAGATAGGAGTCAGAATGACGGTTTGGACAGTATTTCAAACATTTCGCACCTCCTTCGTCGATAATAAACGCAAAACCGTCTTTTCCGTATCTTTCTTCAAGAACCTTTGCAAGAGAGGAAGCACCCTAGTACAGGAAGAAAACTAATATGGGTAGGTTCGTATAATCAGAGATAGGTTCACTCACTCGAAGCCCTCCACCTTCTTCATCAAACCCAAAAGGCATAACAACCGTTCGTGTAGGTTTGAAACCATTCTTGAGGAGGATTTCGACTGCGGAACTTGAATGAAGACTGAGCGAGGATAGTTTTGAGGGAGGTAGAATGAGTTTTGGACATACATGGTACCAATGAGACCGCTCTTATCATCATTAGAACCCCGACCCCAAATTCGTGTGCCTGATATGTACCAGCCGCCATAGGATATGGAACAAAGATAAAGGATTAATTTAGACTTAAAGAAAGATAGAGGCAAGGCCTACCGTCATAATAACCGGAATAGGGTGGATGCGTCCAGTCCTGAACAGTGTCTGGGTTTACGGGAACGACGTCTGTAGCCATCATGTCAAGAAGTGCACCACGTCTCCATACGGGTTGGAAGTAGAACCTTGGTGTGCAGCCATAAGAATCGGTTTTAGAGACGCGTCAGAGCCTTCCCATTCGTAGAGTAGTCCATAAGTGTTGACTTTTGTCAACTTAAGTTTACCGTGTCTGGGTGAATATTACAGCGTTAGCATTACATCCAGAGTAAAAATGAAGCATACGAACACCAAAGGAAAGGCTGTCTCCAGATAGTCGTGAAACGCTAGGCGAGACTCCCAACGAGGGTCCTCGTCAACAGGTCCCATATCATCGAAAGTTTCAGTTCTTAAAACCGTTTTAGCCAGGATCAAAGATATGGCGCTGGCGCAAAAACGCACTCGACTCTAACGGCTCCAGCTAGCCAATCTACAGCCTGGACTTTGAAAGCATCCGTACGCATGTCCTCTCCAATGCGACTCCACAAATCAACATTGACTTTCGGGAATAGCATGTCAACTTGGGGACAAAGATACTTGTCCGAGGAAAGAGATAGACGACCTTGCAGAGCATTACTGAAGTTCTTTGGGACCGAGAAACGCGTCGTATAAAATCCGCAGAGCAGAAGCAGAATGATACAGCTTGTGAGCCGAAGGAATTGAGAGCCGCGACGAAGTTTATGCGAAGACGTCGAAACAGGGAATATCGAGTTGCTCAAATCGTCACTCTTTCCTCCTTGCATTATCCCAGGGTTCATCATGGAAGTCGAAAGCACGAAAAGCCCGGATAAGCTGTGAGAGGCCTTCCCACTGACATCAGTCTGAAAGGCGTCAAAGGTCATGGAAAAGAAGATTGGGGCAGTTTGTGCGGAAGCCGGGACGCCTGGTGCCGTGAATTTGCACATGTCCACGCTTCCTGAAGGCAGACATGTTGGGTTGATTTTCCCCAAAAAACGCCAGGAATAATGGCTGCTGGGTGTCATCTAGGGGGGACGAAGGTATATATCACTATTTACAATATGTTCAATAATAATGAACGTGTAGATCAATACGAGTTCATCAGCCGTGGTCTATGTTCCGCGATAAGCTTTGCAAACCCCAAAATGCCACGGAACGCGAAATCGTGGAAAACCAATAATTTCTCATCTGCCTCGCCTTGGTCCACACTCTCCCAGGCGGGCTCCCACTGTTGGTCTAGACTGTCAAGTGAACTGCGCCACTGGACAAACAAAGGAGTCATGGTACGCAGCATTGGACTATATTCTTTTCTAGTTCCCCGTTTCAAGATAAACGACATGGCGGCTTCCCGTTCTTCATTACTTCCTTGCAAATGATTTCTCCATTGCTTTTCCTTAGACGTTTGTCCGCGATCCTTTGTGTTGAACAGAACGCACCACAGCGCCGTCCAAAACAACGAGTGCATGTCATCGACCGGAGACTGTAAGTATGGTGATCTTTCATCCATGGCTTCCCTGAGAGGTACATTCATAAACTCGGCTGTTCCCTAATCACAGAGCTCGTCAGTAGGCCAACAACTATACATGGTGGCCACTTACCGAAAGAGACCCATTATGCGCATTGTCGTCGAAATACTTCTTGAGTGCGGCGACCATGTCGCAATCACTGAGATAAGCCTTGCACTCGGACGTGACCCCAAGATCTTCCGCAGTGTCTTCCAACTGTCTTGCCATATCAATGACAGCACTTTGTCGTTCATACTTGGTTACGGCAGCTTGGTCTTCTTCGCCTGATGGCGCTTTCGTTTTCAGAGCAGCGATCGTATCTTCCCAAAACTTGTCTCCAATCTTGAGCTGAGACATGCGCTCATCAACAGAGCCTGACGGATCTTCAGAAGATCCGGCATTTGTCCCTGACGCATGGGTCTCCTCTACGTCCAAGTTCAAGAGTGATCGGACGAATCTGGTTGAGAACTCCTTGCGCAGCTGGGGACCCTTTTTGAGCTTCACGATTCCGACACTAATGTCACGGTGCAGATAACCTTCAGCGTAATAAGCCAGCCAATCTGTCATCAAAGTTATAAGGTAGACATTCCAGGAGCAGGAACATTCAGCTTACCAAATGCAACTTGCAAAAGACATTCACACAAGTCCCATGCCGAATCGCATTCTTCCAGAGTTTGTCCGCCTCCAAGATGTATTGTCAGCCACAAAGAACGGTATTCTGGATATTCTTGCGGTACGCCATACAGTGGCCAGAAAGCAGCATCTGCTTTGGAAGGAGCAGGAAGAAAGGAGGTATTGCATACCGCTGACCCATTGCTTGCCTTTACTTCAAGCGACATAATATGCCAAGGTGTTCCATACTCAACGTGAGCAGCGCTAAAGGTTTTGGGTTCCAGTGTCCGCTTCTGCTGGGTCTGCCAGGAGAACTTCAAGACAAAAGGGCCGTATTTGTCATAAAGTACCTGCATGTTGGACGTCTGCTTGGACATACCGTAAATCGTGAGTGGAATGAGTGGAGAATCGGGCTTCGAAACGTGATAACACCCATGACCGATGGGTGCGTCAGCTTGGGGTGCTGGTTTAGGCGGTAGTTTCGTCGGAGCGGGTAGATTTGATAAAGCTGAGGGTAGGAGGGTGCTAAGTGAACAGTACAATGAGGTTCGATTGCTACTTACACATCACGGTTCGTCCGTCCATGTAGAGAGGCTTTTGAATAGACATAGTATGTGGTCAATGCGAACACGATTGAGTATGTACAGAAGCACGGGCTAAATCTGGTGTGATCCATGAGAAAAAGTTCGGAGACGTACTCTTCTCCCAAAGCCCGAGGAAACGACGTCAAATGGCGGTAAAGACGGCACTACCAATTCCACAGCTAAAACGAACGAGGCCCGTCCTCGTACGCACAGCGAATGATAAAATCCTTCTTTGACCCGCGTTAGAGGTTGCTCGAGGTTTCCCATAGTCGGTAGTGCAAATTCGTAGCCGTTGGTGAACGAGGGAAAGCCGGCGTCCTCGGGTGTTTGCCAGAGATAAACAGAGAAAAAGACTTGTTGGATTGCCCGGCGACCTTCAACCGATGTCAGGGAAAGCTCTTCACTTGCTGAGAGTCCGCTACGATGAAAAATAAGGAAACGTAACGTCTTCTGACGGTGATTGACGCCGATGACAAGACAGAACGATCGCAGTGGCACAAAGTTGGTCATCGCGCGCGCATATGTTGCAGCTTGATTGATCAACTCGCGCCAGTTACCCTTGACCTCTCCAGGAGTATCAATGCCAACTTGACTGGACTCATCCCCCCACGTCGCCCCCCAGACACATCTTGAGGGTTCGTCCGGCTCGCGATGAGTGCCAACAAAGCCTGGCTTCAGCGGTTCAGCACTGCCCACGTTATCCCCTGTCGGCTTGTCGTACACAGAGAATTTCAAAACTGGCCACCAATGCGATCCTGCTTTCTTGAGCTTGGGAAATCGCGAGCTGGTTTTCTTTTGTGATGCTTGGTGTTCTGCCGCCTTGTTATATGCTGCCTTGCAGTTGTCCACACATTTCTTGAGAAATTCAACGATAATCGGATAGTTTTCGCGTTCCGGCTCAATTGCAAGAGGCGGCGTCGATGGAAGCGGCATTTTGTTAACGGCCTTTTGAACGAATTCGTCGTCGACGAGGTAGTCATAATCAGTGACGAAATGGTACACTGAATTCGCGTCGACTTCCTTCTTCAACATTTTTGGAGATAGCATTTGTGATATCTCCTGAGCAGAAAACTGCCATGTTTGCCCACCGATTTCATCTTCGATCCGAGCGAGCAAATCACGCTGATATACAGAGGGAGGCGGGGTGTTCGCGGTGTACGAGGCAGAAGTTTTCCTTCTTGGCGTTGAAAAGGATCTTGTCATGAGAATTGAATGATGGTTGAGGTTGAGGACAAATGACTGACAGTGAGCTCCTTCCAAAATTGGTTTCTCGATCAGGTAAACTCAGCAGCGCGACACGTGTGTTACTATCGAGCTCTAGTACTCTCTAGTTAGTAGTACTACGCTCTTGATGGTAGAAAAGCTAAAGTAAATGTATTTCTCTTTGGTAAGCTTGGTTTCGACTCGCTTTAGATTTTGTCGTTGATGATGACGAAGGCGACGAGGGATATTGGAATCATCCGGGTTTCGGGAGTTACTCAAACGGCCAGGAGTTGTCTTCTATCGAGAAGCGCCGTGCTGTGCATAATAGCCGCACTCAAGGAATAATGATGATAGCGATAGCGAAGACGATGAATCGTACTCTTCAGAGCCCAGTGACGACGTCCGCTTTACAATATCAAGACTAAGGACTTAAGTACGATGGAGGACCGGCAGTTGTTGTGGAAGTTTACATAAATGCAAGGTGCGTAATAGATCAGGTCTGAAAACCAACATCCGAACCGAAACGACTGATAATTTTTTGAGGCTAGGGTATACTACACATAATTTGTATGATAGGGCGGTACCAGGCTAAAAGAACAAAAGTAAAACACCAATACAAAAAGAGTGACCAGTTCTACATCCCGAAAATAGGCAACGAACAAAAAAATTCCAATGGTATAGCCATGCACGCAAGATAGCAGCACATACAAAAAATGTTTTAAAGGAGTGACAAGGCATATAAAATGGCCATGCGTGATGAATCAAATTATAAGGAACGTTTTGTCAAAAGAGTGCGGTTTGATAGTGATGCATGAATTCGAATTCAACAATGATACGGAAGGGTGTCCACCACATACCGACGGATGTCAGCAGGAAAATACAACAGAATGATGGGAACCGTCCACGACATGTCAATCATCTAATCTACAGTCAGAGCAATGTCAAGTTACCACGAACAGAAGAACACTCACCAACATAAGAGCTAGATGGAACCTTCTACTAGTTACTACCACCACCATTACTCGTCAACGACTTCCAAAACCTCTTCACAGATCCTCCTCCTCTTTGAGGATGTCCTGAAGCATCACCTCCTGTATTAAAACTCTGACTCCTCGTTCCCATCCCCAACCGAGACGTCCTCCTCATCATACCCATCATACTATGCCTCTGCGTTTCCAAACTCGATTTCGGAGAACTCGACTTCAAACCGTTCTGACTGACAACGCTCTTCGGCGGCTGTTCATGCCCATGTCCAACCACCAACTGACTCTCAAATTGTTCAAGGTCCTCCACTCCAAGCACCCTTATCGCTTTACTCGTCCTATCCCTTCTATTTCTACCGGATATACTGCTCGCGTCATCACCAGAGACAGAACGAGTGATGATGGGTGGAATGGGACCAATAGGTACAGGTGTCACGTCTCCAGGGAACGAATTTACCACCGAGTCCATTCCATTACCCAAACCCGGCGCCCCACCCTGCGACGTATCGAAACTCAAGACCAAAGCCTGTTTTCCCGCTCTAGATTTAGCTTTCGCCGGAAGAGGAGGTACCGAGATAGTCGGTGTAGTAGGTGTGTGTGGTGGTGAGGAAGATATCGACGATTCACTGGCATACGTCAAACTCGTCGGCCGTGACACGGAAGCGCGATACGAGGAAGAAGAGGACGGTGAAGGAGCTCCATGTAAACTCTTCACACTCTTCGCACTATTCGAGACATGGGAAAAGCTAGAGAGGATGCTGGAGCGTTTCGCGCGAGATGCACTGACGAGAGGAGATATGTCTTGTTGGGACTGATGCTCCGTAGGACGACTAGGGAGGCTCCTCGCACTTGTTGAGAAATGGGAATAAGTTGGGCGGATGCTTGTTGTTCGTTCAGGTAAGGATGAAAGCTGGCGGTCGAGAGAATGACTAGGAAGACTCCTGACACTGGTGGAAAGATGCGAATAACCAGACAATGAACTGGTCCGTTTTCCGAGAGCAGCAGCATGGTGATCCATAGTCTGGCACGGAGGACTTGAAGGTCTCCATGGAGGTCCATGATCTTCGCTCGTAGTGATTTCTTCATCGATAGGAGAGGTCGTATCACTACCACCAGCGACTTCCACACGTGAGAGTTGCGCCTTGACACTAGCAGCTTCAACGTCGATACGGGACAACGTGATGTTCGACCTTCTCGAAGGTAAAACTGGTTGATTGAACGACATCACTTCCTCCAACAATCTCTCTGCGGCAATCAAATCCTCATCCACTTCTGAGTCATCTTCGTCCTCAAACTCCGAATCAACCTCCTTATTACCTTCGCACTGTCCCTTGCCCTGTCTCTCAACACCATCATATCTCGTCGACGAAGGCTCAGGCTCGAGCAAGTCATGAGGAAACAACTGTTGCGCCGAAGTCGGAGGTTCCGGTAGAGGAAGAGGGAGAGGAGGAACTTCCTCATCGGCAAGAGTTAAAGCATGAGCCTCAGCAGTACTCCCAAACGAAAGAAAGCTAGTAACCCCTTTTCCTTTATGTCGTTTCTTCCCTTCCCACAACGAAACCTCTGCATCCACTCTTCCTGAACCAGAACCAGACGACCCCTGCCCCTGCTTCTGCTGTATCGCTCCCAATACCGTAGAATCACCATCCGAATTCGACCTCATATGCGATGAAGAAACAGATTTGAGAGAAGAAAGCGATTTCGTCCTTTTCTGCATGACTTTTTTCTTGAAAGAGGAAAGGGAGAGAGAGCCTAGACTGGCTTTTCTTGATTTCGAAGAGAGGCTAAAATCGGTTTTACAGCCAGTGATAGACTTGATAGTAGACAAGGACGACGACGACGAAGAGAGGAGTTGATGTTGATTCTTATGCTGTTGCCGCTGATATGAGGTAGGTTGCGACTGTGTCAGAGCCTGATGATCAGACTGAGACTGAGACTGGGACCGGGGATACCGGAACCGCGACTGAGGTCGGGAAAGAGTGGGCCAGACGGTAAAGGAGGTGGAAATCAGATCTTTTGATGCGACAAAAAAGTTTTTAAATTTAGGAGAGGATTACTCACGTGCACCGAAATCGAACTGGAAGTAAAGTTCATGATCCTCTGCTCTCCGTCAATGTGACGTTCGTCTATGTCAACTGCCGTTGATGTGATAGGTAAGTCAGCCTTGTCTTGCTCTGAATCGTTAGCTTCAACCTCGACGTCTTCGGAGATGGATCCACGACCAATGTTAGGGGTAGTAGTAAGAGGGGCAAGAGGAGGGGGAGTTGATGATGATGATAAAAGACAGACGAGAGAATTTGAGGCCGAAACTGACACTGAGGGGTGACAGGTATGATCCACGTCATCCTTCGATTCCCTTTCAGCGTTAGAACCGAAAGAGCCGCCGTCGTTCAATCCAATGGAACTCGAAGTTGATGTTAAGCTTGTATGATTATTACTCGAATTCAGATCCGCACCAACGTCGTCGCAAGAAAAGTCTGAAAATTCGTTCCCATCTACTTGCTGTGGTGGTGGTGGTGGTGGTGATAGTGATGCTTGTACCTGTTCTGGCAACTCCACGTCCGCGTTCGCAAAGCAAAAGGGGTCCATGATGACAGAGTTACGGACGCCGATGGGATAACCCTCCTCATGATTCCTCGTAACAAGAAGCGACGAAGTAGAAGAAACGCTCTTCGACTTCGGTCGTGGACGGAGTAATGATGATGACCTATCTTCGACCTGTCCAAGTAGCCCCGCATCCAACATTAAAGACGCTTCCGAGTCCATTCCATCTGTCCCTACCACATCTAATGTATCTGTGGCGGTAGAAGTGACGGCAGGGACGGTCGTGGTGGTGTTGGTGGTGTTAATAGTCTCAGTGGTGGTGTCGATGGTGTTGGTAATGAGGACGACATCGGGTTTAGACAGTGTCAGGGATATGTTATCGATATCGATAGATTGCGGTTTAGCAACTTCATTCCGCCCTTCAGTCATGGCCGCAGTAGATGTACTAGAAATACGTCCGTTAACGGGAGACGAAATGAGCCGAGAATAGAGTCCTGTAGTAGATTTGGACAGGTATAACGACTTGGGGACTTTAGTAGATGACTTGCCGTTGACAGCGCCGATAGAAGGATAGGAAATAGAACTCGAACTACGTGAATGAACTCGAGATCGTGCTTGTACCTGTCCTTGTGCTTGTTGTGTCTGCGTGTGCCTAGAACTCCTGAGACTAGTGCTAGACTTGGAGTTCTTCAAGCGTCCGATACTAGATGTACTGGAAGAACGAGGTAAAGGCTGACTTTCCGTTTTCCGATGACTTTTCGCAGAAACAGGCATGACTATACCAGGTGAGCGCATACCCAACCTGCTAAAGTTAGGCGTGACTGCGTATGTATTGGACAGCAACCAGTTTGACCCTCCTTGACCTTGAGCCTCTGAGGTCGTGGACTGTGAGGGTGTATCGGGGAAATGCGCTCGAGGATAGTGGTGTTGAGAGGTGCCAGATGAGTTTGAAGAAAGAGGAGGCGGCGGAGAAGATCTGGAGCTGTATCTGAATGATCGGTGGGGGGCCGTCGGAAGAGTTGGTGATGTCTCAGGGAACGCGGGTACAGTAGAAGACCCAGCGAATATCGAAAAACTCGACGTAGAAAACGATTTCTTCTTCTCTTTCTTGTCATGAGAATAATAGATACTGCGATTGGGATTGGACGCTCGGTGTTCAGACGTGGATGATCTGAACAAGGGAGCTTCAGGAGGCGGTGAAGGCATGGAAGATGGATGATAGGATAAAGTGGCTAATGTTTGAAGCTCGGGTGTGGATAAGATCCTCGATGGTTTGGCTCTACTGGTCATGCCAGTTTCTCCTTCTGAAGTAGTCACTGTGCCATCGCTCGAAACGGCTGGTCCAGTAAGTGGTGAAGATCGCAATGGCGGCCGTCGTACGGGTATGCCCGAGGGCATAGAGTTTTGACGGCGATACGGGGTGGGGGGAGGCAGTTGGCTCATTGTAATATTATTGACTTGTGGTAGGGGTTAGATTTTCAGTTGCTTTGGCTATTCTTGACCGAAACTCACCTTCAATGCAGGGCGACGTCGACAGCTGGACTGCGAGTCTAGTTTTACTACTGTTGCTCAAAACTATAATGAGAAAAAAGAGGAAAAGTATTCATCAATGGATGATCATAATGCAGTGCGAAGAAGCGAGCTTACAGAGTGGTGGTGGTGGTTAACATTAAAGAGGGGAAGGGAAAGAGTGATAAGTCTGAACGACGGTGAAACACCAGGCACTGTTCGGTGGGTTTGAAATGCGTCCTATGAGTGCGCCTGCGGCAACAGTATAAATTCAAAGGGCAGCTAAGAATCAAAAGGACTCGAAAAAGAACGAAAAGAGTTTCGAGAAGATAAAAAGGGTTCGTATTGGTACTTGATGAGTTGTGTGGGTCGAAAAATATAAAAGTCAGTTTCCAAATGAAATCCGATGAGAGATCTCGGGGGGACATGCCGATGACTTAGGAGCAGATTGAATCACGACTTAGACATAACAACTTGACCTTGGAAGAAACGGAAATATGTCAGCCGCACAAGCAATTTTTAGTTAGGAGTATCGGCACAACGGGAGCGAACCTGTGGACCGATAAAAACAGATATCTCACCGTAAGTTCCAAAAAAGACAAATATTCAATTCGTAGTCAAAAAATGGGTTAACTGGGAACTTGCGGAATGAGAGGTTTCATGCTTCATAGACTTGACGCAAAGTTGTTTTGAGCTTGTATGACTCTCCTCTCCTTTTCTGTTCGCCCCACTTTGACAGAATCCCCTTAACAACTAGATCATTCTTGGCAACGGGTCGTATACAAGTAGTACTGCTAGGGACGATCGACGAGGTGGAAGTCGACCCACAAGTGAACTCTTGAGTTCGAACAATCGACCGAAGAGGCCTCATAGAAGTCCGGAACGACCTTTACGTGCCTAGCAAATCTTTTTGAGATGATGGAGTAAGAGGCAGCTGCGAAAGCCTAAAGACAATCTGGGGACCATGGTCAAGAACAAAGTCGCCTGCAAGTGGACGGCGTCTAGAATCTAGTAACGTGATGCACTCGACACCCTTGCCATTGGGCCACCTCGAAGTCCCTACTAGCAGAGCACTCGCTCACCTCGTCTCACTCACGTGCTTCATGTTCGACCCGTCCGATCGCATTCGAGAATCAGCTTACGCATCCACACAAAAGCTACAACACTATCGAAACCATACTAGCTTTTGTGTGACAGCACTACAGCCATCTGCGGATGGACCAGGAAGTCTCGTCGGGACCCAAGGCCTTCGACCCTCGCCATAAATCCCATTCCACCACAATGTCAACCAACCTGCTCTCAGAATGCAAGCATCGCAAGTATTTCACGGTCGATCACCATCAAAAAGGAATCTGTTTCTTCATCACTTATGGTTGACATCGACCAGTCCAAGACGAGACTTATGCATCTAACGTACTAATTAATGAGACTTTACATGATGCAGAGTACCATGATAGCAACCCCGAAACAAAAATTCCCTTAATCTGCGCCTATGTAACTGATATAGCTTGACCATCCCTCTTCTACACGTACTCTCACATCGGAGCTCAAGACTTCTCCAACGTCCCATTAAATCCCAGTTTATCGATCACTCCAAGCACCGCCATCTAACGTCTTTTGCGTCCCCACCAAAGACCACACCTGGTCCTGACAACAACTCCGGACATACCTTTCCACATCGATGGCGTCCTCTCCGGTACATTCGTCAAGCCAGCTCCGGAATACGATTAATCAACGTACCGATATATGTAAACAAGAGCTCCTCCAGGGAAACGACGAGCGAGCCATATCCAATGATCAAGCGAAGGCGTATAACGACTAACCACAGAAGATCATACTGAGATGCAACGGAAAGCCATGGGGACACGACCCTTAATACGACCAATACCACCCTAGATGGATTCGAGCTGTCAATTGGCACGAAGACGAGCTACCCTAATTGAGCCTTTACTATTAGTCTCGAGTAATATCATCATAGGCGCTCAACTGCACATGTCCATCTCGGTAGCAAAAGGAACTCCCAAATCAAAGTACACATTCGCATTTCACTTTCTACTGTTCTTTAGCATACTTCAAGACCTGCCTCTAGCTTTGTTGAAGAAGTGACGAGTGGTTTCCTCCTCGTTTCATTTCTGAGCCTTCCTCAATAGATCCAGCTCCCTCTTCATCTCATCCAAACTCTTCTGCATCCTGTCCAACGTCGGTTTGTCCACACCCTTCTCTTCCATAGCCTTGTTTTTCTGTTCGAGCATTTTGACCGCTTTCTCGACCTGACCAGAGAAGCTGCCAGAGAGTGACAAGTCCGCGTACCTGGATGCCAAAGTGGCGAGCTCTCCGATGCTGTTCTCGATGAGCCTTGTCAAGGTATCCAACGAACCCTCGAGCGTTTTCTGCAAATGCTCCTGCTTCTCCTTCTCGCTCTGAGCATCCATAAACTTCTTCTTCATATCCTCGTCCACACCCGTCTGTGTCTCGTACGCTTTGTAGGAATCCATATTCTAAAATGAGGTCAAAAAAGTGGAGAATGAGACATTTGTGGAAAGCGAGACGAACCGATTTGGCAGTCTCCAGCTCCTTCATAACCTTCTCGATGTCTTGTTTCTTCAGTGCCGCCTGGTCCATTTGCGCAAGGGTGTTGCTGATCTGGATTTCGACCTGCTGAGCCAGCTCGTAGAGTGAAAGAATCTCCTTTGTCGGTTGAGCAGGAAGCCCATCCAACCAGTCGAACATGTGAACGAGCATGGACAAACCCTTCTCCTCACCTGCTTTGACGGCGGCTCGCATATCTTCCCTCAGCTCATCCGTCATGTTAGGAGAGTCTTTGAGCGAGAGATACTTCTTTTGGAGAGCAAGAGGGTTGTCAAGGAGGAACTGAGGCGCATGCTTCAGAAAGGACGGTATCGTTTCCTGAGCGAAGTTCCAATGGAGAGGGCTCGGAACGTTGGTGAGCAAGAGGGCGATGTTATTAGCGAGACTACGAGGGAAGATAGCGGAGAGGGCAGAGAAGGCATAATCGTTACCGACAGTGACACGAGGCACAGCACCATTGGCAAGCATGATGACAGCGTTAACGGCGGTGATACTCTGCGCAATGACATCTGTGATTGATCTTTTGTCTCTCATCCTGCTCAATACCCCTTGCATCACCGAATCCAGGGGTATCGAGGATGCGGACCTGGTGGTGGCGGCTTTAAGCTAATCGGCAAAACCTGTGCGCCGCAAAATGAACTTACGACTACGCCGTTCTTGCTCGTGAAGGAGTACAGCTTGGCGCTGTTTGTCTGACTGTGCTTGCCTGAGCCATCAGACTCGTTGGCTTCGTCGATGATCTTGAAGTCGTAGTCGGAAATGCTGTTGCCGGCTAGGACATTGGCGATAAATTCGAGGACAGAGGATTTCCCCACACCGGTTTCGCCGACAACCAGGATGGTGAACTCAACTTTGCCTGTGCTCTTCACAGTCTTGATTATTCCATTTCTGAGGGAGGGGATGTCGCTGTGCTGAAGTATAAGTAAAGGAGAGAAGTATCCAAACAGGTACTGACTTGATAGTGGGTTGATTGTCGTCGCCAGCATTCTTGTTATTGGCATTCGTTGACACGGTGGACATGATAGTTGTCTGGCAGGTGTGTATATGCAGATTACAGAATGAGACTATTTAAGCTCATATGGAGGTCCTATAGCTGCCAAAGTTGTGCATCTACGTACAGCGAAATCATATTGTTATCGGAGTGAGTCAACGACTTGTCATTCTAGAATAAACGAGGCCGAAAGTACCGTTCCTGTTGACAGGAACAATAGGATCGGAGCTGTATGGGATAGACGTCGATCTTTCATTGCCAACCCGATAACGTTGTGCGACCGGTGTAGAGTGCACCGAAAAGTGACAAACTTGCATGAGAATGAGTAAAACGGGGCCCCATCGTAAACGTTTGCGTGGAGGGATCAATGAGTCTCCTCCTCCTTCCCCGAGTGCGACATTTCCGACTTGCAAGTTGCTGCCTCCAGGCTAGAGTTGTAGAGTCATCACTGTCCTAATACGTTCCTGTTCAAACGGGAAACGACTTGGCTTTGACTATGGGTGCAATCACTGGTAAGCTTCGAAACGTTTGAAACATGAGACGACTGTAGCAGGCCCTGCCAGTGAACAGTAATTGATAACAGCTGGCAGGAATTGTACCCTATTCATCTCAGATTCTCGAGCAATAAATCCGGTCGTATAATGAATTTTTGATCATCGTCAACGTCGATAAAAAAGTCCTAGAATCAGACCCATAAGTGCCTAGAAAATCTTTCTGCGATGCTGGAGTAAGAGCGGCTACATTTGCTATAGCAGGTCACAGTCGGCACTATAGAGTCTATTACTAAGCGTGTGACACGTGAAGCACGCCTGTAAAGGTTCAATATCCTGTCACAGGAATCACACCTCCCACAGATGCCACTGGAAAACTCGCAATCTAAAAGCTCTCATATACGATGATTGACCCGCTTCTCCATTACGGAGGTCCCAGAGCTGCCAAACATCCGTATCAACCTACAGCGACAATCATAAGCGCAGCTAACTAACCTGTCGTTGCAAAAATACAGCCAGGAACCTCACAGCAACTCCGATAGACCTTTCCACATCGATGATGTCCTCTTTGGAACATTCGCAAGCTCAATTCCTGAATACGATTATGAACGCTCCGATATATGTCCGTCTCGACACCAGAAAAGAACTTGTAAGTCAACAAAGTATCTTTGCATTTCACGTTACATTTCACTTTGTACTGTTCAATTAACCATACTTTCAAGACCTGCCTGTAACTTTGTTGAACACGCGGCGAATGATTCCTTGGTTCTCTTTCTGAGCCTTCCTCAACAGATCCAGCTTCCGCTTCATCTCGTCCAAGCTCTTCTGCACCTTGTCCAATGTCGATTTATCTACTCCCTTTTCTTCCATAGCCTTGTGATTCTGTTCGAGCATTTTGACCGCTTTCTCGACTTGACCAGAGAAGCTGCCAGAGAGTGACAAGTCCGCGTACTTGGATGCCAAAGTGGCGAGCTCCTCGGTGCTGGTCTCGATGTGCGCTGTCAGGGTGTCCAACGAACCCTCGAGCATTTTCTTGAGGTGCTCCTTCTTCTCCTTCTCACTTTTCGCATCCATAAACTTCTTCTTCATTTCTTCGTCCACAATATTCTGCGTCTGCTCCTCGTCCTCCCAGATGACGTTGTAGTGTTGTAAATGTCCATGTTCTGAACAAAAAGAGGTCAAGAAAAACAGGAATGAAGATTTGAAGAAAAACGGGGGAACGAACCGATTTGGCAGTCTCCAACTCCTTTATAGCTCTCTGGATGTCTTGTCTCTTCAGTGCCGCCTGGTCCATTTGCGCAAGAGTGTTGTTGATCTGCGTTTCGATTTGCTGCGCTTGATCATAGAGCGAAAGAATATCCTTTGTGGGTTGAGCAGGAAGCCCATCCAACCAGTCGAACATGCGAACGAGCATGAACAGGGCCTTCTCCTCACCTGCCTTGACGGCAGCTCGCATATCGCTCCTCAACTGCTTTGTCGTGTTGGGAGAGTCTTTGAGCGAGAGATACTTCTTTTGGAGAGCAAGAGGATTGTCGAGGAGGTACTGGGGCGCATTCTTCAAAACGGGTGGTACCGTGTCCTGAGCAAAGTTCCAAGAGAGAGGACTCGAAACATTGGTGAACAAGAAAGCGATGTTGTTGGCGAGACTGCGAGGGAAGATAGAGGAGAGGGTAGAGAGTGCGTAGTCGGTACCGACGGTAATACGAGGCACGGTACCATTGGCAAGGATGATGACAGCGTTGACAGTGGTGATGCTCTGCGCGATAACGTTCGCGATCGATTTCTTATGTTTCTCATCCTGCTCGATACCTCTTGTATCGGCGAGTCCAGGGGTGTCAAGGATGCGGACCTAGTGGGGGCTTTAAGCCAATCAACAAGACCTGTGCCGCAAAATGAACTTACGACTACGCCGTTCCGGCTTGTGAAAGAGTACAGCTTGGCACACTGTGTTTTCCTGAACCACCCGACTCGTTGGTTTCATCGATAATGCTGAAGTTGTAGTCGGAAATACTGTTGCCGGCGAGAACATTGGCGATAAATTCAAGGACGGAGGATTTGCCCACGCCGGTTTCGCCTACGACCAAGATGGTGAACTCAACTTTGCCTGTGTTCTTCACAGTCTTGATGATTCCATTTCTGAGGGAGGGGACGTCGCTGCGCTGAAGTATAAGCAAGAGGAAGAAGTATCCATACAAGCACTGACTTGATAGTGGGCTGCTCGACGTCGTCGTCAGAATCCGTATCGGGATCAGAGTTATTGGCGTTCGGGTTCGTCGACACTGGGAGCAATTTTGTGTAATTCCTTGGAATTACAGAAGAATTACAGAGGATTTATCTTGGGAATTACAATGAAATTATTGTATTTCCACTGTAATTCCAAATTTTACAGTAATTCCTAGTATAATTCCACTGTAATGTTTCTGTAATTCCAAGGAATTACACAAATTTGCACCCAGTGCGACTTGTCGGGATTGGTCACACTCGGTGGCCCAGTGGTCGGATTACTGTCGATAAAGGTGAGCTACTGGTTGGCAGAGACACTTGAGAGACACCAGACTTACGGATTCGTCGACATGGTGGAGATTGTATTTGTCTGGTAGATGTGTATGCAGACAGGTTAAAAAGTGAGACTACTGTAGCATTTCGTTCAATTCGGCAGTCACGGGTCACAGCCATCAGGAATTGACCGAATTGTCACAGAAGTCACAGCAAAAATCCGGTCCTGCCGAAATTTTTTGCTGTGACTGTGAAAAAAAATCCATAAATCAGCACCAAAAATGGAAATTTCCGCTCAGAAATGCCGAATTTTCTTAGGAGGTCACAGTCCCAAATGAAAGTTACCGGAGTGCCGAAATGGTTCCACCTGTCACAGGTCACACCCCCTGCCGAATTGAACGAAATGCTACAGTATTTAAGCTCATACGGAGGTCCCAGAGCTGCCAAAGGTGCGTATCCATTTACAGCGAAATCATATTGTCAGTTGACAACCTGTCGTTCCAGAGTACGCGAGGAACCTCGGAGGAGAGTACCCATTCTCATTGACAGGAACAATAGGATCCGAGCTGGAATCAGATAAACGACCTTCCACTGCCAACCGAATAACGTCGTGCGACCGGTGTATAGTGCAGTAAAATTACAGAAGGACGAATACCAAAACCCCTATCGAAAACTTTTTGCAAGGAGGTATCCGATTGATGGGTCTCCAACACCGGCAAAATTCTTCTCCCAAGTGCGACATTTCCGACATTGCTACTTCCCTAGAGTTGTAGAGTCATGACTGCCCTAATATGTTGAAACGGGATTGATTTGGCTTTGACCACAGTCACGGTGACAATCAAGCTTTGAAACGTTTGCATATAGACGCCCCTGACCCACAACAGCTACATGTAAAAGCTAGTAGTGTTCACCAAGTTCGACTAATGGTTCAAGGTTCAGCTTCTACGCTGAACTTTGCAGGCTGAACCGAACTTGGTGAACACTAAAAGCTAGCAGGGTTGTACCCTCTTCATCTCCGTCTTCTGGAAAATTTTCATGCTCGTAAGATGTATTTTCGATCGTCTTCGACGTCTCGCTAGCTCAAGATGAAGGTGTACCTTACTTGATCTCCGTCTTCTAGAAAATTTTCATGCTCGTATGATGTATTTTCAATCATCTTCAACGTCTTGCTAGCTCTTCGGGACGCTACTAATGGTGAAGGAACGAGGGCTGCACGAGCACCCCACGATCCCATCGAACACAACAGGGTTGGTCATTTGCGCCCCATTGACAGATTCTAATCAGCAGCTATCATTACAAGATGTAAACGGTGTGACTACTCTGGGAAGACCATACGAGCTTTCCTTTCTTGTGTCCAACTTCATGATCACAATCAGTGCAGCCGGACCGGAACGAAGCCAAGTGGCCATCCAAACTTCTGAAATACTCGCCAAGTTCTGGAACATTCACTCATCTCCCATTATCGTCTCTGCATCCG